>JAXIVH010000078.1:603602-696102 GCA_036785325.1 Urophycis tenuis
ATGAAGTCATCATCCATTCATCATTACCTCATCATTAATTCACTGATCATGGCGTTTCCAGGTAAATCGTGCCAGCTAGCCAATCCCTGTGCCTCCAACCCCTGTGCCAACGCCGGACAGTGTTCTGCCTTTGACTCCACCTACGTCTGCACCTGCCCTCCCACCTTCCACGGCCAGACCTGCAAGCAGGACGTCAATGAGTGTGCCCTGACCCCTTCGCCCTGCCGCAACGGGGGGATCTGCGTGAACGAGGTGGGCTCCTTCCACTGCCGCTGCCCCCACGAGTACACGGGCCAGCATTGCGAGACCCCCTACCTGCCCTGCAGCCCCTCGCCCTGCCAAAACGGTGGAACCTGCGCCCAGAAGGGAGACACTGCATACGAATGCAACTGTTTGACAGGTAACTTAAGGACACACATGCATTGCAGCTACCTACAATAAGTAGCAAAACTTTAATAGGTCGACAATGTGATGCCAATGCAGCTACCAGTTTTCCAGGTAAAAGTTGTTTCGCTTTATCTGCTTATTTATCACACAGAGCCTGCTATGGCTATCCTGAGTGTGTGTGTGTGTGTGTGTGTGTGTGTGTGTGTGTGTGCTCAGTGCTGATATTACACCTGATCACCCTGCAGACATAAACATAATATTATAGGAACTCAATTCAAATACACACAAAAACTGAAAAAAGACAAAAAAAGACACTGAATAAACCACACAACCTACACGCTTTGTATACAATACTTTGCTATCGACACAAACTGCTTGTCAGTTTTCAACAAGAATTGTCCGTCACATATTCTCCCTTCACTCCACTCATTCTGTTGGCCTCTATTCATCACACAGATTTTATGATCCATAAAGAGCAGCTGCTTAAGACAAGGCAGACCTCCAGACACAGCTCTGTGTATCTTCCTGGTTAAACAGTAAAGCTGGTGCTGAGCGCCAGGGTGTCTGTGGCGGTATGCAGGTTGATGTTGAAACCGCTCAGGACACCTGCCAAGCCGTGGGGCTGATAATAGTTGATAGTTAATCAGACAATGATGGTGGTAAAGAAACCACTCAAGTCTTTGATTTTAGAGAGGGTGGAGGAGGAGACAACCTGACAAAGAGTGACAAACTCTGGAGTATTCAAACAAAGCTGAAATGATATACCGTCCTTATCTGTCTCCTGTCCCGTATCACAATGCCAAACAGAAGGGTGAGGCAGAAGTGACCTAAATGTTAGATATAACGTTACATTGCATGGTGGGCGCTATAATATTGTATTATATATTAACCAGGCTTTATTTGTTTTGTTTGTGGATCTCTTATGGTGTTTTAGGTAGTTTTGAGATTTATTTTGTCTTTGTTGTTTTCAGGATTCACAGGTCCAAACTGTGATCATAACATCGATGACTGTCTGGGACACACCTGTCAGAATGGAGGCATCTGCGTGGATGGGGTGAACACCTACAATTGCAAGTGCCCCCCTCATTACACAGGTAACAAAGCAACCACTGTCAATACTACAGTAACATTTAATGAATGACAAAAAAGTATGATGGTGGCAGGGGTTTAGGGTATTGAAGAATCCCGGCAAAAGAAGGTACTGGGTTCGATCACAGTGTCCCTGCAGGTATCCTTGAAAAAAGATGCCCTACCCCCTATCTGCTCCTTAATGAACTGCACCTTTATTACAAAACACAAGTGCTGAAGAATAGATAACCTTTTGTTACAAGCAACCGACGCATAACCCCATAACCCCCTGCCCTCGCGGCGGCTCTCCTCAGGCCAGTACTGCACGGAGAATGTGGACGAGTGTGAGCTGATGCCCAACGCCTGTCAGAACGGTGGGACGTGCCACGACACGCACGGCAGCTACCACTGTGTGTGTGTCAACGGCTGGACGGGCGACGACTGCAGCGAGAACATCGACGACTGTGCCAGCGCTGCTTGTTACCATGGCGCCACCCTGCCACGACCGCGTGGCCTCCTTCTTCTGCGAGTGTCCGCACGGACGCACAGGTGCGGAAAATGTTTGGAATGAGCAAAGAGAGCATATAGAGGGACCTTTAGGGACCCAGGACCTACCCAATATGTTACATGTTCTCAATGCCATGTCATAAAAACATAGTTATGAAATACAAGTGAAACAGACAAAGCATGGAGGCATGCATGTATATTTTTGAAATAAAATGTTTGTAGCCTTGGTCAATTTGCTTGGAACCGTATGGGTCAAGACCCACCATTGGAGAACCATTGGACTAGCACACAAAAAGAGTATCGCAAACACATGTACATTTAGATACACAGGAAGTGCATTGACAGAGAATTCTTTTCAACACTGTTCTGTCAGGTCTGTTGTGCCACCTGGATGATGCTTGCATCAGCAACCCCTGTCAGAAGGGATCCAACTGTGACACCAACCCAGTCAACGGCAAGGCCATCTGCACCTGTCCCCCTGGGTACACCGGCTCAGCCTGCAACCTGGACATCGACGAGTGTTCTCTGGGTGAGCAGGACTTACACCTCTTACTTACTTACACTTACACTTAAACTTACACTTACACTTACACTTAAACTTACACTTACACTTACACTACTTACACTTACACCTCTTACTTACTTACACTTACACTTACACTACTTACACTTACACCTCTTACTTACTTACACTTACACTACTTACACTTACACCTCTTACTTACTTACACTTACACTTACACTACTTACACTTACACTTACACTACTTCCACTTACAGTACTTACACTTACACTTACACTACTTACACTTACACTTACACTACTTACACTTACACTTACACTACTTACACTTACACTTCTTACACTTACACTTACACAACTTACACTTACACTTACACTACTTACACTTACACTTACACTTACACTACTTACACCTCTTACTTACTTACACTTACACTACTTACACTTACACCTCTTACTTACTTACACTTACATTACTTACACTTACACTTACACTACTTACACTTACACTACTTACACTTACACTTACACTACTTACACTACTTACACTTACACTTACACTACTTCCACTTACACTACTTACACTTACACTACTTACACTTACACTACTTACACTTACACTTACACTACTTACACTACTTACACTTCCACTTACACTCCTTCCACTTACACCAGCACTCCTCAGCATCCAGGGAGGAGGGAGGCCTCTTCTACATGTATAGTCAAGATTTACTTTGGATGTTTCTTCTCAAGATCTCAAGGTGTATTGGAGCATTACTCCTTGTTGTTCAGAGGGCATAGGGTTGGGGGGGGTGTCGTCTAAAGTACTGTCATTGCAATACTTGTATCATTCCTTAGGGAATAAAGAATGATAAAGTACCAGTTGTAACAGCTGTAACAGTAGTGTGTTGTACGTTGCAGGCGCTAACCCCTGTGAGCACGGAGGCCGCTGCCTCAACACCAAGGGCTCCTTCCAGTGTAAGTGTCTCCAGGGTTACGAAGGCCCTCGCTGCGAGATGGACGTCAACGAGTGCATGTCCAATCCCTGCCATAACGACGCCACCTGTCTGGACCAGATCGGAGGCTTCCACTGTATCTGCATGCCAGGTGAGAGATTTGGTGGATTCACCAAAAATAGGTTTGTTGTTCCTTTTGTTTGATGCTTCAAATGTTTACTGTAAATATATTTGGATGACTATTTGAAAGACAGCTAATGAAAGTGATCGTTGTGGTTTTTTCAGGCTATGAAGGTGTGTTCTGCCACATCAACACAGATGAGTGCTCCAGTATGCCATGTCTGAACAATGGCAAGTGTGTGGACAAGATTAACTCCTTCCACTGCGAATGCCCCAAAGGTATGGAACTATATCTCCCAATGCCAAAACCAGTTTTGGGTTGGTACTGCTCTTAGCTGTCAACCTGTGAGAACGAACAAAACTAGTAACCAAAACCAAGCAATTAATGGGCAAAGCTCATGAGAAAGTCTGTTTGTTTTCATTTAGAAAGGGTTTAGATGGACTGCTCCAACATTAGCATAACAGCCACGTATTTATGTTTGTCCGCGGTCTTAAAGACAAATTAGCGATGCCAGGATCTGAGGTGTAGACAGTGAGTTGGAAGCAACTCTGATGGTTTTAAATTAAAGGTTTAGTTAATGAGTAGCATTGAGATGTGTGTTGAAATAGCAACTTACATGCAAATGAATAATCTTTTAATATTTACGATATACACCACAGCTATATATATATATATATATATATATATATATATATATATATATATATATATATATATATACATACAACAGAAGGCAATATGGGAGTTGACTTAGAAATTGTTTGTTTTTCTTCCCAGGTTTTGCAGGTAATTTGTGTCAGGTGGACATTGATGAATGTGCCAGCACTCCCTGCAAGAACGGAGCCAAATGCACTGATGGGCCCAATAAGTACACCTGTGAATGCACAGAAGGTACACAACAACACCCCAGTCAATAGTTGTACCAGGTGCACTCTCTCTCTCCGCTGACAATATTGAGTTAAACAACCCCCCCCCCCCTCCAGGTTACTCCGGACAGCACTGCGAGATGGACGTGAATGAGTGCTACTCGGACCCGTGTCACTACGGCACCTGTAAGGACGGCCTAGCCTCCTTCACCTGCTACTGCCGCCCTGGCTACACGGGGCGCCTGTGTGAGACCAACATCAACGAGTGTCTGAGTCAGCCCTGCAAGAATGGAGGCACCTGCCAGGACAGGGAAAACACCTACATTTGTAGCTGTCCCAAGGGCACTGCAGGTCAGACACCCACTTACCTCTGTACCTACAAACCTATTGGCATTGAATGAATTTGAATGGGAAGGGGGGTCTGGTGGTGAGTTAAAATGTGCAACTCCCAGTGGATTGGTTCTGGGTTCAAACCCTAATGTCACAGTCATCCATTCTTAAGCAAGATGCCGTACCACTACTTGCTTGTTAATTAACATTACATTATTTACAAAAACATAATCACTGTAAGTCACTTTGGTAAATGCTTATGCTAAATCAATAATATTGGTTTGAACTGATCCCCCTTGTACCTCCAGGTTTCAACTGTGAGGTGAATCTTGATGACTGTAAGAGCAAACCATGTGACTATGGGAGATGCATCGACAAAATCAACAGCTATGAGTGTGCATGTGAACCCGGCTACACAGGTGAGCACTGGGTGGGGTTTTTATAGGTGTAGGAGAGCTTGGGGTCCCAGGAGCTTGGGGGTGGGACTGATAAGACAGCTGGCTAGTGGGCTCAGGCCTGTAAACAATGGGATCGGATTGCCTCTGTGGGGATAGGGACAACAGAGGGAGCAACAGAAGTCCCAAATCTGATACACACAAACACACCCACACACACACACACACACACACACATACACACACACACACACACACACACACACACATACACACACACAAACACACACACACACACACACACACACACACACACACACACACACACACACACACACACACACACATACACACACACACACACACACACACACACACACACACGGGGGGGGGGGGGGGGGGGGGGGGGGGGGGCAGACAAAGGGGGTAACTTTGTTTGCAATTTGAAAAGCTTCCTGAAAGTGTGTGTAAAGTGATATTTGAAAGGGGAAAAGGGAGAGCACAGTGCTTTACTGTGTGCAGTCACATGATTCCCCCAACCACCCATCCTCAACTTTATTCTTGTTAGTTTTAGGTTTTACTCACAGAGTACGACATTAAATAGTTTATTAACCAACACTTTGTTAATCTGAATGCTTAGGACTTTGAGTAGGCCTATCTGCCTTTTCCCATAGGGATCCCCTTACATGGCCCAGTGAATTGGTTCCTACTGGCACTGGTGTGTGAGATTAGGTTAAAAAAGGGACAGGGAGTGTGTGTGCTCCCCTCCCCCTCTCCATCTTGTGTGTCCTTTCGGCACTGAGTGTCCTGGACTTTGCCGGCTTTAGACACAGAGGGACAGAAGACCATTGTAATTGCAGAACAGGCAGTTGGATCCTCCTCCTTTTCTGATTGATTGAAGAGTGGGGGAGGGAGGCGTGGAGTGGGGGGAGGTGGCGTGGAGTGGGGGTTGGGGGTGGGGTCGATTGTTAATCAGCCATGTGTGAAATGGGGACTGGCCTTCTGTCCCCATAAACAGCCCCTGGCCTCCTCATGGTTGGCAGAAGTGTATGAGTGTGTCAGTGGGGGAAGTCTGCCCCTCGGCGTGTGTGTGTGTGTGTGTGTGTGTTTGTGTGTGTGTTTGCGTACATGTATGTATGCAGATGCATGAAAAGGGCACCAGCTTACCCTCTGAGACCAAGCTACCACCCTCCCCACCCCTCCCTCCCTCTGTCCACTCACTGAATGCCAAGGGAAAGGGGAACCGGACAGGTCAAAACATCCTCCACAGAATAGCAGTTAGTGAGACAGCAGTCCCTATTACTAACTTATTCTTCAGCTCTTTAAAAATGTGTGGAAGAAAAACAAGATTTCAAACTTGAAGTAGTCTGAAGCAGGATAGTTGCTGTCACGTTGGACCCCAGGGGAACAGACCCCAGTTTGACTCCCCATGTTACCATGTCTTACTTCTTAGAACCCACATTTGTTACACTATATGTTATAAAAGCAAACTAATTGTTATTGTAAAAGTAATGAATATATACAAAATGTAACGAAAGTTGATAATTCAAAAAAGAAAAACTAATGAAACAATGTTTAGATTACCTAAATATGTAACACTCTGAATGGACTATGAATCAAGCACATATTCCTAATCATGGCATACATACATGTAATTATTTCATGTTGAATCGTTATCTTGCAGGATCGATGTGTAACATCAACATGGATGACTGTGCGGTCAACCCCTGTCACAATGGGGGCACGTGTGTGGACGGCATTAACAGCTTCACCTGCCTGTGCCCCGAGGGATACAACGACGCCACCTGTCTGTCGCAGGTGGACGAGTGTGACAGCAACCCCTGCATCCACGGCCGCTGTCATGACCTGGTCAACGGGTGAGGAAAGATTTAGATCAAAAATTAAAAATGAAAATGAATGTCATAGGATACGCTTGAAGACACGACAGCTCTTACTTGACTTTATCTCCTCATAGGTACAAGTGTTTGTGTGACTCGGGCTGGAGCGGGCCCAACTGTGACATCAACAACAACGAGTGTGAGTCCAACCCATGCATGAACGGGGGGATCTGCAAGGACATGACGAGTGGCTACCACTGCTCATGCAGGGCTGGATTCAGTGGTAAGTTCTACCGACCATCTAGTTCTTCTGTTTGTGTACACACGTCACTTTGTTTCTCTGTAATCATCATGTTCACTTTGAGGTACAGAATGGTTTGTGAGAACTCAACTCTAACCAGTGTGTGTGCTCTTTCTAATCCTGGTGACGTAGGACCTAACTGCCAAACTAACATCAACGAGTGTGCGTCCAATCCCTGCCTCAACCAGGGCACGTGCATTGACGATGTGGCGGGATACAAATGCAACTGTTTACTGCCCTACACCGGTATGCTGTGTTCAACTGCTTCACTGACCAGACTTTAGTGTGTATGTAGTGATTGGGTTGTTAGAGGGGCTGATGCAGGGATTCACAGATATCTGAAAACACAGATATTCTTTCAAAAGACCCCCCAGCATTCCCATTTTGTTTTAGAAAACTGCACTACAGAAAAACATCAGGCGATTACTAACTAGGGATGTGCATTTTGGTCATTCCCATATGGAAAGCTACGCCTCAGTGTAGGAATAACAAGTGTGTGTGTGTGTGTGTGTGTGTGTCTGTGTGTGTGTGTGGGTGGGTGTGTGTGTGTGTGTGTGTGTGTGTGTGTGTGTGTGTGTGTGTGTGTGTGTGTGTGTGTTTTGGAATAACACCCCATAACCTAAGAACTGAAGCCCAAACCCCATTCCCTGTGCAGCCACGTCCTGTTTCCTGCCTGATATCAAACAATAGCAGGAAACGGCAAGGAAGTGAAATGATAACCATTGCTACAAAAATACAAGGAAAATGTATCTGAAACATGGGGCGTGGATAGATGGGAAACATACATTGGAATAAGTAGCTGAAAGTTGTTATTGGGTTTCCTCTGAACCTCCAGGTGACAACTGTGAGGCCCTGCTGGCCCCCTGCAGCCCCCGGCCCTGCAAGAACAGAGGAGTGTGTAAGGAGGCAGAGGACTACCAGAGCTTCTCCTGTGTCTGTCCCCAGGGGTGGCAAGGTACCTATATCATCCATCTATCTATCTATCTATCTATATCATCCATCCATCCATCTATCTATATCATCCATCCATCTCTCTATATCATCCATCTATCTCTCTATATCATCCATCTATCTATATCAGCCATCTATCTATATCATCCATCTCTCTATATCATCCATCTATCTCTCTATATCATCCATCTATCTCTCTATATCAGCCATCTATCTATATCATCCATCTCTCTATATCATCCATCTATCTATCTATATCATCCATCTATCTATATCATCCATCTCTCTATATCATCCATCTATCTATCTATATCATCCATCTATCTATATCATCCATCTCTCTATATCATCCATCTATCTATCTATATCATCCATCTATCTATCTATATCATCCATCTATCTATATCATCCATCTATCTATATCATCCATCTATCTATCTATATAATCCATCTATCTATATCATCCATCTATCTATATCATCCATCTATCTATCTATATCATCCATCTCTCTATATCATCCATCTATCTCTCTATATCATCCATCTATCTATCTATATCATCCATCTATCTATATCATCCATCTCTCTATATCATCCATCTATCTATCTATATCATCCATCTATCTATCTATATCATCCATCTATCTATATCATCCATCTCTCTATATCATCCATCTATCTATCTATATCATCCATCTATCTATATCATCCATCTATCTATATCATCCATCTATCTATCTATATAATCCATCTATCTATCTATATCATCCATCTCTCTATATCATCCATCTATCTATCTATATCATCCATCTATCTATATCATCCATCTCTCTATATCATCCATCTATCTATCTATATCATCCATCTATCTATATCATCTATCTATCTATATCATCCATCTATCTCTCTATATCATCCATCTATCTATCTATATCATCCATCTATCTATATCATCCATCCATCTATCTATATCATCCATCTATCTATCTATCTATCTATATCATTCATCAATCTATCTATATCATCCATCAATCTATCCATCTATACCATCCATCGATCTATCTATCTATATCATCCATCGATCTATCTCTCTATATCATCCATCTATCTATCTATATCATCCATCCATCTATCTATATCATCCATCTATCTATCTATCTATAATATAGATAGATAGATAGATGGATGATATAGATAGATGGATGGATGATATAGATTATATATCATTCATCCATCCATCTATCTATATCATCCATCAATCTATCCATCTATACCATCCATCGATCTATCTATCTATATCATCCATCGATCTATCTCTCTATATCATCCATCAATCTATCCATCTATACCATCCATCGATCTATCCATCTATATCATCCATCGATCTATCTCTCTATATCATCCATCGATCTATCTCTCTATATCATCCATCGATCTATCCATCTATATCATCCATCGATCTATCTCTCTATATCATCCACCGATCTATCCATCTATATCATCCATCGATCTATCTCTCTATATCATCCATCGATCTATCTCTCTATATCATCCATCGATCTATCCATCTATATCATCCATCGATCTATCTCTCTATATCATCCACCGATCTATCTCTCTATATCATCCATCGATCTATCCATCTATATCATCCATCGATCTATCTCTCTATATCATCCACCGATCTATCTCTCTATATCATCCATCGATCTATCTATCTATTTCTTCGATCCAGCCATCTCACTCTCTAATCTTACAATTGCTTTTCCGCCCCTCTTCATTTTAAAGGACAAACATGTGAAGTAGACATCAACGAGTGTGTGAAGAGCCCGTGTCGTAACGGCGCTGCCTGCCTCAACACGGTGGGGGGTTACCAGTGCAAGTGCCAGCCAGGTTACTCGGGCCAGAAGTGCGAGACCGATGTGGATGACTGCAAACCAAGTATGTTCAAACACGGTGCCTATTAGTTGTTCATGGTTAGCTCAGATAGTCTACCTGTGTGCATCCCTGGTCCAGAGTCCTAACCCCTGCCTGCTCATTGAGCTCTACAAAACTGCTAACTCACTTTGGATAAAAGCATCTACTCAAAGTCTAAGATAGTTCTGAAAGAAAACTTGATAGTGTTTGTTTCCCCTCCACGTGTTCCAGACCCCTGCAGTAATGGCGGCCGCTGTCGGGATGGCGTCAACACCTTTGTGTGCTCCTGTCTGCCGGGCTTCCGTGGGGGCCGCTGTGAGGAGGACATCAACGAGTGCGACAGCAGCCCCTGTAAGAACGGAGCCAACTGCACCGACTGTGTGGACAGCTACACCTGCACCTGCCCTGCTGGCTTCAACGGCATCAACTGTGAGATCAATGCCAACGACTGCACGGAAAGGTATGTCTCTTAATACATTATTGAGTTAGATGGGTATCCTTATGTTTGAGCCTGTGGTCTTCATCTTGTGGAAGAAAGTGGTATGTCATAACAGCATTAATTAAAATTCCCTATATACTGTATGTATACAATCTGGAATTTTTCCTCAGGGATCAATTAAGTGTCAATAAATCGATATTAATAGTTTTATCGGAAAGTTTGGATGAAACATAAATCTTCGTCAGCTCTGACATGCGCTTCATATGTTGCATTGTCATTCCAGTTCTTGCTTCAACGGTGGCACCTGTGTGGACGGCATCAACGCATTCACCTGCCTGTGCCTCCCCGGCTTCACGGGAAGCTACTGCCAACACGACATCAATGAGTGCAACTCCAAACCCTGTGTCAATGGAGGCACCTGCCAGGACAGCTACGGGACATACAAGTGCACCTGTCAACATGGATACACAGGGCTCAACTGCCAGGTCAGAGAGAAACATAGTATTGTATTCATCAATGTCACATAGTAACTCAAATGATTAGAAAGTTTAGTTTGATCACATTTGGCCAACCACAAATAGATGATTCTGCTATGTGGTTGATCATATGTCTTCAAACTTCTAATTGATTTTTAGAACATGAAGTTCAAATGTGTTTTTGTTTGACCTGCTGTAGAACCTTGTGCGCTGGTGTGACTCGTCCCCCTGTAAGAACGGGGGTTCATGCTGGCAGCAGGGGGCGTCCTACACCTGCCAGTGTCAGACTGGCTGGACTGGCATCTACTGTGACATCCCCAGTGTGTCTTGTGAAGTGGCTGCCAAACAGCAAGGTAAAAGTCACCTTAGTCATAGTCAATCACTATCTTTCATCAAGTCATTTGATGATTGTGACCTAAGACTATGGTTCTATAACTATTGCCTCTCTCTCTCTCTCTCTCTCTCTCTCTCTCTCTCTCTCTCTCTCTCTCTCTCTCTCTCTCTCTCTCTCTCTCTCTCTCTCTGTCTCTCTCTCTCTCTCTCTGTCTGTCTCTCTCTCTCTCTCTCTCTCGTCCCTCAGGTGTGGAAGTGGCTCTGCTGTGCAGGAACTCGGGCCTTTGCTTGGATGCAGGGAACACACACTACTGCCGCTGCCAGGCGGGCTACACAGGCAGCTACTGCCAGGAGCAAGTGGACGAGTGCTCCCCGAACCCTTGCCAGAATGGAGCCAGCTGCACCGACTACTTAGGCGGCTACAGCTGTGAGGTACAGGAGCCGGCGCTTCAGATTTCATTACAATTCTGATCTTTGTTGAATTGTTGTTACTAATAACGGTTTATATTTTTGTATTATAGTGTTTGCCGGGCTACCATGGGGTTAACTGCTCAAAGGAAATCAATGAGTGTCAGTCCCAGCCGTGCCAGAACGGGGGGACCTGCATTGATCTCATCAACACGTACAAGTGCTCCTGCCCCCGAGGAACCCAAGGTATGTGCACACATAAACAACTGACACACATCTACACACACAAACACACAACCTAGACCAACCTGGATGTGTCCCTTCTCTTGTTTCCACAGGTGTTCACTGTGAGATCAACCTGGACGACTGCAGCCCCTCCGTGGACCCCCTCACCCACGAACCCAAGTGCTTCAATAATGGCCGATGCGTGGACCGGGTCGGGGGCTACCATTGCATTTGCCCGGCAGGCTACGTAGGGGAGCGCTGCGAAGGTGATGTCAATGAGTGTCTGTCGGACCCCTGTGACCCACGAGGGTCCTACAACTGCATTCAGCTCACCAACAGTTACCGCTGCGAGTGTCGCACTGGATACACAGGTACTTTCAGAAGTCAAGCACAATGAACTCTACCATGATGCCTTTCAGGTGTATTGGACAGAAATCCTAGTATTCCTAGAAATACTAGTATTAACGTGTCTTATTTTGACTATCCAGGTCAACGCTGTGACAAGGTGTTTGATGGTTGTAAGGGCAGACCTTGTAAAAATGGAGGGACATGCGCTGTTGCCAGTAACACCCCGCATGGCTTCATCTGCAAATGCCCTCAAGTGAGTAACACAATGACCAATGTTCATAATCTTCACTTTGAGTTTACCGGGGTAACCTTCCATTAATCTGCAATATCTGCAATCTTTCAACCACTGTTTCCTTTCATTGAATCAGGGCTTAACCGGATCGTCCTGCGAGTACGACTCTCACTCCTGTGGCAGTCTCAACTGCAAAAATGGGGGTACCTGTGTGTCTGGCCACCTCAGCCCCCGCTGCCTGTGCACTGCTGCCTTCACGGGGGCAGAGTGCCAGATCCCCACCGACAGCCCATGTAACTCCAACCCCTGCTACAATGGGGGCACCTGCCAGGTCACCTCAGAGGCTCCCTTCTTCCACTGCGGCTGCCCCAGCAACTTCAACGGCCTGCTCTGCCACATCCTGGACTACTCGTTCTATGGTGGCTTTGGTCGTGACATCACCCCGCCACCAGAGGTGGAGGTGAGCTGCGAGATCCCCCAGTGCGATGAGTGGGCCGGCAACCACATCTGTGACACGCTCTGCAACAACCACGCCTGCGGCTGGGATGGTGGTGACTGCTCGCTGAACTTTGACGACCCCTGGCAGAACTGCTCGGCTGCACTGCAGTGCTGGCGCTACTTCAACGACGGGAAGTGCGACGAGCAGTGCAACAGTCCCGGGTGTCTCTACGACGGCTTTGACTGTCAGGGCCAGGAGGGACAGTGCAAGTGAGTGAGCTCTTAATCATTTTATCTGTATCTGAATACATTTCATCCTATCCTTTTTGCATGTCTTTTTGGTTATTATTCTGTTCTTGTTGATGTGTCCTATCAATCGATGCATAACACCATCACCTTGCTTCTGTGTCTTTCAGCCCTCTTTATGACCAGTACTGCAAGGACCACTATGCCGACGGCCACTGCGACCAGGGCTGTAACAATGCAGAGTGTGAATGGGACGGCCTGGACTGTGCAAACAACATGCCCGAGAAACTTGCTGATGGGCATCTGGTCCTGGTGGTCCACATCCCCCCGGAGCAGCTCAAAAACGGTTCCACCTCCTTCCTCCGAGAGCTCAGCAGCGTGCTCCACACTAATGTGGTGTTCCGGCGTGACGCCAAAGGAGAGCCAATGATATTCCCATACTACGGCAGTGAGCAGGAACTGGCTAAGCACAATGTGAAGCGCTCCACTGAGGGCTGGCCTGAGTGGGCGGCCATGCCGTCAAATGTCATGGGTCATGTGAAGGATAGCATGTCAGCCATGATCAACTCACGGAGACGCAGAGAGCTGGACCCCATGCAGATTAAAGGGTTGGTAGTTCATTTCATTTGGACACAGCTAGGCATTCATGGTGATGGTTCTAAAAAATAGGACCAAATAAGTATATGAAAGTATGAAGGTTTCTTCATATTAACATGGTCCTTCCTCTTCTCTGGCAGGTCTGTGGTGTACCTGGAGATTGACAACCGTCAGTGCTACCAGCAGTCCACCGAGTGTTTCCAGAGCGCTACAGACGTGGCTGCCTTTCTTGGTGCACTGGCCTCCAGTGGCAACCTCAATGTGCCGTACATTGAAGCTGTCACCAGTAAGTCCCCCCAGTCCCAGTAATGCCCTCTGTCTCAACCAGTTGACCTTGTTCTTGGCAGCCTTGTAACTGGTTTTGTGCTGTGTTCTCTTTTCTTCAGGCGTGAGACCTCCTCCCTCCTCTTCCGAGCTCTATCCCATGTACGTGGTCTTCCTGGGCTTGGCGGCACTGGGCTTTGTGTGCCTTGGCGTTCTGGTGTCGCGCAAACGACGCCGGGAGCACGGCCAGCTATGGCTGCCTGAGGGCTTCAAGGTGTCAGAACCGATCAAGAAGAAACGCAGGGAACCCGTCGGGGAGGACTCAGTCGGACTGAAGTATGGACATTAATCAGTGGTTTGATCTTATTTTATGGAGAAAAAAAAACATTTCAATTGCTTATTCTGTTTGCCCTTTTCCTTTTCAATCAGGCCGATGAAGATCTCTGATATAAACCTTATGGATGACAATCAGAACGAATGGGGTGATGAGGACCCAGACTGCAACCGCTTTAGAGTAAGACACACTTTTTTCAAACTTATCATATGTTGTCTAGCTCAAGAACCATGGTGATTCTGAGATTGGAATGTAATCAAACACCTATGTGTATTCATCCAGTTTGAAGAGCAGGCCATGTTGGATCTCAGTGACCACACTGACCACAGGAAGTGGACCCAGCAACACCTGGATGCCGCAGACCTGCGCATTGCCTCCATTGCCCCAACTCCTCCTCAAGGAGAGATAGAAAATGACTGCATGGACGTCAATGTTAGAGGACCTGGTGTGTAAAAATGATGCATGAGGACAATTTTTCTTTTTTATCACAATAATATTGTCATGTATGTGTATATATACTGCATAAATGCTAACTAACCAGTGGGTATACATCTCTCTCTCTTCACTCAGATGGCTTCACTCCCCTGATGATTGCCTCCTGTAGTGGTGGAGGGCTGGAGACTGGCAACAGCGAGGAAGAAGAGGACCCTTCCGCTGAAATCATATCTGACTTCATCTACCAAGGAGCCAACCTCCACAACCAGACGGACCGCACGGGTGAGACGGCCCTCCACCTGGCCGCGCGCTACGCACGCTCAGATGCTGCCAAGCGTCTTCTGGAGTCCAGTGCCAACGCTAACGTTCAGGACAACATGGGACGCACGCCACTCCACGCTGCCGTCGCCGCAGATGCACAGGGAGTGTTTCAGGTACGAAACGTTTCATGTGCCAGAAAGGAACTGGAAGTTGCAGGCTTCTGCAGGTTTGATATTCGGTGTCCTTAAACAAAGCGTAGTACTAAATGGGGGACTTGAGTTGAGTTTTTGAAGATCACTTTGAGATAATCTAGATATTTAAGATATTCAGCAGAAAAGCTGATTTATTTGAGAATCTCATGTTTAATAATTGCCGTGTTTTGTTCTAGATTTTGATCAGAAACCGTGCCACAGACCTGGATGCTCGCATGCATGATGGAACTACTCCACTGATCCTGGCAGCGCGCCTGGCTGTGGAAGGCATGGTGGACGAGCTGATTAACTGCCACGCTGACGCCAATGCCATCGATGACTCTGGTATGTTGCAGTCTTTTCTCAACACTTGTCCAGGACTATATTATAGGGTATTACCCCTATTGAGTTAACAAAGGTATTTTAATTCAACCTTTCTCAACTCTCTTTTTTCTGATATCAGGTAAATCTGCTCTTCACTGGGCAGCAGCTGTCAACAACGTGGAGGCCGCCATTATGTTGTTGAAAAATGGTGCCAACAAGGATATGCAGAACAACAAGGTGAAATAAAATTCAAGTACACCAAATCTTTCCAGAAATGTTTACATTGAGTTACAAGCCTTTACATTTAAATGTGTTGTGTTTGTTTTCTAGGAAGAGACACCTTTGTTCCTGGCAGCCCGAGAAGGCAGTTTTGAGACAGCCAAGGTCCTGTTGGAGCACTTCGCTAACCGCGAGATTACCGACCATCTTGACCAGCTGCCCAGAGACATTGCCCAAGAGCGCATGCACCATGACATAGTCCGCCTATTAGACGAGTACAACCTGGTGAGGAGTCCAGGTCTTCACGGTGGCCCCATGAGCACATCCAGTCTGTCCCCACCCCTCTGCTCCCCCAACAATTACATGGGAAACCTCAAGCCCTCCCACCAAGTCAAGAAGGTCCGCAAGATCAGCTCCGCTGGGAAAGGTGGCAAAGAAGGAGGAAAAGAGATGAAATCGAAGAAGAAGAAGTCTCTTGATGGGAAGGGGAACCTGCTGGACTCCTCAGCGGTCCTCTCCCCAGTGGATTCTCTGGAGTCTCCCCATGGTTACCTGTCGGACGTGGCCTCCCCTCCCATGACCTCTCCCTTCCACCAGTCACCACCCATGTCTCTCAATCATCTGCAGGGCAACGGAGACTCTCTGATGGGCCAGTTGAACATGGGCAAAGGCCAGGATATGAAAGGCCTGTCTTTCGATCCCAACCCTCCCTGTCTGTCTCACCTGTCCAGCCCCAACAACCAAGGATCTATAGGTGGCACCCGAGGAGGCCAATGTGATTGGATGTCCAGGATGCACATGGGTGTTGGACAGCAGGGGAGCATGAGCCAGGGTCCAGCTATATCCCACAGCATTGTTGGTCCTCTACACAGTGTTCCCACTGCCACGCTGTCCCAGATTATGGGCTACCAGGGTCTTCAGACCAGCCATCTCGGCCAATCACACATGATGCAGCCACAAGCTCATTCTCGGCAGCTCCAGCACCAGAACTCAAACTCCACCTCCAACGCCAGCCAGCCCATAAATCAGAGTTTCCTCAGCATGGAGTTGAATGCTTCAGATATGCAGCAAAACAATGGATCTGGTCACTCAATGTCCATCCATACCATCATACCCCAGGAGACCCAGATCATGGGCAACCAGTTCCTCACCCCCCCATCCCAGCACAGTTACTCTGGCCCAATGGACAACACGCCCAATCACCAGCTACAGGTGCCTGATCACCCCTTTCTAACTCCATCCCCTGGCTCCCCCGACCAATGGTCAAGCTCCTCTCCACATTCCAATATGTCTGATTGGTCAGAGGGCATCTCTAGCCCTCCCACAAGCATTCATTCTCAAATTAATCTCATCCCAGACCAGTTTAAGTGACTTTTGACCTTTGTTTGAAATGGACACGACATTTTCTAAGAACATTTCCAGAGGAATAGTGACAAACCTGATGAAAGACTGAAGATTCCTGTTTTCTATACATTTTTATACTAACAGCAATAGCGGTTTTAGTCATTTGTATTTATTTCTACTTTTTTTTTTTAAATGGATAAAAAATTATAAAGAAGATTGTTTTATATTTATGCTTTTGTTATTTTTGTTGTGTGCAAAAACTTGTCAATGCCAGGCGGGAGAATCAGATAGGGACTCCGGGATGTTTAAACACTGGGTATTTATTGGTGTCTTTGGTTGGTTGTTATATTCACTGGATTTTATTTTCATGTCTTTATTCATTGATGCAACAATATTGACAATTGTTAAATATGATGTGAGTGCATTTTCAGTTTGATTAAAAAAAAAGGTTTTTCTTTCTTTCAAATTTTATATATTGTTGTTCAAATGTCAGTATTAATTGAGAAGGTTTAAACCATGTTCTTTTAAAATCCAAACAGGTTTTGTTCATGAGCTACCGCTCACTAAGTCTTATCACTGAATTTGTGTCAGGGTTGAGGGTTAACAATGAAATGTGTTGAAGAAATATATATGGCATTCCTGGTAACACCATTAATAAGCATATCTGCCTAGTTTGCTGGTAGAAAATATAGCAAGGAGCAGATAGTACATTACATTGGAGATTTGGGACCAGATACAAAATTATCATACCTATTTTGATAAAAAAACACAAATATATATACTGGGTATGTGCCTCTCAAGTTAAGAAGTTACATTATTACATAGCAAACTAACCTCGACTGACCTCAGCAAGGGCCAATTTGTTAATTTAATGAAGCCTGGATATGCATCTTTCTCTGTTTCAATCTCTATATTATGTCCCAAGTGATCACAGGTAGCATTGCAAACTTAGTATTAACGGAAATGTGAGTATGGTCAAGAGATTTCATATGTAATGTGTATGGCAGTTTACAAATATGCTAAATTTAAGAACCTAAGACAATGTATTGACATTTTCCTGTAAAGGTCGCTCCCTTCACGGAGGACATGGTGAACGTTTGTCAAAGAAATAGACTTTCAATGTCAATGACATCAACTGCACTTTGTTAGGAGTGCAGTCGTCTATGTCACGTTTTATAAACTAATGTAAAGCAGTAGTGTCTCCTAAAGGTTGGTCTTGGGTAGAGGTGTTCGGCAGCCACACACACACACACGCACACATGCACACACACGCACGCGCACACGCACACACTCACGCACACATGCACACACACGCACACATGCACACACGCACACACACACACACACACACGCACTCTAAACATATGACCTATGCCTTTAGACTGCAGTTATGCTGTAAACTCTGTTGATTGCCAGCCCCAGATTGTAGTGCCCCCTGTTGACCACCGGAGGCACCACTGATTCTGACCTGAGGAAATGTTTGAAGATGTAATTTATTGTTGGATGTCCGTGCAAATCTGAAGTTTGCTAAAAATATTTTCTGTTTCAAAATGCTTGTAAAATAACTTCAATATTTCAATAAAGAACACTGAATGTTTGAATGTTCAATGATAACGTTCAATAATAGCCCAAGCAAATACACATTTCCTTATAAAAAAAAAAAATCAAAAGTAATAGTAGATGGTTTAGTCGAGTATTGAATAAAACGCTGTATCAAAGAATGTCTAGCTACTGAATTGGAACAAATAAAATACAAATAAATCATAAATAAATCATAAATTAAATGACCACAGACTATTATGATCCTCTGCAATAAATTGAATTGGTATTAAATGATATTATTATTATTATTAATATTGTTGTTGTTGTTGTTGTTATTGATGATAATTCAAAGGAGAAACTGGTCTCGGAACCAAAATGCATCAAAGGTAGAAATGAAATATCCACAAGTAACATAACGTTAACTTGATAACAATTAGATGACTCAACTACCCAAACAGCTGTAGATGTGAGGTAGTGTCTGCTATGCCGGGTGGTAAACATCAGCCGTCATCCGTGCACAATCATGCTCACATTACATTTATCAGCATACTGAACGTTTTTGTAAGTTTATCATGTCCAAACCCATTAAAGTGTTTCCCACTGAGTGCGATTAAACTTGTGATTGTAGGTTACCAGAAGATCAGAAAGATGTTTATTGCCAAATAGGTTTGCACATACGAAGAATTTGTCTTGGTGGTTCGTGAGCAACAGTCTCCAGTGAACAAGCAACAACAACAATGGACAATACAAACAACAAGCAACAACAACAATAGACAATACAAAAAACAAGCAACACGAGGGCGGGGCCGGTGGATTCAAAATAAATTAAATTAAATCAAATTAAATTAAATTAAATTAAATTGGTAAATTGAGGTAGAAAGTGTTTTAAAGCTTTTTTTTTCAGTATTATAGAGTGCAGAAGTGCATTAGTGCATCAGAGTCAGGAATTAGAAACATTGTTATTGCCAGGAAAAAGTAAAAGAAAAATATAAATTGTTAAAAGTAATAGCCTACAAGATGTAAAAATTCCGCATCATTGTACTGCCTACAGTGAAGTTGAAGGGCGTTGGAGGGATCGAGTGCAAAGAGACAGTGATATTGTCAGGGGATCCCGGGACTTGTTTATGATCCCGACTGCGGGAAGATGCTGTTGATGTGGCGGCGGGAGGTTTCGGTCCTGATGGAGCGCAGCGTCCTGCCAGAGGGAAGAGGGTCAAAGAGTCTGTGACCGGGATGGGAGGAGTCGCTCACACTCCTACCTGCCGCCTCCGAGCCCTGAGGTGTGCAGGTCCTGAAGCCTGAGGAATGGAGGGTTGCAGCCAATCACCTTCTCAGAAAAGTGAACGATACGCCGCACTCTTGTCCTTAGGCTGCAGCATACCAGACGATGTATTCTTTTTAATGATATTGATTGGCTATCATTTATTTTGTGTTACTTCATATTTGCCTGGTGCTTAAAAATCGATGGTCTGCTTTCTTCTGTCTTCACACTAGATGTCCTACTTCAACGGGATTTATTTCTAGCATCAGACATGATGACTGAGCAAAAAATGTGTATAGAATAAAAACAAAATATGCAAGACGGAAACTATACAGGAATGAATGAATTAATTAGACATTTTTAAATCCTTCTATGAAATTGTCTTGGCATAAAGAAGCTCAAATGTTGTATAGGCTGTAGGCCTATATTATTTAACACACGTAGCCTACAATCACAAATATTAGTGCTCTGATAATTCTAATGGAATTCACCCAAATATGAATGTAAATATTTTTTACAAACAAAATTGTAGGCTATGCATTAAATTGCGAAAAATGTAATTCAAATTACGAAGAAAAATATAAATAAAACACAATAAACACAAAAATAAACACAAATGAAATTGACATTCATCCATCATTTCATGAATTGACAGTATATTGTCAGATTCTTCACTATGTTGTCAGTGTGGCTGAACCATAGACATCATATATCATATCGTTATAATATGTCTATGGGCTGAACCGTCTGCTTCTCATCGCTGCCGTAAAGCAGGAGGACGAGTCGTCAGTGTTAGCAGACCAGGCAGATAATTCCTGGCTGTAACAACACCTTTGTGTGCCAATATTTGGACAGAGGGTCGGATGTAGCAACATATAAAGGTATTATTTTGTATTTTGTGCTGATCTTAATGATTACAATGGCATCCGTTTTACGTGTTGTAATGTATCTGTTAGCCTTGCTAAAGCATTAAAACGCTCCTGAGACTGCTTAGGTTGCTCCATTCATTCGTGAGCTGTCCCCTTGTACTTATTGAAATGTAGGTAAATGATGCTAAATGATGAAGTACTTCCTTACTGTGTAACGTTGTTGTGTTTATTAGCAATAGCGTGGTCTGCTAATGTAAGGCCGGTATCAGGCAGGTGCTCTGATATTGTTTCTATGTCTTTGTTTGGTGTATCATTCACATGGATGTGCTGGCAGGGACAGCACCTGGCGTACTGCAGGTGTGGCAGGCATCGTGGATCTAGACATCGTTGATCTAGACATCATGGATCTAGACATCATACCAAATACATTCTACGATCCGGCTAAAGCAAAGATATATGCAAACCTACGATGGTTATTTGCCAAAGCCTACGGTACCGGTGAGTTTATTTGTCCTCTGTTGCTTGACAAGCGTTTGAGACATTTCTAAGTGATAACATACTGTATAAATAAGATTTCTTCTAAGTACTGAAAAGGATCTCCCATGTTGAATTCATATCAATAACACCCTCAATAGTTCCTATCGAAATATTTATTGCCGCGGCCATTATAGTTTAATCCCAGTTAAAGAAGAAGCATACACTGCATATTTTCGAACCCCGTGAAAATATAAGTGGACACTCTCATTCTGTGGATCTTGAACAACAAAATCATGCAAAAAGTCAGTGTTTACCTTCGGACTACATAAGGAAGAAACTCATCAAAACATGGCCGTATCATCTGAGGGGACACATTGTTTTCTGAACGAATGCTTTGAGGCCAAAAGTGTTGCCTTACAGACACAGTCATTGAAACTGAATGGGGGGAAAAGTATAAAAGTGTAGACAAGAGCATTGTTTTGTAGTAAGTTGCGGAGCGGACAATTTAGATAGAAGAGTTACCTGTAGAAGAGTTACCTATATATATATATGTGTGTGTGTGTGTATTTCAAACCACATCACTATGTGGCTGAAATAAGATGCAGTGAAAGTGAAAGTTGTCTGTCTAGAGCAGAACCTAATGTTATGTGTTCATCTGAGACAGCAGCTCTAGATAGAAGATAGACACTGTTGTTCAAATAAGTGGAAGTTAGATTGGCATTATTTTAGATACAGTTCAGTTACCATTATAAAGCACTAGATAAGGTTGAACTGAATTCATTCTCCCTACATATATAGCTAAAGCCAAAGCTAACTCACACAAACAAAGGTATTCCAAAAGTAACAGCGTTTACCGTTACCTATGGCTAGATCAAGAAGAATGCACCAGAAATGGGCATAGCAACAGTCAAGGTATACATTTTTTTCTGAAGGGACCGTTTGAGACCATACCGTCAGTCGATTCCAGGTTATTTTTTATTATAAAATTCTGCATAATTCCCTGATATATCTCTAATAGCAGGGTTAAAAACAAAAAACATAATGTTATTTAGATCTTAAATAATGACTTATGACATGCCTTTATAATGAGTTATGAAAGACTTTGTGTATGTACTTGCCTGTTAGAGCTATTGTTCAATATTACTAATTAAATTTAAGCAATTCTCTCTGTTTCCATGTACAAGATCAGAATGGCAACAGTGGCTTGAAAAGCTTTTAAATCCAAGTCATACTTCGAGAAGGTTATGATTTTCTTATTTTTGATTATTTTCTTTTTGACTGTTGACTGTTCTTGGCCAACTGAACTCATCAAGTCAATTGGCCATATAACAATGGTACCTCACTCATATTCAACTGTTATCATTCAATTCCCTCATAGGTTCATGCTGAGATGCTGTGACTTACTAAATGCAACAATGGTAACAACTACCACATAGCAGGATACGTTACCGATGACATCCTGCTAGAAGGTCAAAGTAGTGGGAGACTGTGGTGTGGAATAAGAGCAGCACCCCGCTAGCACAGTGCAGCACTGCTCGGTGTTGTGATGCTGAGACTGTAGTATGTGCTGAGACTGGACTGCTACTTCATTGCCTGATGTGTTTAAAGGGATTGCACCTTCCAACTGCTGACTTTCTGAAAAGACCGTTGACAAACATTAGCTCCTGTTCATTTAATTAGTGGTTATGTGTCAGGAACATGACATCACATTATCCTTAACACAGATAAGATACTAATATTTAAAAAAAACATTTTTTATACTTATAAAAAAAAAAATTTATATGCTTTTTTTTTAAAATACTTATACAGATAAGATAAGATACAGATAAGATAACACTGATACATATGCATAACTTTCTGAAGTGGAATAGGCTTTTCTATCTACAAACTACCATTTTAAGGCTTAATGTGCTCATGAATTGCCATGTCATGTAAACATGACTGTTGTTTGTTATCTTATCACCTTTCAAGGATTTCTCCCAACAATTATTGAAGAATTCTGCTCTTTGGTGACATCATCACCAGTTAAACGATGGAGGGGAGGGGCAGGGATGAGCTGGCATAGTATTAGAAACTGTGTTTAGCGACTATATCTATCACACACACACACACACACACACACACACACACACACACACACACACACACACACACACACACACACACACACACACACACACACACACACACACACACACACACACACACACCAAGCAGCACACCAACACACTCCCCTCCCTCTGCTGTCTGACCAGGGTGAGGCAACAACAGACTACCACTGTCTCTCTTCCACCTCTCTGCACACACATACACACACATGATTTGGTGAAAACACACCAACACATACAGTAGTACACTTAGGACAGAGCGTATGTGGTTGTTCAAGTCTAAACACAACCAAAAACATTTTCCTTTTCAGTTATGTGTATTTGTATCTAAATATATAATAGTATGGTAACACAGACGCTGAACCCATGGTGAATACAGTCTCTGTTGACCAGATATTCTTACACCACAGAGCCCTGGATGTCAAGCTGGGTTAGTGTTCTCGAGGCTTAAATTGGGATTAGAAGTGACGCTGGATAACGTAGAAGCAAAGTCACAGTCACTTTGTGGTCGTTGAGCTGAGGCCTTCTCAGATATCAACACATCCAGGTCCCATATTGCAGGCCTGGGGTCTACACACAACATGTCTGGAGTTGTCATCTTTCATCACAATGAAGCACAATTGGTTAGGGTTAGTTTTTTGTGCCCAATGTTTCCGATTCCAGTCCGTGTTTACAAACTAGTCAGACTTCAAGATCCTTCTGTAACATAGCTTCATAGCATTGATCTGATCAAAATTGACTCTGGTTGTGAGTGCGACTTTTAAGCTTAGGCTATTTTATAGGCAGGCTATTTTTTTAGGCGATTTTCCGAGTAGCTTTTGTTATGTGGATAGAATGCATGCTTTATTTTATCTTCATGCACACCATCTGTATGGCTGGTGCAATAAGTCATATGATATATGATACAACTATGACAAAGTCACTACACACTTCTATTACCTATATTATTCTAATATAGATTAGAACTCAGTTGACCTCTCTCTTTGCTGCTCCCTCCCATCCTCTCTGTCTCTCTCCCCCCTCCCTCCCTGTCAATCTCACTCTCATCACTATGATGTAATGCAGTGACAACTACGGGTCACTCTTACTAGATGAAGCTATTGTGAAGCTACATACAGTACCACTGTACAATGGAGCTGTTCCTCTCTCTTCTCTGCTGGTCTTCACCCTGTCACCATCAGACAGCCCAGAGGATTTGCGGGAGCTGTTCTACGTGGACCAGTATGAGCAGGAGCACATCAAACCAGTGGTGCTGCAGCTGCTGCTGTCAGGGGAGCTGTACTGCACCGTGTGCAGTCGTATCCTGAAGGGCTTCAAGGCCCCGCAGTGCTCTGCAGTCTCCCTCAACAGCCACCAGGCCGTCATTAAAGCCCTGCTGAGGAGGGGCATTCACCTGGTGGAGGCGGACCAGTACGTGTCTGAACATCAGCTCAGCTCAGCGCCCATCAGGATGGTAGGTGTGGAGGTCTCCATGGGGAGAGTTTGATGACACAACCAATGGCTGCAGGCTGATGGACACCGTTTGTGTTTTGTTCCCTTAAAAGTGTGACGCATTTAAGTAGGGAATGTGAATAAAGTCCATGTTGCAGGGGCCTATAAAAGCAGTGTTTTGTTTCCAATTTGCTGAACAAACATATGACCAAACAATACAGTTGAGCATTGAATAGCCATATTCATAGTGACAATTATTGAGCTGCACAGTCTCTGGGTTTCAACTAAATCAATGCTGCTCAGAGTCTGATCCAATTTGAGATGTGTTTCATTCGCTGTAGTCATCGGTGCACTATATTTAGCAGATGCTTTCGTCCAAAGCGACTTACAAGTGACATTTGTCATCCATTTGTGAAGTTCAGTGTCTTCCTCAACGACGAGCCGCTCTGTCCACTGAGCTACTGCCGCCCACTAGAAGTTTCTAAAGCTCCTTTAAGATTCTTATACTATATTATGATGGTAATGTAGTGTAATGGCCCTTGTTTGAGGAATGCATAGCAATAGTAGTGATACATTTGTTGAACCATCGTCTACCTTAAGACCAGTAGGTCATGGATGATCATGGTCATGTAGGATTGTTGTCTGCCCATACAATCATCTCTGTTAAGATGCCTGTGAGTGTCCCCTTCATCAGGATGCTTTACACTGTGCTGTTAAAGGAGACATTGGCTGTTTCAGAGTGCTCACATCACGCTGAGCGATGCCCTGATGAGCGCCTCCATGCTGGAGAGGGTCAGGACTGAACGGCTGGTGTCCAGCGGTGGTCATCTCCCCTGCGCCGTGGTCAGCCAGGGCCCCCTGGACCTGGAGAACACCCTGCTCTCATGGGTCAACAAGGTACACAGCAGCACTGTTGGGCTTTGCTTGGTTTATTTCTTTATTTTTTGTATTGATATATTTATTTATGTGATTATTTTTCTGTATTTCATGAATGTATTCCTGTTTCTATTATGATATTATATGTATATTTACTGCTACACTATCCCCGTCTGTGGCCTTAGGTAATAATAAAAATGAGAGAGATCTCAGACAGCGAGCAAATGAAGAAAGAGCATCTCCGAGACACCTACAATTACCAGATGGTAACTCAATGCACATGTTTCCCTCTCACACTGGTTTACTGCTTCTGGTTACCATTCATTACCATATTCTGTGGTATAATGAACAATTCAAGTTTATTTTGCTGTTGGTAAATTAAAGTACAAATGTAATCAAATGTTACCATTTAGAGTCTTATTATTTGTTTCATCTGCTGAGGATTCCACACATGGTCCCAGCTAACTTAATGTCTGGTCCTATTCTTTGTGCCGACGAAAAAACTAAATGTCTACCTTGGGGATACTAGTCCCCTTCCAAATGGTACTGGACACTTGTGCCTGTGAGTACAACTTTTTGTTTTGTGTTTTAAAACATTGCAAAAATTCAACAGAAACCATTATGAGGAAACTACCAAAACGTCCCTGTATTCCAGGGATTCTAAGAGAGAAATAAATAGAAAATGGCAGTGTAATGGAAGAGCTACACACAGACAAACAGATATACAATTATACATTTTAGATTAGATTACCGTTAGTAAGTTACCATTACAGTTGATCATTGATATGAAAATAAACTTGTTAAACTTGCATTAGTATTAGTAAGCCTAAGAGCTATTTTAAAAATGGATTATACCAATGATCAGAATGCTAAATAGTAATGGCAATCTTTTCAAGTCACTGTAGTTTTTTTTCCGAGCAGCATCTGAATAATCCATCAAATATCTCAATACCGTCCGCTTTGTTCCATTCCATTTCCTGGAATCCTCTGATCACCTTTAAAGTTTACAAAGCAGCACTTAAAGCAGCTTCACCTTGTTTCTCCTGGGCATGAGTCACAGTCAAAACTGAAAAGTGAAAGTGACATAGTGTCCCCTGGTGGCAGAGAGAGAGAGAGAGAGAGAGAGAGAGAGAGAGAGAGAGAGAGAGAGAGAGAGAGAGAGAGAGAGAGAGAGAGAGAGAGAGAGAGAGAGAGAGAGAGAGAGAGAGAGAGAGAGAGAGAGAGAGAGAGAGAGAGAGAGAGAGAGAGAGAGAGAGAGAGAGAGAGAGAGAGAGAGAGAGAGAGAGAGAGAGAGAGAGAGAGAGAGAGAGAGAGAGATGTCTATGTTCACTTCTTTCCTAAGCCTGTTATTGTTGTGCAGGGGCGATGCCGAGACTCTCCAGAAGGGAGTCAGTATCGCTTCCCCCTGGTGGACGACCTGAAGAACAACATATTCACTGCCACTGCTCTGCTGATTTTGATCCACTTCTACTGCCCAGCTCTCATTAGACTAGAAGGTAAGTCCAGTGTAAGTCACACTTGAGGTACAGGGTAGTGTAGTGGCTTGGATGTTTGAAAGGTACTGGGTTCGATTCCCAGGGTTAGGTTAGTATGTTTGCAGCTTACCTGTTGGTATCCTTAAAGTGATGGTTCGGAGTAAACTTCACCTTGAGGTAATTACCACCAATAATCCTCACAAAACGTGTACTCACAAAACGAGGCATTTTAAAGTAAAGAGGACTTTTACAAACTTTTCCGGAAAGACGGAAGTGACGTCGACGCAGCGGTAGCCTTAGCAACAGAGAGTTGAAGCTATCAGGAAAGTGCTCTTTTAAATAAACTCCTGGTGTACTTACAAACTTTAAAATGTTTTGTGAGTACAGACCATATATGTACTACTACAGAAGTTGGGTAACAATCCATGCATTATTAGTGGGGTAATTTACGAGATGTACACACTGTACCATTCACTCCAGTACTAAGCCATTCTGGCTGATACCCCTAAACTTGATAAATATTGACTGTCGCTAAAAATGCATCTGAGGGCGTATTTGGCTGGATTATTGGTGGTAATTACCTCAGGGTGAAGTTTACTCCAAACCATCACTTTAAGCAAGATCAACTCCTCCTGCTCCTTAATGCCCAGTATCTCAATTAGGGTGTCATGGTTTAGTTTGTTCGTTTTTGTTACTGATTTTTTGGTTCTTTTTTTATTTGACCTTTGTAAACAAGGGTTGGCTCACTATCTAATGGTCAGAACCCTGTTAGTGCCTGACATGAACATACACGTTCCTAAATGTTGTTTAAATGTCCAAATGTTTATTTCAATCATTTGAATCATAATTCATCTATCATGTTAATATTACCATTCCACTAAGGGTGTCTGTGTTCTGCAGATATATGCCTGAAGGAGAACCCTCCTGTAGCAGAAACCATATCCAACATCCAGCTGCTGATGGCCTTCTCCAATAAGCACCTGAGCAAAGGTTTCTATCTGAAGATGGAGGACATGCTGTACTGTCCACCAGCTCTGAAGGTAAATGGAGGTTCACTTGGGAAAGAAACTGACTATTGTGTTTAGTTTGGTGTGTCATTAACCTGCCTTCCTCCCAGAACAACATGATGGTCTTCATCGCTGAGCTCTTCTGGGTGTTTGAGAAGGTGAAGCCAGACTTCGTTCAGCCCAGGGACTCAGAGGACATCAGAGGTGGTGCAGCCTTGTAGCACAAGAGTGATCTTCATTTAGTATTATTTGGTGTGCTTGCATTCATAATAACATTTATTTTAAACTTTATAATACCCCGGTACTTGATTTACATTATTATTACATGTTCTAAAGCAAAAGTTATATTATGGAATTGATTAATGGATTTGACCATCAGAATTGTTTGTCTTTATGATCTGTTTGTAGTTAAGAGCTTGTGTTTTCCTTTCATCAGGGCTGAGAATGAAGCCCAGTTTCTCGGCCTATGAGCCCCAGGACTCCATACTTGCCTGGCCTGAAAGGAAAAAAAGGTGAGTGGTTACAACCCACTTTCAACTCTGCCCTGGACATCTAGGAGATCATCATGAATGTCAATGTATTATTTTAATAAACCTCTCCCACTTTTACTTATCTGTTTTATGTGGTCCACCTCCTCTTAGCCCTGTTTCCTGGCCCTTATGCCACCCGGAGCCCTACAGCCTCCACAGCCCTCCCTCTGAGGCTGCAGGGTTCAGCCTGGCTCTAGCCAGTGTGGACCCCCACCAGACCCACCAGGGCCACACGACCCCCTCCCTCCCCAGACACCCACCAGGGGCCGGCCTTAGAGTGCCTCCGGGCCGCAGCAAGGCCCAGGGCCTACTGGGACACGTCTACATCAGTGAGGAAGACAATGAGGTGGAGGAGGAGGAACTGGTGGTGATCATCCATCCTCCCCTCGCTGCGGGACAGCGAGGGGAGGATGCTCCGGATGACGCACTCCCCCCGAGGGTATTCTCCGTAGACCCCCCGGCCCAAGAGAGCTTCTACCTGGAGCCCCTTGTGCCGGCTGTTTCAAAGCCTGCCAAGGAGAAGAGCATCAGCCTCAACAAGCAGGATGAGAGCGGGGAGACTCATCACACCAGGGCCAACATCTACACCAACAGCAGTCCCGCCACCCAACCACGAGGGAAGCCCGAGATCAAATCACTTGACATCAGAGCGACTTCCACCGCCATCACCCCAACCCAATCAGAGCAGGAAGACAAGGAGGACAATCGATGCCTGAGCCCGTGCCTCAGCACCACGTCCCAGGCCAGCAGCAGCTGCTGCAGCACCTCAGACTCTAACAGTGTCCGCATGACAACCTTTGCTGACCGAAAACTCAAAAACAAGAACCAAAAAAACTGCGTCTCCAGTCCCACCAGCAGCTCTCAGAAGACCATGCCCGAGGAGTCTGCGGTGACTATCCTGCCTTCGCCTCGTCAGGGTGGTTCTGTGTATGTGAAGGGAGATCACACCTCCTGCCGGCCGGTGAAGGAGTCCTCGGGTGGGTGTGTGCTGGAGGAGGCAGCGGGGGCTCCGCCCGCCGTGTGCTCCGAGCTCCTGCAGCTTCACATGCAGCTGGTGGAGCAGCAGAGAGCCATCGAGGCCCAAAAGAGGAGAATGGAGACGGCGTTCACTCAGCAGCGCCTGGAGCTCGGGAGAGCTGCCTTCCTCAACGTCATCAAGAAGGGAGGAGGGAAATGCGACTCGTTGCCGCGGCCGCTTAAGAAATCCCCGGAAGTCTTCTCCGACATCTTGGCCTCGGAGGAGGGCAGGGCCATGATTCATTCCAGCAAGGATGACTCCTGCCTGGACGAGTTGAGCCTTAAGGAGAGTGTGGGCCTTGGGAGGATAGAGCAGGGACCGGAGTGGCCAGACAAGAGACTCAACACCGCTGGCTTCACCTGCGGGGGGGGTGAGCTGGATGTTTATGGGTTCTGCTACTCTTTAGAGAACCTCAACAAATCAGTGAGCTCCATCCAGCAGAAGATCATGCAGCTCTCCTTGCAGCAGAGCAGACTGATGAGGCAGGGTGTAGCCTCACCCACACCAAGCTCACCAGACTTAGGAACACCAACCAAAGACCACCCTCTTACACCTCAAACACCACCTGCATCCGTAGGCTTTTCCATTGCAGACTTTGCCTCGCCCGATGATAGCGGATTCAGTAGTATTAGCACTCATTCTCTTGGTGGGCATTGTCCCCTTATCCCTGTCAAACGTAATCCACTGACCAAACCTACAAAGTTAGCATTGAGCCAAGAGGACAGCAAGCTGGTGTCAGCCAAACATACCACCAATCAACCAACAGGCAAACATTCCATCCCTGAGAATACCAAGGAGAAGTTGGAGGACTTGGAACTTGTCAAGAGCCCCATAAGACACAGAGGCTCCACTTTCACTGTCCCCTGTGACACCAAGAGCCCATCGCCTCGCCCTAGAAACAGGAAGAAGTCCTCTCCATTGCAGCCCACCCTTCCCTCGCTCCCCCTTCCCTCGCTCCCCCCTCCAGGTGAAGCGCTCATCATTCCTTCCAGGCCAGCAGAGTGGAATGAGGAGGATGAAGCCAGCAGCTCAGAGAAGGTGCTGCTGGATGCTGTAAAGAGGGATGTGGTGGAGGTAGAACCTTCGGATGACAACGTGGCTGGCGCTTCAAACTGCCATGATGACAATGAGCAGAAGAATGGGTTGGGCTTCTTTTACAAGGTATAGATGAATGAATACATGAATACTAATTTGTAAGCAATTCATAATCAGCTATCAATTATTAATTAGATATTCAGATGGTTTGTAAGATAATTTATAAAGTGTTACTGATTGATTTACAACCTATTTACAATGCTAATGCTGCAATTCATGATTAGTTCATGTAGTTAGAAAGCCAAAATGAAAAAAAAAAATATATATATTAATGAATTACAATTGTTTACATTGTCTATGTCCAGATTTAAATCAGCCAGGAGTTTTGTTCAATTCCCTCTAGTTTTGATTCTGTGTTGACATGCTTCTATGCACGCTCAAGGACTGAGATGCACAGTTAGAACTCTTAAGAAAGATGGTGGCTGCATTTCAGGCAGTTTGATCATTCTAAATTCTGAGTGCAGAGCAACATTTCAGTAAGTTGTTGGGGTAAAATGAAGTGCACAGTTTCCGGTTGAAAAAAATAAATTGACTGATAACATAAATGTAACTTTTTACCCCAGTCCATCACAAATGGGGGTCGAAGCAATAAATAAATTCTCAATTTGATTTATTGTCACTGGGGACTTGAACCAATCCTTAAAAACACCCCCTACTACACTTACCCTTGTGACTTATTCATTAATTAATAATGATCCCACTGCCTATAACTCTTTGAATTCTAACTGCCCTCGCATCTCTACGTGTGTGGATGTGTGTGAATGTGTTTGTGTTTGTAAAAGGTGCCTAGCCAGGGCAGTTTGTATGTCTTATGTCTTATGTTGTGTCTTGTGTTGCCCAACTCAATATCTACACCGCGAGAGGGGGGGGAGTTGAACCAAAATGTATACTGATTCACATCTGGACAGACAATGTCTACAATGAACCTGGTGACTTAACAAGCCAGCCAAATCCAATTAAGGCATTTTATGTGTGTTGATTATTAAGTGATGATATCTATGCCATACTAAGCATTTATAAATGACATTTAAAGGTTGTAAGTGAATGCCAAATGCCAATTACCATTGTGGAGGAAGAAGAAGAGAAGACAAGACAGACAACACTAGAAATAATAAGTAATAAGTAGTAAGCTTAGGCTTAGATAGTTTTGATGAACTGAATGCAGAAGTCTTGAAAGCCTTATTAACACAAATAAATAAATAAATAGTTTGTAGATCATTAACTTGCGCTTTATAAATAATCTTATAAACTGCTCGTTATCTTATTCATAATTTACAACTTAAATTGCTTAGTTATTATCATACAAGAATTAAATTAATTGCAAACCACTGGCCTGACAGGGCCTGTTTAAACCAACATTAACTCTGATGTGGTGTCCATTTTGTTTGGTCCTCCAGCATGAAGAGAAGGCAGAGGATGAGCTGGCCAGGCGTCGTGCTGCCTTCCTCCTGAAACAGGAGCGCAAAGCGGAGGAGGCTCGGCTCCGCAAGCTGCAGCAGGAGGCTGAGAACGAGCTCAAGAGAGATGAAGCCAGGTATGTTCTCAGAAGTATTGTTATTGATTTATTTATACCCAAAGGGAAATGTAAGTGTTGCAGTAGTGACTCACACAAATGACTAAAACATACAATGAAGTAGGTAAAATAAATCAACACAGAATTACTAAACAAATACAATATATACAAAAACTGCTATACTAGATACAAAATGAATAAAAAAAATGAATTTTGACTTCAAGGCTAGATAGTGCTATTTATGTGCAAATGAGATTTGCAATGCCCCTCAGTGGAGGAATATCCTCTATCGGCACAGAGGGCCAATATTGTGGCTGTTGTGGTGGGCAGGAAGGAAGGGCTTAAGGAGTCTCCATCTAAAGACAATGTTATCTGACCAGTACAAATAACTTGATATATGGTGTAAATATATAGTACATTTTTTAAATGTTTCTCGTCTGTGATGATCTGGAAGCATATATAGTGGGGAAAATAATGATTGAACGTGTCAACATGTTTCTCAGTGAATATACACTCACCGGCCACTTTCTTAGGTACAGCTTGCTAGTACTGAGTTGGACCCCTTTTGCCTCCAGAACGGCCTTAATTCTTTGTGGCATAGATTCAACAAGGTGTTGGAAACATTCCGCAGAGATTTTGGTCCATATTGACATGATAGCATCACGCAGTTGCTGCAGATTTGTCGGCTGCTCATCCATGATGCAAATCTCCTGTTCCACCACATCCCAAAGGTTCTTTATTGGATTGAGATCTGGTGACTGTGGAGGCCACTGGAGTACAGTGAACTCATTGTCATGTTGAAGAAACCAGTTTGAGATGATTTGAGCTTTGTGACATGGTGCATTATCCTGCTGGAAGTATCCATCAGAAGATGGGTACACTGTGGTCATAAAGGGATGGACATGGTCAGCAACAATACTCAGGTAGGCTGTGGCGTTGACACGATGCTCAATTGGTACTAAGGGGCCCAAAGTGTGCCAAGAAAATATCCCACACCATTACACCACCACCACCAGCCTGAACCGTTGATACAAGGCAGGATGGATCCACGCTTTCATGTTGTTTATGTCAAATTCTGACCCTACCATCTGAATGTCACAGCTGAAATAGACTCGTCAGATGAGGCAACATTTTTCCAATCTTCCATTGTCCACTTTTGGTGAGCCTGTGTGAGTTGTGGCCTCAGTGTCCTGTTGTCAGCTGACAGGAGTGGACCCGGTGTGGTCTTCTGCTGCTGTAGCCCATCTGTTCAAGGTTCCACGTGTTGTCCGTTCAGAGATGGTATTCTGCATACCTTGGTAGTAAGTAAGTAAGGAAGAGTTGTTATTTGAGTTACTGTTGCCTTTCTATCGTCTCAAACCAGTCTGCCCATTCTCCCCTGACCTCTGGCATCAACAAGGTGTTTTCGTCCACACAACCGCTGCTCACTGGATATTTTCTCTTTTCGGACCATTCTATGTAAACCCAAGACATTGCTGTGCGTGACAATCCCAGTAGGTCAGCAGTTTCTGAAATACTCAGACCAGCTCATCTGCCACCAACAACCATGCCACGTTCAAAGTCACTTACATCTCCTTTCTTCCCCATTCTGATGCTCAGTTTGAACTTCAACAAGTCATCTTCACCATGTTTACATGCCAGAGTTGCTGCCATGTGATTGGCTGATTAGCTATTTGTGTTAACAAGTAATTGAATAGGTGTACCTTATAAAGTGGCCGGTGAGTGTATTTCTGATGGTAGCTAGAGATATGAAATTGTCACCAGATGTCAGTAACAACCCAAGTAATCCACACATATCCAAAACATATATGTCCTCCTTATGTCATAAAATAAGTTATGTGTATAATAAAGTGGAATGACACAGGGAATAAGTATTGAACACATGAAGAAAAGGAGGTGCAAAAAGGCATGGACAGCCAAGAAACCAGCTGAAATCTGTCAGTATTTACAAAGCAATCCCACTTCCTGCAAATGAATATCAGCTGGTTTATTCCCAATGATGGCCTTTAAAAAGGTTTCTCCTTACCAAGGTGTCACACAATGGGCATCTCATGATGGGTAAAAGCAAAGAGCTCGCTCAAGACCTTCGCAATCTTATTGTTGCAAAACACACCGATGACATTGGTTTCAGAGGCATTTCTAAACTTTGAACTCTTTGGATGTCATAGCACACACCATGTTTGGAGGAGAAATGGCACCACACATCACCCCAAAAACACTACCAACAGTGAGGTTTGGAGGTGGGAACATCATGGTGTGGGGCTGTTTTTCAGCATATGGTGTTGGCAGACTTGATATAATTAAGGGAAGGATGAATGGAGAAATGTACCGAGACAGTCTTGATAAGAATCTGCTGCCATCTACCAGGATGCTGAAGACGAAACAAGGGTGAACATTTCAGCAAGACAATGATCCAAAACACACAGCCAAGGACACTCTCAATTGGTTTCAGAGAAAGAAAGTAAAGCTGCTAGAATGGTTTAGTCAGTCACCCGACTTGAATCCAATTCAAAATCTATGGAAAGAACTGAAGATCAGAGTCCATAGAAGAGGCCCCGGAACCTTCAAGATTTGAAGACGGTTTGTGTGGAAGAACGGGCCAAAACCTGAGCAATGCATGTGACTTATTTCTCCATACAGGAGTCGTCTTGAAGCTGTCATTACCAACAAAGGCTTTTCCACTAAGTATTAAATACATTTCAGTAAGCGTGTTCAATACTTCCCTGTGTCATTCCACTTTATTACACATAAATTCTGTATTTATTTATTTATGGACATATATGTTGTGATTTGCTTTGTATGTTTGAATTACTTGGCTTGTTACCGGTATGTGGTGTCATGTCAATAGCCCCATAAGCCCCCAAAAAGTTGACATGTTCAATACTTATTGTGTATTAAAGCACCCAGGTGCTCGCATATAGCTGTGCGATAGCGTTCCCAAATTTGAACATTTTGGAAAATGTGTTGTTTCTAGGGATGACATTTATTGGAGGATGCTAAACATTCCTAAGCTACTTGGGAATATACTAATATTGATCAATTTGTTGTCAGTAGTTGTTCTGTGTATTCAAACATCCTCATGGGCCATCCATCCAGCCATCTTGAAATGTCAAACTAACTGCCCCATCCACGGCTCTGCAGACTGAAGGCGGAGGAGGACCGTGTGCGCAAGGAGGAGGAGAAGATCCGCCGGGAGCTGATCAAGCAGGAGTATCTGCAACGGAAGCGCCAGGAGCTTCTAGAGGAGCAAGGTGGAATGAAACCCCGTCCCAAGTCCCTGAGCATCCGGAGATCCAGGCTCAAGTCCCCTCAACATCCCAGCAGCTTCCTCCCCAAGGCCTCCACCAGAGGTGAGAGCAGCCTGGTTCTGCAGTCTGGAAACACACTCTGTGATACAGATGTGTGAATATGGATAAAGCTAAAGGTGCAGTGAATATTCCAATGTGATCTATTGAAATGACTTGGTACCTGTTTTTTGCTTTTTTTAATGGTTCATGAAGCAATTTACAAATTAAGTAGTACAGGCTGATTGGCTGATTGGGAAAGGTTTGGTTATATATGCAACAAGATGGAGAGGTTTATAATGCTGATGCTTCTATAGGAACAACGGATACACTTTTTCACAGAGGAGAATAACTGCTGATATAACAGCTGCTTTGGTACATTTCAGATGAGTCGAGCTCAAGCCAACGAGGATCCACTCTCAGTCTGGCAGCCGAGCCGGATGACTTCACCTCTGGAAGATCACAAAGGTTAGCATCTGTATGGAAGTGTGTCCATAGTAGCTACTTCAGCCTCTACATTTAATGCTTTGATTTTGTCTCCCAGGTCTTATTCCAGGTGTTCCGAGGATTCTTTTTCTGTCGTGAGTGTGGACTGGGATAAGTGCTCCACAGCATCCTTCTCGTTAACTGCAGACTACAACAGTAAGCAGAAAAAAATTGCTAAACTACAAGCTGTAATTTTTAACATATATCTGACTATAATTTGTTCTTGTGTGACTGGGTTGATTCGTCTGTAATCTTTGTCTTAATCATGTCGTTCTCCGATAATAAATAGGACCAAAGCTTTTTAAAGAACCAACGTCCAAGTCCAACAAGACCATCATCATCAACGCCGTCGCTCACTGCTGTCTCGCGGGGAAAGTGAATGAATCACAAAAGAATGTTGTCCTGGAGGTCAGTATGATGTTATGTGCAATGTTGGTGAGGTTATGCCAAGAGAAAAAGAATGGCGACTCACACTCTTGCACTCGATGAATAGTCTTGAATAAGCCATCTAGCCCTTTAGCACTCAAGCTAAGCTCACGCTATGTTAAAGCTGAACGAGGCTGAACTAAGCTTGATATCTAATTAATTTGCTAAGCTAATTCTAAGTTTGCAAGCTAAGTAATTCTGTCTCACTCCCGAGAATAGGAACTTGAGAAGTGCAAAGCCAACCACCTGCTGATCTTGTTGCGTGACGGCAGCTGCCAGTACCGGGGGATTTACTGTTACCTAACTGACACGGAGGAGATCATCAAGTTCCTGGGCACCGGCCCACGGACCATCACCCACAAGATGATCGACAAGCTGTTCAAGTACAGCTGTGACCGCAAGCAGTTTGGGGTCATCCCGACAAAGACACTATCAATCACCGTGGACGCCCTGACCATTCACAACCAGTTATGGCAGGTGAAGCGCAAGGGAAGCCTGAAGAAATAAGGTCATGAGACCATTTCAATGTAATGACTACTGCCTGGCAGCAGTGAGATAGACTGCACGCCTGTCCATACCAGGGGAAACTGAACAAAACTTGAGATTTATTTGCTGCTTTTTCGTACATTTGAATTAGTGATTTTGTAATGAATATGTATGTATGTATGTATATATGTATGTATATATACACACAAACATACTAAAAAGGATGGACTAATTTTCAACATTCTTTCATTTTGTTTGTATTTAATTATTTATTCTATGTTGCATCAACCCTCTCACATGTGACTAGCTGTTTTTTATAAAGCACAGTTTGAAACAGTTAGAGGAATGTAAAAAATGGCAATTGCAAAAGAAACGTCAGTGTTGTATTTACTGATACGAATATTTCAATTACACTGGACCACTAAGATAGTAGGTTTTGTCTTTATAACTTGCAATCAACTCTGCTGAAATACAACAACAAGCTTGGAGATTAATGTATTTTCCGTACCTCTAAGATGTCGGCAGGCCTTCCAAATGAAGACTGTGACTGTGTTAGACAGGGTTGGCTTTTGACTACTACTTGAACTACTAAGTTTAACTTTATTTTCTATGCCTTGGTACAACAGTTGACAGATGAATAAAAGCCAATATGACCATGCAACATATTTAAAGTAGAAATGGTGCCATGGTAGATAAGTGTTCTACAGAAAAGCTAGGTAGTAGAAATGTTTGGAAAATGCCATATGATTCCTATGAAGGAATATGTGGTGGCACAGTATTTCATATCAAATAAAGCATTTACTCTTAACACTTGACCGAACCTAACATTTAGATATTGACTACATCTTCTACGTCAAACTACGATGACTACATCATCGTAGTTTACCCCAAAACAACTGAAAACATTGTAACCAACTGCAAACGCAGCATCATCAATTCTGCACCACAGCGGAACATCCTAGAAATTCTGACTTTTTACACATACATAATAAGAATTACGAAGGTAGAATTAACTTTTCATTCTTAAGTCTTCATCATCACTTCCCAAGTTCCATAAGCAAAAACTATTTCAAATGTACTTTTGGTGCCTGAGTTATTAACATAAACAGAAAGTACTCAAAATAAGCCGGGATTCCGCTGTTATTGAGTGACATCATTGAGAGATGACTATAAATCTACCAAGGCTATGATGAAGCTAATCAAGAGCATATTTTTAAATGAGCGGGTCGGGTGCATTATTTTTATATAAGGCCTAATATTTGCGCTCCGAGTTGCGGTCATTTACGTACCTGTGGTGTAATTATTGTATGTGTTTTATAATGTCTTATAACTGGTTGTGGGAGGTCTAGCATAGTAGACACACACGGGGGCGCTGTGGGTCATGCAAGAGTATGTTAAGTTATAGCAGAGCTGAAGAAGAGTTGAATTCAGTTTTTCCTCACGCTTGAGGAAAACGCTTAATAGCCTACAGCAAACACGACAGTACCCGCGCACCACTGCTAATCTTAATTCCGCGATTTAGAAAAGTACAATACACGCTCCTCCTACACGACACGCCTCCTACTACAAGACACGCCTCCGTTTTAAGCATAAACCAGCCTTTACTGTTTTACGTGAAACTGACATCCCTGAGTCATATGCATTAAGAAAATAAGCCTATTACAATTTTACAATGCATTTAATGCATACTTTATCCATTCATACCTTTAACAAAAAGACAGCAGATTAATAAATCAAAGAATTTTATTGAAGACATTAAAAAGTAGGCCTTTATATGCCGTGTAAACTTCATGCCAGGTCCAGGTTGTCTTCTACGCTTATGGCCTGATAGAATACAAAGGCAATCATGACTTTTGACTTTCGACCTCGACGGATAGCCTAGTATTCTACTATTGGCGTAATGCGTGATTTAGAAAAGTACAAGACACGCCTCCTACTACAAGACACGCCCCCGTATTGCAGGACGCAGCCGGACCCTTCTCATCACCGCCGAGAAAATAAATCATCACGGAAAAAAGCAACAGTAGGATTTGAAAGGGTTAAACAAATGCAATCCGTCTTAAATTAACGATGACAAGGTTGTAAACAAATAGACCATAACATCAATAACATTCTCCGCAACAAGAAACATCTCATCATTAACTTCAGAAAACGAGATAATTTAGGCTACATAGTGGATATTAAATAAACATACTCTAAAACGAAAATCTGTCAATATAAAATGAGGTCACCCAGAATGTCACCCCGTGACGCTGCTGACACGAACACCGAGGCTCATTTAATCACCGTGGACAGCGCTATGAAATCACTGCGCATTACAAATCATTCACACGTTGAAAAAAATCATGAGCATCATCAAACTACAATACAATTTCCAATGCACAATACGGCAAAAGTTACACAAAGCTGGTAATACAAAGACTAATTTTTGAAGTTGCAATGCTGAACTCTTCATGCGCAATTACGCATGGCGCAAGTGGTGAGAGCGGTCAATTCGCCCCTCACTACCCAAACCAAAACACATAGCTTGGCCTTCTGCGGGATTCGTGAAATCCTAACCAATTAATGAGCCAGCTAACCGGGCCTTGATAAAGACGGACGATTCTGATTGGATAACATGTTTTCAGGACAATAACCGTTTCATTGCTGATGTGAATTTGACAGTAAACTTAACTTTAGCCTGGGAATTCCCATGCTGCTTTGCGCGCGATTTCATTCTCACTGCAAAGACACCATCTCATCGAGATGTGGACGCGTCAGCCAGGCTACTTTAGAATATAGATGAGAGAAAATATATTAAATGTATTGTATTTAATTAAATAAGATAGAAATAAATAATAATAATTATTATTTTTTATTATAATAATTATTTTTTATTTATTTTATTATTTAATATTTTTTATGTTTTTTGGTCCAGAATTTTTTTAGGCCTTCTTTGTACATATACGTTAAAATGTAAATGCAAACACTAGTGGTGTATTTGTGTAAGACACAAGGGGTGAGAACACACAACACAAAAAGGACATTTATTAACTAACTATAACGTTTGTGCCTATACATTTCAAATATTCCCCAACCAGTATGGGCTAACTACAAATAAGTAAACAGATATGTTAGATATTTAGATGTATTTATTTAGTTAGTTATGTAGAAAGGGAAAATATGGATGTCTTCCCCCTTGCATTAAGCACTGACATCCCAATACCCAATTATCCACCTCTATCCCCCAGTCAGGGTAACAGATACAATTTAAGGGATATATCAATATAACAATGAATTAAATAATAATAAAATAAGTAACTAGATTCATGTCAGAAATAAAGAAGAAGAAGAAGAAGAAGAAGAAGAAGAAGAAGAAGAAGAAGAAGAAAAAGAAGAAGAAGAATGTCTGGGTGGTTGATGTTGATTGTGGTGTCGGGGAGACGATGAGGCTTCCCGTATACTATAATATAATGCCAAGGTGTGTGAAGCATTTCATATAAGACATCCCTCATTATACTGCTTGCGCATAATGACTATGGAACTGAAGTATCACAAAGTTAACGTGGGTCATAACCATGCACACCCTTCTTCCAAAAACTCTCAGCCCAAAACACATAATTTCTGTGTTCAAATTCCAGCTAAAACTTTAATGCAGGATAGCATTGTTTTGAGTCAGCTTTCATGAGAAAGAGGCAAGATATGTTGCCATCTGAAGATCAGCCCTCCAGCCAATAAAGTGGCGCAGGCTAGGATACACTTAATGTGTTTGGTGCATCAGCAAGAATTCCAAACAAGGTAGTGAGAGGTAGTCTCAAACAACTGGAGGAGTGAATATAAGATGTGGTCCCAGTTACTCCAAGACATCCAAGTTATCCCCAACCCCCCCGGAATCTTTATCATGGAGAGTGGAGGCCATGTTCATAGCACTAATAGATTGACAGACAACAGAAAATGTCAGGGCAGAGAGAGAAGAGAGTGTCAACACAAGACTTCAGAGGCATGATTAGGAAAGTGAGGGTATATAAAGAAATTTGGCCAGGTTGGAGACCTCAAACATATCCTACTTACGAAGGCGTATGAGGGGACATCCCTGCTGTATGCTACATTGGAGGGGTTGGGATTTTGTGTTATTAGTGTTAACAGAAGCAACCAAGATAGTGTAGAGTAGCCTTAGGAGATGAACGTAGAATTACATTTACATTTAGTCATTTTGTCTGTTGAAGAAGGAGCTGCATGATAGTTGCTGCTGCTGGTGAGTACATAAATGAATAAGAACTTGTTTTTGTAGATATATTTAGTTGTTAGAGCTAAATCAAACAGTGTGATAGACACAAAAAAAATAATTCTTTTCATCGGGGCAGAAAAAGAAGGGCAATTAGGAAAATTAGGGTATATATAAAGGAGGTAGGTAGGGGCAGATCCATTTTATTTTTATTTATTTATTTTTTGGGGGGTAGAGGATGGATGTGATGCAGGCTTCAGGTGAACTCGCAACAAGTGAGTCTCTCCAGGAAGATGGGGATTGACTCCGCAGTCCTGACATTGGCAGGGAGCTCGTTCCACCACTGCGGTGCCAAAGAAGAGAAGAGTTGTGATTTCAGCATACAACCTTTTCCTCCTTTTAGTGATAGAGGTACCAGTTGACCAGCTGAGGTAGTTGAGCTCTCGAGCGGGGGCATGGGGTTTGACTAAAGGCTGGTTTATGCTTCAGCGTAGGGATTGCGTCGTGATCATGCAATGGCCACGCAGTTGCTCGGACGCAGTCATGAGCCCGTGACGGTTCTGCATGGGGTTTACGTGGGGTTTACGTCTCGAAATGTAATTCATTGCCACACCAGTAGAGGGACCAGAATGACCATTCTGGTCATTACATATGGATTACTAGCAAGTAAAAAAAAAGTTTAAAGAAATGAAGGCAAAAGTTATATATATATATATATATATGTTTTCGCCAATCAGTCGAAGCATTTATCAAGGCTGTGTTTACACCGCGGCGGTGTTTACGAGTGGAAACCGGAAAAGCGATCTCCAGCCAATGTAGTTCGGGGACCAATCACAGCCAAAGCCACTGCGTTGGGGTTGCGTTGCCTCGACGCGCGTCTAGGATTTTGGAAGGTGCACGTCAAGGACGTAAAGGGTCCGCAAAGGGTCCGCAAGCCCCCAGCGTTGCGTCGACACGGAAGCATAAACGAAGCATAACCCAGCCTTAATGCTTGGAGGTAGGGGCAGTTCCATTAACAGCTCTGTAGGCCAGTACCATTGTCTTTAATTTGATGCGAGCCACAACAAGGAGCCAGTGGAGGTCATGGAAGAGGGGGTCACGTGGGAGAATTTAGGCAGGTTGAACACAAGGCATGCTGCAGCATTCTGGATCCGCTGCCAAGGTTTTACCGCTGTTGCAGGGAGTCCGGCAAAGAGCGAGTTGTAGTAGTCAAGGCAGGAGATGACAAATGCTTGGTTGAGGAGCTGTGCCGTTTCCCTCATGAGGGATGGCCGGATCCTGCGGATGTTGTAGAGAGCAAATCTGCAGGATCGGGTCACTGCAGTGATGTTTGCAGTGCAGGACAGATGATTGTTGAGTATTACGTCAAGGTTCCTCATGGTCTGTGAAGGACATACACTGTAATGCCCCCGAGACCAAACCAAGAACAGTAAGTCCCTGTGAGGGCAGTCTTTCCCTGGCATGAAGAGGACCTCAGTCTTCATGAGATTTAGCTTTAGGTGATGCGCAGTTGTCCAAGTGCTGATATCTGCCAGAAATTCTGAGAGGCGTGTTGCAATCAGAGTGTCTGAGGGGGGAAAGAGTGGAACAGTTGATAGTAACAGTTGGGTGTCCGCATAACAGTGATAGGAGAAACCATGTGATATGATTGCAGAGCCTAAATATCTGATATATAGGGAGAACAGAAGCGGTCCAAGTACTGAGTCTTGAGGGACACCAGTGTTTAGAGAGCGGGGTTTGGACAGGGAGCCATTTCATGCAACCTGATAAGTGCGATTCATAAGGTAAGATGTGAACCAGGATAGCGCAGCATCAGCAATGCCGAGATCAGCGAGAGTGGCGAGTAGGATCTGGTGGTTCACGGTGTCAACCACTGCAGACAGAGGAGAACAAAAACCGATGAGAGGGAAGAGGCTCGAGCAGCATGAAGAGACTCAGGGGGTAAGGTGGGCCGTCTCTGTAGAGTGTGCAGTGTGCAGTGACTGATGGGGATCAAGCAAGTCGTTTTCTGAGAGGTAGGAGGACAGTTGGTTGGAGAACAAACATTCCAGGGTTTTAAAAGAGATAAAGAGAAGAGAAGCGATACCGGTCTGTAGTTCTGGATGTCAGCATTGTTGAGGGTAGGTTTCTTAAGGAGTGATTTGACTCTGGCAGTTTTGAAGGGTGCTGGGATGAGGCCTGAAGTGAGGGAAGAGTTAATGATGGTTGGATGTGACCAGTCTGTGGACTTCTTCAGAGGAGAGAGGGGTAAAGCGGTTAAGTCTAGCGGAGGTGGAAGTAGAGGGAGAGAGGATAGTTGTAGAGTTGGTGATAGGGAGGATAGCAGCAGGGGTAAAGGAGAAGCTGAAGCCAAGAAGGTGAAGCTGTCCTTCACCTTCTTGGTAAAGTAATTGGAAACATCCTCAGCAGCGAGTGAGGAAGGCGGGGGGGGGGGGGGGGGGGGGGGGGGCATGGAAAACAGTTTTCTGGGGTTGAAGGCAGAGGAGTTGATTTTGTTCCGGCAGAATGTAGATTTGGTTACTGACACAGGTGAGGTGAGGTGAAGTTTGAGAGGAGTTGAAGGTAGTGGGAGAGATCATCAGCACAGTCTGATCTCTGTAGATGTCCTGACAGGGATAGGGGTGGTGCACATGGCTACAATGGGGAGCAGTTGTCTCTAGAGGGCTTTCTCGAGGGACTCCCACAGAGACTCCCTATGTCTTTGTTCACTGACGCTACAATTATGCTACGAACACTAGTCCTTATATGTAGGGATGCTGGTCGTGCAGTCATAGCTCCACCAAGCAATCAAGGCTATTGTCTACACCTGAGAGTCTGAAACTGACTGATTGCCAGCTTGAGTGGCCTCTTGCAGTTCAATTGTTCTGGCAATTTTGCCAAAAACGTTTTTAACTACAGTACTTTAATTACAACAACAGCAGCAGCAGAGTGACTACTTACGGTCTGCTAGGTGTTTGAGTTAGCTCTAACAACTGAACATCTACAAACACAAGATCTAATTCCTTATGTACTCACCAGCAGCAGCAGCTATCTTGCAGCTCCTTCTTCAACAGAAAAAAAGAATTAAAACAAAATTCCCCGAAACATGGAACAGGTACGTCATTCGACTCAGTCAAGGGTCTTTTTCGGCATCTTGTAAACAGAACACCTCCGTATGGTTGAAGGTTGGAGAATTAAGACTATAATATGCCTTTTTGTATTGGGAAATGAGTGCTTCCCAAGAATAAACCCAGTCTGGTTAGGTTCCATCAAGACAGACATAACTTGTGTGAGCTTCTCGGGTAGAACCTTAGACAGGATTCTGAAGCCTACATTTGAAAGTGCTGCTACCTAAAAGGGGATTCTTATCTTATATTTCTGAGAGTTGGGGGGGGGGGGGGGGGCAGTCAAGAAAGATTTGTTAAACATATTTTTAAGAATGGACACAAAGAGACCAGTTGGTCAAATTAAACTATAAAGCCGTTGGGACCTGGTGACTTACCGCATTGATGTTATCTTCAGGAACATACAGTAAATAGCTTCCTGTAGCTCAGTAGTTGAAATTGCACACCCAGATTATGAGCCAAATCATTGTACATTTTGGGGAAACAAATCTTATCCAAAAGACAAATCTAACAAACATCTGGGGAAACCTCAGAGGTATAAAAATACATTGTTCACCATCTTAGGGTCCGTGATAGTACCCTCTTGAGAATGTATTGCTGGTACAGCATCGTAGATGAAGCAGGGTGAGCTTTGGAACAAGGAGTCCATCTGCCTCACATTTCATTGGGGGTGGAGGCACATTGACTGTCCGCCCTCAGGAGATTTTGGGGCATCATTAACCTTCCTTACATGGGCAACATAAGAATGGCCTGTCAATGTAGGCACACTTAAAATACCTCTCAGTGTGTCTCTGGACAATGTCCATCAAAATCATTTATTTCCAAGTAAAGAGAGAATTGAGCAGAGATTAAATTTGTCGCCAGCCAATAGAAAGGGGATGAGTCTCCACTGTCTAGTAAGGTAGTGTTCACTCAGGTAGCTACTAGGGTAGTTTGAACTTCATTGATATCAAAAGAAGTTGGGCATGGTCTGAGATGACTAAACTATGATATGAGCTTAATTTAACATCAGTCTAGACCAGAATATGTATTGTCCACATGCAAAAAGAAAGAAAAAAGAAGGGACTCCAAGAAGAGGTGGAGTCCCTGGAGTATGTATATATACAGATATATATAGAAAGAGAGAGATAGATACATACATACTGGGTATGTATATATACAGTGAAACCTCTGAACTTGAACGCTTCTGAAGTGGAACAATTCACATCTCAAACAAAAAAAAAAAACAGCCAAACTTCTGTCCCAGAACTTGAACAAATTTCGGAACTTGTACACTTTGGTGACGCCGAGCATCGTCAGTCCAGCTGAATCTGTACGGAGGAGACTCACGCTCGGACGCTCTTTGCTCTGTGCATCATTATTTGCTATCCTGTGCCTGTGTCTTGCTATGATATACCTGTGTATTTTTTTCCATTTGCACATCCATGTACTTTATAACTATCATGCCTCCAAAGAAGTGAAGCAGAGCTGGTGCTCAGGAACAGCGTAACATGGTGCAGACAGCGGTCAAGTTGAAGGAGGAAATCATGGCCAACCATTAAAACGCCTGTCTGATATTGCTTCGCTTTATTTAATAAAGGTGTGATAAAGACGTTGTTGTTGTTTTTTTTTTACTGTATATTCAAGTTAAATGTAAGATTTTATACATGAAACACTACGTGTGAAGGTTTAAATACACAGGTATCTGGGACTCTAGAACAGTTCAAGCCTTTGAGTACCAAATTCTAGTACCGAGGTTTCACTGTACTAAATATACAAACATACAAATCTCGATTTAATCCAGACTACACTAGAGACAATGATGTTCAAACCCAGAACCATTTTGGTGGGCGTCAAAAACCCAGGAGACCACTAGCCTCCTTCCTTCTTTGTGTATTTGCAAGAACATTTTAGTCATATAATTCGAGAAAATCTGACATCTTCAGTAACTGTCCATAAAGGTCACGGTTTGCCTCCGGGACAGCTTGAAACACTGAAAAACAATCACCTTGTATAAGAACTTGTCAACAGGCTTGAATTGGAAAGCATAACCCCAATAGCCGTTGTGTTGATACTCTGACAGCAGCATCGGAGCTGAATATCCTCTCAAGCATCTGTGCTGGACTCATATTTCCCCCTACGACTGCTGCTCTGGACGGAGGGTTGGTCAGGAACATAGGCTAGTGGGTCAGGCCGGATCAAGTACCTGAAGGGGTGAGAGGACAGACTGTGGTTAACAAGGAAACAGGACTCAATCCCCCACACATACTTTGCATTGATCATGTGTGTACGAGGATGAGCCTCCATTTCCAGACTCTCTTGACACTTTCATTGTACAAGAGAGGCTGGAGGAAGACCCTTACAATTTGGGCAGGCAAATCCGGTGGTGCTTGAGCCTGTGATTGGGTGGAATGGTCTTGACAAGACTCAAAGAGTGGACAGGTAGCTCGATGGATGGCTGACTGCAAACCCAAATCTGATGACGTGAGAGAGTTAGACCGGTAACGGCAACACATTTGGTCAGACTATGTGAGGATTGTTACTCATAATTGTACTTGATAGCAACTACGTGTTGATGCTAAGGCCAGCTAAAGGATGGCCTAATTTGAATACTTGGTGACACAAAACTACAGCACACAGCTTCATATAATCTTGGCAATACTGGAGCGTCTTAGGGGTGTGTGCTCATACACGATGTCATTGACCTCCAGTGGCGTGTCGGCTGCAGGGTTAATCAGGACATATGACAGAGTGTTCTGCTGGTCGTTCAGCTCATCTGAAACAAACATATCATCAGTACGTCAGGAAAATACAGCACATACAATATTGCCATATCATCATATGTATTCGGTTCGTTTAAATAAAACACCTTGTAAAGGTACCTTGTAAATACCCTAAGTTGACTCTTTTCATGACATCACTTGCTGTCAAATTAGCCATTTTATCTATAGAAACACAGGTTTGGAGATAAGCAGTCAGAATAGGGAAGGGAGGCTCACTCACTCATAAGGGAAGTAACTGCTCATGGTATTCACTTAAGACAAGTTAACATCGTCAGTGGCGGTTCTCCACTCACCGTACTCTGAGGTTGGCAGGCCGAGGTGCTTCATGCGGTTGTGGACCAGCTCAGACAGCTCCTGGCGTTCCGAGCGCCGGTAGAAGCGGAGGTGCTGCTGGGCCCAGCGCTGGTGGGGGTCCCGGGCCGGCGGGACCACCTGTGCAGCGGGCCGCCGCCTGCTCCTCTTGCTCAGCCGCCGGGCCCACTGCATGCTCTTCTTCCTCAGCAGGGGGGGGTCTGAGGGCTCAGCACCACGGTCCTCCTCAGCCCCCTGCTCCCTGGGCTCCTCGCCCAGGTCACTCACGCCTGCCGACACATGGGGCTGGGGGGTCAGGGGGCGATTGGGGGTCAGTTGTCCACAGCATTGGAGGGAGGTTAGACAAAGTCACACATGCCAAGTCAATTTGTTTAGTACTTGATCACATTCTAGTCTTTACAGACCAGTATCTCTACCACAGACGCATGAACGCATGGATGGATGGACGCAAGGATGGACAAAGGTGTGGATTGGTTGATGGTGAGACTCTGGGGAGACTCTGGGGAGACTCTGGGGAGACTCAGGTGAGACTCTGGGGAGACTCTGGGGAGACTCTGGGGAGACTCTGGGGAGACTCTGGCGCTGGGTGGAGCTGCACACCTGTGGTGCATTGGGCAATGCATTGGGCAGTGCATTGGGCAATGCATTGGGCAGTGCATTGGGCAGTGCACCACAGGATAAACCAGCCATACCACACAGTCGGGAGACACTGACAGGGCAGCATGAAACACCTGCTCTACTGCTTCAAACTCTACAGTAAACCAAATCAACCTGAGCCCAGTGAAGACACCTTGGCCGTTTGTGGCAGGAAAACCGCTACAGATAGACAAAGACCAATAGATAGGTAGATGGAGATATATAGATAGTGATAGATAATGCATATACATCATAATTTGCATATATTTTGTATATGTTCATGTCATTTGTCGACATCTGTCATGTGTGTGCTAATCCAGTGGTTCCCAAGCTTGTTGTGCCCAAGGCACACCGAAGGACAAGTAGAAATCTCAAAACACACCTATTGTGCAAAATAGCCTTTATAACACGTGTTATCACTCATATCATGTAAAATATCTGTAAATGTGCATAATTATTTATTAATGCCAAATTAAATGTGACAAAGACTCATATTACTCATGAAATATATTAATGAAATATTTAAAAAAAACTTGAAACTTGATCAAATTAGGCTTCATTAAAGCAGCAACACACCCATTTAAACCAGACAGGTCACAAAATAAAAAATGAGGCAAGAATTAAAGAATTGTTTTTAGGTATATAGTTTGCCTCTGTATTATGAAATGAGTGCATACAAAGTACTGATAAACTAAACTTAATAAATAATTATTTTTGTGTAGTTGTATATTGCAATAATAATGTATGGTTGTCACAAAATCCCACGGCACACCTGGACTTGCCTCACAGCACAACGTTTGGGAACCAATGTGCTAATCAATTCAATTTCAATTCAATTACATTTTAATTAAATTTAATTGTATTTATATATCTCAAGACACTGTACATATAGAGCAGGTCTAGAGCACAGCTCTTTATGATGTTATTTATAGAGACCCAATGATTCCCACCATAAGCAAGCACTCTTCATTATGTCACAGATCCAAAAACATACACAATTAATCAGGTCTCAATTGTAAAAGAGGTGCTTAACCTCAATGAGACTTCCTGTATAAATAAAGATGAAATAAAAAATACAAAATAGATGGACAGATAAACATAAAGCCCCTGGTACCTGAACCTGGGAGGTAGAGAACATGTGATATTCCGTCCTGTAAATCCCAATAGGGATCTCAGCGCTGGAGGAACAGAGCTTCTGGAAAAGTCTCCCGTATGTCCTGATCCACAGGTCCTCCTCAGTTATCTTCATCTGGACACACAGCAAACCCACAGATGAGGATCACTCACTGGAAATACTCACTGGCATGTCAGAGGTTAGAAGCATTCCCATGTCATATTCATATTATTACTGTTGTTGTTTTAATAACTTACCGCACAAAGATATCCTGATCCCGGACTGGTGTCTAGACCAAGAAGCAGCCTCGCAATAAGGATCATATAGTCCTTCACAAAAGACTGATAGAGAGATATAGCACATGAGATTACTCCACTACGTTCTAAAATTCCATATCAAATAGCATGTCGTCACATTGGCGAACACAAGGGGGCACTGTTGATACACAAGTCCTCTTCACAAGATCAAAGTTAAGATTTTTTCAAGATATAACATTGCTGCACTTTATTACAGAAATCGAATATATTCCGATTCCTGCTTTTGAAATGCTCCCCAGCATCCCAGTGCCCCTGCAGAGACCCACCTGGTACAACAGACCCACCTGGTACAACAGACCCACCCGGTACAACAGACCCACCCGGTACAACAGACCCACCTGGTACAACAGACCCACCTGGTACAACAGACTCACCTGGTACAACAGACCCACCTGGTACAACAGACCCACCTGGTACAACAAACCCACCTGGTACAACAGACTCACCTGGTACAACAGACCCACAGACCCACCTGGTACAACAGACCCACCTGGTACAACAGACTCACCAGGTACAACAGACCCATCCGGTACAACAGACCCACCTGGTACAACAGACCCACCTGGTACAACAGACCCATCCGGTACAACAGACCCACCTGGTACAACAGACTCACCAACAGACCCACCTGGTACAACAGACCCACCTGGTACAACACACCCACCCGGTACAACAGACCCACCTGGTACAACAGACCCACCTGGTACAACAGACCCACCCGGTACAACAGACCCACCTGGTACAACAGACCCACCCGGTACAACAGACCCACCTGGTACAACAGACTCACCAGGTACAACAGACCCACCTGGTACAACAGACCCACCTGGTACAACAGACCCACCTGGTACAACAGACTCACCAGGTACAACAGACCCACCTGGTACAACAGACTCACCAACAGACCCACCTGGTACAACAGACCCACCCGGTACAACAGACCCACCTGGTACAACAGACCCACCCGGTACAACAGACCCACCTGGTACAACAGACCCACCTGGTACAACAGACTCACCCGGTACAACAGACCCACCTGGTACAACAGACCCACAGACCCACCCGGTACAACAGACCCACCTGGTACAACAGACCCACCCAGTACAACAGACCCACCTGGTACAACAGACCCACCTGGTACAACAGACCCACCTGGTACAACAGACTCACCAGGTACAACAGACCCACCTGGTACAACAGACCCACCTGGTACAACAGACCCACAGACCCACCCGGTACAACAGACCCACCTGGTACAACAGACCCACCTGGTACAACAGACCCACCCGGTACAACAGACCCACCTGGTACATCAGACCCACCTGGTACAACAGACCCACCTGGTACAACAGACCCACCCGGTACAACAGACCCACCTGGTACAACAGACCCACCCGGTACAACAGACCCACCTGGTACATCAGACCCACCTGGTACAACAGACCCACCTGGTACAACAGGGTGTCCAACATGCTGATGCTGAACACCCTGCCCGCTGCAAAGGGCAGGCGGAACATGAAGGCCAGGTTGGAGCCTCTGTCCCGCTCCTTCTGTTGGGGAAGCAGAGCAATCTTTTGATTGCGTAAATTAAATATGGGCTGAAAAAGCCTGAATCTTGAAGAGTGAATGATTATCATTGTGGAGAGGAGGGAGAGGAATCGGTTTTATACTTCCATTTAAGGATTTCTCTCACCTTCTCCATCTTGGAGAGTGCCAGGGAGTAGCAGTCCTTGGCCCTGAACTGCATGAACCTCATGTTTGAGGGGTGTGTGAGCTCTGTGATGATGCTCAGACTGGGAAACAACCTGCCAGGGGAGTTCAAGACTTCAAATGCATTCTGGGAAATGGCCAAAAAACTTAAATCCGATCTGATAAATTGAGTCCAATTTTGACGGTGTTATAGTTCAGCTTGTCATAGGCCTTGGGTTTTGAGAGATGCAGCCAACCATCTAAACCACCTCTGGTGTATGCTAGCCTGACATCGCCAGACCAATTTGAAAATATGGACTAGTCAGGAAGCTCTCAGGAGCATCCAGTTCATTGAAAACTGTCACAGTAACAGTGGATTCAATGGATCATTCCACATCAGCGACAGCCATCTTGGCGTTTTTTTCTATCTAGATCTTCATCTTGAGTCAACAGGGCCATGTACATACATGTACATATGTATGTAGTGAGTGTGAGACAGGCTTGTGTTACCTGAACATGGTCTGCACGTTGACGATGGTCTTGGCGTCAGCCATGTAGTCCTCCTCAGCGCTCATGGTGCTCTCCTTGTCCACCACCACCAGGTTGTCAGCGTACAGGATACCAGACTGCAGCAGGCTGTCCAGACTGAGGAGACACAGAGCACACATTCCCTCATTCAATGGTCCTGGGTCAGGGGTGGTTAAGTCTACGATCATGGATTATCATGGCGTTCTTACTTGTCTATGGTACCGGCCATATAATACACCATTGGGAAACAGCAGATTCCCTCCAGGAAATGGTTTTCAGGACTAGAGGAAATACAAAAAATGCCACAAGAGTAATACATTAAAGCATACCCAACCTACAAAACAAATGAGCAAATAGCATGTAGCATGTATGTAGGTTGTAAGGTTGCCCTAAGTCTTGAATGTGCCTGTGTGCGTGCGTGTGTGTTTTTTGGTATAAAGGAGAGCGCAAGCTCCCCTGTTGACCAGGGGGACAAAGCATGTTGTCTGTACATCATGGTCGGTCCCTGGTAACTGTCTCTCAGACATCCACCACGGCTGGCTGTGTGTAGTACAGAACCATGCTGAAGTCCTTCTGTTATCCCTCAATGTGAGTGTGTTTATTCCATCATTCATTTCACTGGTTTGTGGCAACATATCAACATACAAATAAAAATACTGTATGAGTGCAGTACAGGTTCAAGGCAAACCGGGTTGCTATGGTGACCGACCAGCGTGGCTGTGGCGGAGACAGTGCACTACTTTCTTTTCTTCTTTGTTGTGCTGAAACACTGCATGGCTTATACACAGACACACACACACACACACAGCCTCATAAAGGACCACACGCCTCTACAGCCTGCTCTTAAAGGCTACTCCTACGTAAGCACACTGAGTCTGCACCTCTGTGTCACAGCCTGAACGTCACAGCCAGGAGGACAAAGAGAGGGGACGTTTAAAGAAGGAAAGAGAAAGAGGGAAGGAGGGAGGGAGGGAGGGAGGGGAGGGGGAGAGAGACAAAGAAATGAAGAGATTAAAGTAGGGAGGAAGGTAAGAAGGGTTCAAAAGGATAAAAGAAGGAAGGAATGAGGAGGGAAACAAAGAAAGGAAAAGAGATAGAGAAAGAGAGAGAGAGAGAGAGAGAGAGAGAGAGAGAGAGAGAGAGAGAGAGAGAGAGAGAGAGAGAGAGAGAGCGAGGGGACATGTTATGTGTCAGTGGGTACAGTTGGTGTCGGTGGCTGACTTGTGACACTCACAGGTTATCCAGGAGCAAGACGATGGGGTTGAGTTCTCTCTGCGGTCGGTAGTAGGCTCTGAGAGGCACGATGAAGTTATACAGACCACTGCCTGCCGTCTCCGCAGAAACTATAATGAGCTTGTTCTTAAAACCGTATGCCTTGGCGTCTTCAAAACTGTTGTGCCCGCAACCCTGGATGAGTCAGCAAGACAAGAGGTGTATATAATGCTGGTGAAGACCATGAAGGATGGTGATTAAAGGACATGTGAATGATAGTGATGGTGAACCTGGTCCAGCCGTAGACAGCAGAAGGAAGCTTTGTCAGCCAACAGATGGCACAGAGTAGGGGAGCTGCCAATGTAGGGAGAATTAGGAGGATAACCTTTCACATACCTGGCAACAAACACACACATTCATTCAATCAGACATTCACAATGCCAATAAACACATTGCAGACATGAAAACCCAAATGCTATGATCATGCTCAGAAATGCATTATCATTATACAATACAATAAAAATGGTGTATTATTGTTATTACTAGATAGTGGCAAATTGTACTTATGAATGATGGACAATCCCACACCCATACATACACCCAATTCTTACTCAGTCAAATGGAGGCTTTTTTCTTCAGAGTAACTGGCATCGTCCTCTGATTGGTCACAAAGTAGGTCACATGGTAGGATGGAGGCGGAGTCAGCGATCTCCAGGACGGGAGCGATGCTGGGCCGCCGGCTGGCCGCCCCGTTCCCAGTGGGCGGGGCCAGCTGACTGGCTGACAGGCCGGGCGGACTGGCGCTCTGGAGGTTGATGGCCACGGTACCTAGAACACATACAGCCTGTTTGTGAGGTCACGCCCACGGTACCTAGAACACATACAGCCTGTGTGTGAGGTCACGCCCACGGTACCTAGAACACATACAGCCTGTGTGTGAGGTCACGCCCACGGTACCTAGAACACATACAGCCTGTGTGTGAGGTCACGCCCACGGTACCTAGAACCCATACAGCCTGTGTGTGAGGTCACGCCCACGATACCTAGAACACATACAGCCTGAGTGTGAGGTCACGCCCACGGTACCTAGAACACATACAGCCTGTGTGTGAGGTCACGCCCACGGTACCTAGAACACATACAGCCTGTGTGTGAGGTCACGCCCACGGTACCTAGAACACATACAGCCTGTGTGTGAGGTCACGCCCACGGTACCTAGAACACATACAGCCTGTGTGTGAGGTCACGCCCACGGTACCTAGAACACATACAGCCTGTGTGTGAGGTCACGCCCACGGTACCTAGAACACATACAGCCTGTGTGTGAGGTCACGCCCACGGTACCTAGAACACATACAGCCTGAGTGTGAGGTCACGCCCACGGTACCTAGAACACATACAGCCTGTGTGTGAGGTCACGCCCACGGTACCTAGAACACATACAGCCTGTGTGTGAGGTCACGCCCACGGTACCTAGAACACATACAGCCTGTGTGTGAGGTCACGCCCACGATACCTAGAACACATACAGCCTGTGTGTGAGGTCACGCCCACGGTACCTAGAACACATACAGCCTGTGTGTGAGGTCACGCTCTTCACACTGTTATTCTTGCTGGACAGAAGGAGATGGGGAGTAGGACGTGATACATAATCACTGATCTGGGTCACTCTCTCTTAATGTCACATGGGGTTGTTTTGGACATGTATTTGTTGACATTGAGAGGGATTCGAATGCTCTTCAAAGACCCTTCTGTTTTCCTATTTCTGAATCTGATATGATACAAAATGAGATAAGATAAGATAAGAGTAAGACTGTGCCTTCGATTCTAATTTAGTTGTAGACAATTCAGTCCAACAATAGACCCCTTTCACAGAGCCCAGGTGGTGCTCATGCTAACGATGCGTCTGCTACTTTGATGTGCCAGGTTACATGGTCACATGGTACTACACATTGTACCATGTACATACATTGTACATGGTATAATGTAGGATATCTTAACGGGTTGAGTTTACTACCGGTGCCCTGGTGCATAAAAGAGCAGCCCCTTCATTGGTGTTATCAGCGCTCCTGTGTTGGTCCTGCCAGGATACCTCTCTGAAAAGGGTCAACAGGGCATTTAACAACAGTCCAGAGCATAACAACAGTCCAGAGCATAACAACAGTCCAGAGCATATCAACAGTCCAGAGCATAACCACAGTCCAGAGCATAACAACAGTCCAGAGCATAACAACAGTCCAGAGCATAACAACAGTCCAGAGCATAACAACAGTCCAGAGCATAACAACAGTCCAGAGCATAACAACAGTCCAGAGCATATCAACAGTCCAGAGCATAACAACAGTCCAGAGCTATCAACAAGAAAAATGAAATTTGGCAAAGTCCAGTGTCCACATAAGCCAAAGGGACAACAGAACTGGATTCCTTTGTAATTCCCACTGAAGCAGAACTGCTCCACAACACTCAGGTCTCACCCATGCTGGCCAGGATGCTGTGGACGGGCAGCTGGGAGGGTCCGTGGTAGAAGCCCCTCGCCGGCCGGCCCTTCCTCTCCTCCTGGTTGAAGATGAAGGAGTCCTCCTCCTTGGTGATGTTGATGTAGTAGCAGGTGTTGGTGGCGGCCATGATGTGGCGAGGCCCCGGGTTCAGCAGGATGCTCTTGTTCTCCTCCCTCTTTACACCGATGAGGCACACGCCGTACCTAGACAACACACACAGTGTGTAGCAGCCAATGTAGCAGAAAACAATGACATGGATCAACAGTGTTCATCTGTCCACCGACCCGATCAGACCAACACAGCTGTGGCTATGGAGTACAGATCCTCACACAACATAATGGAACTATTACTTTATGCAGATGAGCATCTGTATTGTTTACTGCCTGATTGTTACCAAAGCCTCACTTCTTATGGGCGTGGAAGGAGGCATAGGTGAAGCTCTTCCCCGTGTACTCTCCAAAGAACTTGCTGTCGCAGAGTCGTATGTGGTAGACTTCGTTGCCAGAGCAACAGCCGTACATTCTGTGCCACTGTTCTGGAGACTGTTGTCCCTCTCTGGAATAACCCCATGAACATACAGTGAATAAATAGCAGGCTGGTTACATGCTATACCTTTAGAAAAGTATTAGGGTGGATGTCTTAATAAGCCATTTCCCATTCAAAATCAATACACATGTCAATACCCAATCAAAGATGAAATCACACAGTTTTTGGATTTGGTGCTATATTTACCGTGCTAATTCTGAAAAGGTGACGGAAGGCTATTCTGAAGACTGATTGATCACATAATGAGGGCCATCCTATAACATCCAACGGCTTGGCACATGAATGCTGTTTTTCCTTGTTGGCCATGTTTCCTTATTCCCAATAACATAGTTGACCTAGTTGACCTCCTCTTGTGTTCAGTATAGCTTGTTCCTTGTTTTTTGTTGATAACAGAACAAAATCTCACAGATAAACACACTTTGTTGGTCTGTTGGAGGACTTACTGTCCGCGGGAGGTGTGGACGAGCAGGGTGACCAGCGTGGAGGTAGCAGGACACACACAGTTCAGAGCCAACATGGCGTACTTCAACTCCTCTTCACACACCACGTGCTCTGGAAGCACCAAGACAAGTATTACTATGAGGTCATTTTCTTTCTTTTATGCCTGACTCCAAAGTGACAGTAGGGTGTGTTGTAAAACTATGTGTGTACTAAAAAATAAAATAAAATAAATAAATAAATATATATATATACAGAGGAAAACACCTAACCTGCAAACTTGACATGGAATTTATTTTCTGGTTTGAGTATCTGAACATAGAGAGGGCAGTTTGGAGCAAAGTCCTTCACTGCCCAAGCTCTCAGGATGGTCTGATGGTCCTGAAAAGAGTACCAATAAAGAAATCAACAATGACTTCATTTTGATTACTGGCCATGGATTGGTGGCTCATCAGTGACTGGGTTTCTTACTGCAGCCATGCGGTCCACGTCATTGCGGCTGCTCAGAATAAAACAGGCCTCAGCATCATCCATCCTGCAGCCACAACACAATTCCAAACCAATTTAATGGCAGAACAAGAATCACATAATCCGTGTGAGCCAATCAGACATTTCAAGCAGTCCCAGCATGGTCAAAATGCCACGTATCACGTTGACATCCCTTGAGCCAGCAGCTGGGAATTTTGTGTCTGCCAAAGTGTGAAAGACGCAGAGAGACACATGGGGAGTGCAGGGCGGTTGAGAAGGCAGAGCAACCTTTCCTCTACTTATCATGAGAAAAAAGCCATTACAATTATAACGGGTATTCACTACACACATTGTAGTTTCCATTGTTTTGCAAGAACATAGAGGGACACATCAGCACACCATTATATACGTCCTCTTGTGTGAGTAGTCTAAAGAACAGTCATTAGCCACAACTACTTAGCTGTTGAGAATCCAATTACACACAAACACACATTGGTGCGCACATACACGTGTGCGTGAACACACACACACACACACACACACACAAACGTTGGCAGTATAAATAATACATTATAAATTAATGTATTATAAATGTTCAAAAATGACAATTGAAACACACACACATGCTGTTAGGGTTTAGGGTTGGGGAGACCCAAATGCAAAACACAGACAAACTGACTAGTGAACAGAGTTGTAATGGTGTTAGAACACAGAGGGGTAATGACCGATGGCTCCAGGTGGGTGAAGGTGGAGGATGGACCAAGGGACAGGGAGTGGAGGAGTGGTAGGCAGGCAGCAGATGAGGCAGGGAGTGGAGGAGTGGTAGGCAGGTTGCAGGTGGGACAGGGAGTGGAGGAGTGGTAGGCAGGTAGCAGATGAGGCAGGGAGTGGAGGAGTGGTAGGCAGGCAGCAGATGAGGCAGGGAGTGGAGGAGTGGTAGGCAGGTAGCAGGTGGGACAGGGAGTGGAGGAGTGGTAGGCAGGTAGCAGGCAATTTGAGAGTGGCAGGCTGGCAGCTGGTTCTGGAAACACAGGGAAAACGGAAAGATGAACATGACGTAGCAGCGCAGTACTTCACTGGAGATAACCACTTATCTTATCTTATCTTATCTTATCTTAACAGAGTCTGACAGTGTATCTACCACTCTGATTGGCGGACAACCAGACGAAGTTTGGAAGGAGTGCCGGAGTATACAGAAGGTATTGCAGGGGTTGATTGGTTGATGAAGACCAGGTGCACCAGCTGCCCAACTCCCGGATTGGAATGAGTGACCACGGCCACTAGGACAACACAGACAGACAGGGAAAGACACAATAGGGAGGGGAACAGCTGATACCACAACAGACAGGGAAAGACACAATAGGGAGGGGAACAGCTGATACCACAACAGACAGGGAAAGACACAATAGGGATGGGGAACAGCTGATATCATGACACATACACACAGTCTTAAACTCTCCTCTTACTTGGCTCTCATGAGATCCTGGTCCTTCAGAACAGACCCCTGCAAGTAGATGACCCTCTGAGACCACAGAGGAATCTGCAGAACCCGGCCCACCTGCAGGTCCATCTCACTGGGACACAGGACCACCACATAGTAGTCCTGGAGGAGACCCATCACACAGTAGTGGTCGTGTAAGAACATACTGAAGAAGGCTTTGAGAAACATGAAACACATGGATATTGACAACAAGGGGTTGTCATCATGTGTTATCTTACCCAAGGTGAGGAACACAATGTGAACACAAATCACATTCCTCTACACTTTACAAGGTGTGTGGGTGTAGAGTATGTGTGTAGGGTATGGGCGTGTGTTTGTGTGTGTGTGTGTGTGTGTGTGTGTGTGTGTGTGTGTGTGTTGTGTGTGTGTGTGTGTGTGTGTGTGTGTGTGTGTGTGTGTGTGTGTGTGCGTGTGTGCGTGCGTGCGTGCGTGTGTGTCTACATTTAGAGTACCTGCAGCCTTGAGTGGGCATAGAACTCATTGAGGAAGTCCATGAGCAGGTCTATCTTCAGGGCGCTGACACACAGCACCACGTGTTTCTCTGTCTGGGCTCGATGGCGGCTGTAGTTCCCCCCGGACTTCTGTCTCTCCATCCACAGGTATATCAGCTCCTCAAACTGGGACACAAAACTTGTGTTCAACAGTAAAAGACTAAATCAAAAGTTCTTAGAGTAGACTTGGAAGCAATAGTCTATTGAATACCCTAGCAATCCCATAGAAGTAACGCTTAAAATATTTCAGTGAAAGGTTTATTTCGGGCAAAAGCTATTTATATATTTGCTATATTTGTTAATCTACTTACTATCGTTTTACTTTTTTTTTCTTACCACATTCATCTATCAGGGCTTCAGCTGAATAATAAAAAGACATACTCAGTAGTTGTGTAAACGTTCTGTTCAATGGGGTTCCAACATTTCCCTAGCGTCTCTGATCCACCATCTCCACCTGCAGAGGCAGCACCACCAGCGCCACACAGATCATGACGACCACCAGCAGCTGGGAGGGCCAGATGCGGGGGGTGACGTCTCCGAAGCCCACCGTGGAGAAGGTGACGATGCAGAAGTAGAAGGCATTGAACAGAGACAGGTTCTTCCCTGCCCGCTCCAGGTGTTGGATCCCACAGGTTCTGTACCGTGTCGGAGAGGATAGGAAGGATACGCTCCTGACTGAGTGGAGATATAGTGAGTGACTACCTGACTCAATAGGTGAGTGTGTTAGTAAGTTAGTGAGTCCTCACCCGGTGAAGACAAGGCATAGCAGGGTACAGATGAGAATGAGGACCTGGTTGAACATGGCTGAGTTAGTCCTCTGAATAGCTCTGTGGACGTCATTCTGGAAGACACAGACATGAAACAGATAGGAAATCCCCACATAAGATCTCTAATGCTAATTACTTTAACAGTTATATAACATAACATAATACAATCAGAAAACATGCTTCCATCCAGATTAAAGAATACATGTTTATTAGTATATTACATAATGCTTTTGACCTACTATCATATTTTCTAGAGCGCACTTGGCCAGCCAACAGTTGAGGAAAACTGGTATGAAAATGTTCCTTATTGGAGGCCAGAAAATCTGTAGAAAAATGTATGAATATCAAGCCAAATGTCTCTTAAAGTCATTCAAGACCCTGAAATATAATACAGCTTGAATGAAAACATTTATTCTTCTCTCATGAGTCACTTAACATTAAAAAGGGTGTATTGTATTGAAAACGTAATGTAATTTGTAATATATGTTATTATAATATATGTTATGTTATTATTATTATATTACATATATTATTATCAAAAGCTGTACCATTATAAGACACATTTCACTAACTTCTTAACCATTAAGATGAGCAGCCATACATCCTACATGCAGATAGAATCGTGGAGTTATGTGTAATGCAGTCAGATTGTTACCGTTATGATGAATGGAACTGTGTTGATTATCTCCAGGAGAAAAGAAACATGAAATATCTGCTCCCAAATGTTTCCCTACACACACACACACACACACACACACACACACACACACACCACAAAAGAAAATCCTCTATGAAAGTCAAGCCCGTCAGCTTCATCAAAACCATGAGCACTTAGTCCATCAAGTCTACAACAGCCTGTAATTTGTATTGAATCTCCACCTCTATGACTCTGTTACATGACTCTATTACTTGTGATATAGGGTATTTATTCCCATTGTGTTTGGTAATCACCCAGTATGCACAAGTTAAAGACTTTCCGCCAAATCTATGTACATACACCATATTACATATTGCAAAGCTGTTCACTATGTTGTTGGGCAGGTTTCTGCCTCTCCTGAATGAATGTTGAACCCATCTCCCCAAGGGTTTACACACAATTGGCACTTATGCACAAATATCACAATATACAGTCACACTGTATGATGTTCATTTTTGGAACAAAATCTTTTTCTTCTTAGCTTATTCAAAAGCTAAGAAAATAGCAAACTAACAAATGGATATTTGTGTTGTAATTCTGTACTTGAATGAGGAGAGTGCAATGAAATTTCTTAGTTTTAGTCACTTTTAAACTTTGCAAGAAGTACTCGGGACAGTCACACCATATGAGCTTTTTCATGTTTGGGTGAAAATTGTGGGAAAGTGAGAGACGAGCTGCATAAATACCCTGTATGTCTACATAAAACATCATATTCTGAAACACATTACAAACTTGTTTTTAAAATAAAAATATTATTTAATTGTCATTGACATTGAGGACAAGAAAAAGGCCATGTCATGTCAACCACCCATATAGTTCTTGTGGGTTTGTGCATGCTGTTATATAGTTATTTTGCATAGAGCACTCCGTTCATAGGTCAACACTGCCTCCTGACCAGGTTCCTTAAAGGATTTTACCAACTCAGACACCAAGTATACGTGTGTACCCTTGGAAAAAATATTTTGAACATGACTTTATCAAACAAACTGATTTTGTCTGTATGCAAATGAGCACATATTTGATGAGATATGACCTCATTTGCATATTTAAACATTAACATACAAAAAACATGCAATACATTTTTTTCTCATCTTAACATAAGGAATCAGCTGAGAAAGTTTCCTGGTGATATCTATTATTTATTTTTTTAACCCTATTCACCTGTACTGTCTCGCCTTAATTATCTATTTATTTATGCAAATTGTCCAAAGTGCAACTTTTGGCAACCAAGTTAAATTCCATCCATTAGGCCTATAGATGACATTTCTGCAATAAAACTTTAGGGTACACAACATTTCTGGGTTCAAGAAATTACGATTAGACTACCTTACCTTGTAGCTCAAGTACATCAGGAGCATAGCCTCCAGAAAACTGATGATGGCCACAATCACCTCATGAGAACAAACAGGACAACAAACACACCTTAGCAATCAATTCAAATGATATACTTATATAGTAATTGATTTACATATAGATATTTAATCAATCAGGTATTATTTGGGATGAAGTACAAAAGATTTGTGTCACGAATGTAAACTGCGCATTCATAAGTAAAACCTTTGGGGTATTTTTCCATATTGTAATGGTAAGATGCCGTACTTGTATGGCCCAAACTGGAATCTTCCGATCCACCCAGAATATCAGATCCCTGGTAGAGAAAAAGCAACATATAATAGAAGTCTTGGACACCAGATCAAACAGTTACTTATATTATTTCATTGATAACTGACCAATCATACAACAGCCTTTTTCCACCACAACAATGTTTATGTCTCTCCTCACCAGTTGATCTCGCTGTCTTGGGCCGAGCCATTCTGCTGGCAGTCCATACTGCAGTGCAAACACAAGCAGAGGACAGAGAGAACAACAATGTGTTTCCTGGTTGGTTTGGTGCATTGCTGTGTCTCAGGCACTACAGTTTCTGTGATATAGCTCCTACCTATTCCAACATTGATTTCAAGCTTCCTATAGCTATTTTTCTTCTGCCATCCTTTTCCTTTGTAATTTTCCCCAATTTAAATGGCTTTACTATGGCATTATTCATTTCTGACCTGAAAGCTATGGGTTTCTTGACTGTAATTGAAACCTCTGTGGCTGTTGATGTTGTGAGTCCCTGTAAAAAATACAGGGCTGCATGTTGAAGAATAACGATAATAAATGCTTCGCCAAAGGTCTCAACATCTTATATTCTGCATCGTATGAAGAGAAATAGAATTGATTGTGTACACAAATAGACTCCAATGAGTGTGAGGGTGAAAGAGCCAAGGTGAGGCTGTAGATGTGAGCTACGGTGGTCTGGAGCCAAGGTGAGGCTGTAGATGTGAGCTACAGTGGTCTGGAGCCAAGGTGAGGCTGTAGATGTGAGCTACGGTGGTCTGGAGCCAAGGTGAGGCTGTAGATGTGAGCTATGGTGGTCTGGAGCCAAGGTGAGGCTGTAGATGTGAGCTATGGTGGTCTGGAGCCAAGGTGAGGCTGTAGATGTGAGCTACGGTGGTCTGGAGCCAAGGTGAGGCTGTAGATGTGAGCTACGGTGGTCTGGAGCCAAGGTGAGGCTGTAGATGTGAGCTACGGTGGTCTGGAGCCAAGGTGAGGCTGTATATGTGAGCTACGGTGGTCTGGAGCCAAGGTGAGGCTGTAGATGTGAGCTACGGTGGTCTGGAGCCAAGGTGAGGCTGTAGATGTGAGCTACGGTGGTCTGGACCGGCCTGGAGATGTGAGGCTGTAGATGTGAGCTACGGTGGTCTGGAGCCAAGGTGAGGCTGTAGATGTGAGCTACAGTGGTCTGGAGCCAAGGTGAGGCTGTAGATGTGAGCTACGGTGGTCTGGACCGGCCTGGAGATGTGAGGCTGTAGATGTGAGCTACGGTGGTCTGGAACCAAGGTGAGGCTGTAGATGTGAGCTACGGTGGTCTGGAGCCAAGGTGAGGCTGTAGATGTGAGCTACGGTGGTCTGGAGCCAAGGTGAGGCTGTAGATGTGAGCTACGGTGGTCTGGACCGGCCTGGAGATCAGGAGCTACCACAGCATCATGTGGTGATGACATACTTTGAGAAAGTCATACAGTTAAAATACTCTAAACGCTCCCTATGCAGAGATAAACGGCTCATTAAAAGGTAATGATAACGATTCATATTCTTACACATGTGTGTGTGTGTTGGCCCACGGTTGTGTGTGTGAAATCTCAACAGCTAAGAAGTGGAGGCTGCTGACTGTTCTTCATACTACCCACCCAATAAGATGTATATAACTGTGTGTGTCTGGCGATGTATTCATTCATTAAAACATATTTAGGAATATTACATTCAATTCATGTGAAGTCCATTCAACTATATTCTACACGCCGAACCTTTGAATGATTGTACATCTGTCAAAATGTTACATTTCCATGTCTTGAAACTATAGAAAACGCAAAGAGTGTTAAAAATAATGTTTTACAGCACCTTTCTGCAAAAGAAATCCTGTTGCACAACAGAGATGAAAAGATGTCATTCAGATCAATCCAAGAACCAACCCTCTGCTAGATATGAGCTGCTCTGGGCTGTGTCTGGAGGCAGCCTGCTGGGTGGGCGTGTCAGTCATCACTCTGATGATGTACAGCAGGCAGGTGAGCAGCTTCAGGGACAAGTTGAACACACGGATCCTCAGGCCTGCAAGGCACAACAACTATGATACATATGTATGTCTGTCTGTCTGTCTGTCTGTCTATGTATCAGTGGTGAGCTTTTACTGTGGTCATGCTGAAGTGTCAAAACGCACCCGTAAGGGGGTATTTATTTATTAATAAAAAATATAATATGGTTTTTAACTACTATATCAACACTCTCACACTCACACTTGCCCCATGTTACCAACAACAATGTGTTGGAATGTACAGTGTATGTAGGCTAAATGAAAGCAGAAATATTCAGCACTGACATGACGCTTGATGCGCCCACACAATGTAACCAGCGTGGTCAATCAAATGACAAGTCTCAAACGAGTTCAAACAAGTCAGTTTTGCGCATGCGCGTTGGCAGATAAGATGCTTCATTGACAGCTTTTTTGCCATTCAAAATGCTCATCTACAGTAAACACAGCTAGCAGTAACTGTACTACTCGGTGTCACAGTGCGCATGCACGAAACAAGCTGTCAGCTTTCCAGCTTTTCGCAAGCAAAATGGGACAGATTAGGCACGGATTTAAGACCAAAACAGTAGAACTAAGGTATTGTATAATTGAACACACTGCCAGATTAATATTTTCAATTATTTTTATTGAAGGGCTTGGGCATGCACTGCATTTATATCTTATTATGACCGCTCGCCCATGATATATACAGTATGTGTGTGTGTGTGTGTGTGTGTGTGTGTGTGTGTGTGTGTGTGTGTGTGTGTGTGTGTGTGTGTGTGTGTGTGTGTGTGTGTGTGTGTGTAATAGCTTCGATTTGGACATTCAAAATCAGTGGTCAAGGAAACAGCAAATGTGTGAGGGATATGAAAGTGTGATAGTTGATTCGGTGCTCCTAGATCAATGTATGTCAGTATTTTAGTTTGAGATCGTAGTAACTATCTGAAAGTAGATAATTGTCTATCAACTGCATTGAATAGGGCAGGTGATAAGTGATTGACTTCTCCATTGATCCAGGAAACCTCTTCACTATGCAGGAGCCTCCAGCACAACTTACTGGATTTCTGGTTCTTTATGAAGAACAGCTTGAGACGCTCCTTGAACGTGTTTTCATTCACATAGAACTCTACCTGGACCCTTATGGAGAGAGAGAGAGAGAGAGAGAGAGAGAGAGAGAGAGAGAGAGAGAGAGGGCAAAGAGGAGTTCAACTTCCAGTAGACATACAGTTAAAAGTCATGATTAAAATTAAAAGCTTGTTTAATGTCTTAAACTACAGGAAGTATGTGTGATTGGCTAGTCTTTGTAACTTTTTTTGGTGTCAGTCGAGTTTAAGAAGTATTTGAGAGTGACGTGAAGTCAGAGAGATAGTGGGAGTGAGATATAAACCTTAGACAGCAAGCCATACTTCAAATGTAATGCCATCAAATGGCTATGGGAATTAAGGCTTAAACATGCAGAGCTTGAAAACAATTGCATCAAGATCATGGGTGGGCTGTGTCCTACCATACCTCCGTCCATTTTCACCCTGCCAGCTGCCCGTTGGGACGGCGCTGCTACCGACCTCCATTTTGTTGGCGTTCTGGAACGTTTTCCCGCTTTTACATCCGACATAACATTCCTGAACAACGTGCTGAATGACGCTCAGCCTGTGATCACTCCTATCCAGTGTCAAGTGCACCTATATTCTATGCTACAATTATACAAAATGAGCCTTAAATGGTTTGAGAAAAACACTTGAAATATTATGTAAAAATACATTTTCTACATTTTTTACATTTGACATTTTTGAGTAGGGATTTTTTTTTAAACTATTTTAAGCGAGACTGACGAATTCACTAAAAAGGACATAACCGCCTCTGGGAAACATTTATTGAGATACGTGCAATTATGACACGTCTGAAATCCTCTGGGTCTCGCTGAGCGCTATCTCTGGCTTCCTTTCACAGCCTACTCACTTCATCTATACAGGCCTGTTGCCACAGCAACATTTCTACACAAGAAATCCAAACTGGTCCTTGTTCCAGCTCAAGCATTTCTCTACAAAAAAGACCTGGCTTTGTCAGTTAAAAACCTATGCGCCTAACAAAACAATATTACCCCATATAATATAAACCTATAACAATATTACCCCCCCCCCACACGCACGCACGCACACACACACACACACACACACACACACACACACACACACACACACACACACACACACACACACACACACACACACACACACACACACACACACACACACACACACACACACACACACACACACCTTCCCAAACCAGTCTCCCTCCCACACATTCAGTGTTCTGATGACATCAGCTGCCTCCTACACCCCCATTCCCTGGTTTGGTGCAGGATGAGGAGTCAGATTAAATGGCGCACAGACTTTTATAGAGAAAAGTCATGAAAATGGAGTATGAATTAATATGAGGGCAAAAAGCTCTAATCTAATCATTTGCATTACCACACATTACCACAGAGAGAGAGAGAGAGAGAGAGAGAGAGAGAGAGAGAGAGAGAGAGAGAGAGAGAGAGAGAGAGAGAGAGAGAGAGAGAGAGGGGTAAATGTTCAAGCTAGGGAAGGTGATTTGGAGAAACTAGCAGGGTTGAGTCTAGGTTCTGACTTTAGGGGTCTCAGGATGCCATGGGGGGGCATTGGGGATTTTATATCAGACATGTGATTTCCTGCATTCGGCTGGATTTAAAGGGCCCACCCAAAAAAAGGTCTCGCTTCGCCACTGGTTTTCATCATTATGATGTGTTTTTATTTTCTATTTGACGTCACAGAGATCCGGGGCTGTAGCCTTCAATGCCCAGGTCTAACCACGCACCTGCAAACTAGCCAGAGTAGGCTGCCCCCCAAACTAATTTGCTAGCTTTAGCAGTAGGTCTGCCTTGCCTTGTGGAACACTCCGGTCATGGGAAGAGAGTGTGAAGTTAGTTTTGGAGGTAGATGGACAGACAAGTTGGCCATCCAATCATTTCATGCGGGCCAAATGAAAAGATAAATAAATATATATGTATATCTATTTATTTTGTTGTCAGAGCATTTGATAAATTGATTGCTGTTGGGATGTAACAAAACATATGAGAAATGAATTGCATAGCCTATCTTTAAGATGTATCATTAATAGATTGACTAGTAGGTTCTAATCAACTACATTTATATGGATGCACAATTTATCAACTGCAGAAAACTGGAGCTGATTACAACTGATACTATAAGCTTAGGGCTGACAGTAAATCTATCTCTCTATATTTCTTGTAGGTTATATAGTTTTATTTTATTATTTTATTTTACTTGTCTACATTTTCTTCCTATACCATACCAAATAACACATTGTGCCCCAAGTGTGTGTGTGTGTGTGTGTGTGTGTGTGTGTGAGAGAGTGAGAGAGAGAGAGAGAGAGACAGAGAGAGAGAGAGAGGGAGAGAGAGAGCTAGGGAGGGAGAGAGAGAGAGAGAGAGAGAGAGAGAGAGAGAGAGAGAGAGAGAGAGAGAGAGAGAGAGAGGGAGGGAGAGAGAGAGAGAGAGAGACAGAAAGAAATCAAAAGGAGTTCAACTTCCAGTAGACATACAGTTAAAAGACATGATTAAATTAAGAAGCTTTGCCATAAATATATGAAACTGTGTGTGTGTGTGTGTGTGTGTGTGTGTGTGTGTGTGTGTGTGTGTGTGTGTGTGTGTGTGTGTGTGTGTGTGTGTGTGTGTCTTTGAATCCTTCACCTATCGTCGTTCTGGAAGCCCTGTTCTCCAAGTAGAAAGTCCCTGAAGCGGAAGCGGGGCTGTAATGGAGGAACCTCCGTCTCAAGGGTGGAGGTGTTCAAGACGACCCCGCTTCTGACGCCCTGGGGAGACACCGGAGCGGAGCTGGGGGGGGGGGGGGGGGGGGGGGGCATTAACATCGTTGTTAAATCTCCTTAAATGTTATCTACAAATATGCAAGAAGTCCTGCAGGTGTTGCAAAGGATAAGCAGGTCTACATATGGTTCTGAACTGCGGTGCAGAGATACACAGTGCAAGGAGAAGACATAGGCCTACAGTATTTACACATTGTGTGTATTGTACGATGACAGTATTCGGTGTTCATATTGAGTGTTGATATCCGAATATCGATATCCAAATGAAAAACAAGTTTGCAATTTCAAACTGGAATTCTATTTCTGAGGCAATTGTCAACCCATGGCTATTACCACAATGCCTAAAGTTATTATTTGAAGAGTCCGTTTGATTGAACTTTGTATTGTTATATTGCAACGATATGATCCTTACTTAATAGTGACGTTAGTGACAGTGACAGTGAAGTTATTTGAATAGATCAATTGCATTTGTCTTACCTTGTTTTGTGATCGTTAGTTGTCCCATCATCGTTGACAAACGTCTGGTTGATGTAACACTCACTGCACATGTTGACGGTGTCCAGTCTGCAGGATCCCTCCTGGATCAGTACGAGATCAGCCGTCCTCTGAAGAAAGTCGCTCTCCTTTAAAAGATGAACAACAGACCACTGCAATGCTCCTGGGTTTCTACCAAACATCAACCGGTGGTTATTTGTGAGTTTGTGATCACAGCTTCGGTAAATCACAAAAAGAACCCTGCATGAAAACTCATAATGATCAATTATCCAATTATTGTCTTGGGAAAACACGTCGAAGTCTGGAAAACATTCCCGTGTAGATGTAATTATTCAGATAACTCATAAGAATTTGAGTAGGCCTAATGGACGTACAGTGATGACAACCTCGAGAGTAAACCAATCGCTTACATGTTGAAACGTCTCGTTACTGATGACGAAGAGCCAGCGCTCTCTGGTGGATGCTTTATGTATTGCTTGTATTATTTATGTATTGTATGCTTTTAGGATTAGAAAATGTGGGTTGTCATACAATATCCAGTTTTAACGGTATGTTTCAGAGTACATAACACATCGTAATGGCATGTTAAGAACACATCCTGTAATGACTTTAAATACCATAGTATATTAATATACTATTAATATTATTATTAGTATTTACCAACCATTCACATACACACCTATGGTCAATTTAGAGACACCAATTAACCTAATTCCCAACCTGCATGGTTTTTGGTCTGTGGGAGGAAGCCGGAGTACCCGGAGAGAACCCACGCAAGCACGGGGAGAACATGCAAACTCCACACAGAAAGGTCCCGGGTCCCAGGTGGATTCGAACCCAGAACCCTCTTGCTGTGAGGCGACAGTGCTAACCACTGCACCACCGTGCCGCCCCCAATATTTATCTGTTCATCTAAATTGGAACTAAATTACATTTTAGAAAATGAGTTTTCTTCAAACAAAGTATTCAATGTATTGTTTCATTTTATTAAGCGCTTCATCATATTCTGCATATCAGAACATCATTCAAGTTGATAAGGAATAGTCAATCATAGCAGTCAACCCTTTACCAAGCATATCTACAATCACATTTTTTTATCTTAACAAAAGAGAAAAAGTACAAATGAAATAGAAATACAAATGAAAGTCATTCCGCCCCCTCCGTGTCGACCACAGCCACGGCTGCCACGTGGTAGGCCCCCTCTCTCAGGTAGCTCCGCAGCCCCAGGTAATGCTGGCTGCCCAGGATGCTAGAGGCCGTTGACGTGCCCACCAGCGCCCCCACCAGTTCAAACTTGGCATCCTTGGCATCCTTGGTTTTCCCCGTGGAGCGGTCCACGATGAACTCCATGAAGCCAGGCGTGTTGATCATCAACCTCTGACCCCAGGGCTGAGGCGCGATGGCCTACGCACACACACACACACACACACACACACACACACACACACACACACACACACACACACACACACACACACACACACACACACAGATTGATTTCTTTCATTTACACAGCAGGTGTTCCTGCCCCTGAAGTGTAGGGCACTACCATCTCCAGCCCAACCAACTTCCATGCAATCTTGATTGTAGTGTAGCTTAGCCACAATGATACGGGGCTGCTTGTAGTGTAGCTTAGCCACAATGATACGGGGCTGCTTGTAGTGTAGCTTAGCCACAATGATACGGGGCTGCTTGTAGTGTAGCTTAGCCACAATGATACGGGGCTGCTTGTAGTGTAGCTTAGCCACAATGATACGGGGCTGCTTGTAGTGTAGCTTAGCCACAATGATACGGGGCTGCTTGACATTTGCTTGAAATGATTTATTTGGGCCGTCTGGTGAATTGGTTATTGCGTTCTGATTGGTACTCACTGTGAAGATGCGCAGGGCGCTACAGTGCAGCTCAGGGAAGGGCTGCGTACAGATGCTGCTGATCATGTCCATGGGCTGGTCAGCAAGCAGGAGAAACCAGGACTCTGTCAGAGCCAAGAGATCCTCTGTCTGCTGTTCCACCTGCAGTCCCAACACACTGTTTAGTTCAGAGGCCTCTCCACTTTGTATTTAGTTTCTCTAAATACAAAAGAAACCTAGTGACTCCAAGCGTTTTCAGCACGTGGGCTTCTTTAAAGCATCGGCTCAAAGACAGAAGCAGAGAATGCCCACCTGAAGACTGAGCAGATGAGCCATGGCCTCCAGGCTGCGCACCCTCATTTCTGTGGCTCCCAAATTGGCCAGCTGGCTCAGTCTAACCAACACTGCCTTGAACTTTTCCCCTGTAACATACCAGAAATGGATCAAATGGATTGTGTCTTCATGATGGTACTGCCAGAGCTGAAATTCAATAATTAAAAGCACTTGATTTGTCATTTGGACTTAAGGGACTACCTGTAAGAATCAGGAATTCAATAGACATGATGATAACAATCATAAATACACATTGTTATAAACAGACAATAGGAGTAGTGTGAGTGGATATATTGCAATGTAAAATGCTGAAATAAAAAAGTTTGAAAGAAAAACATTGTTACCATTATCTGCAGGTCTCATTTGTTAAGTCAAATAACATGTTCAGAAATTGTCTATTTAAAAATGGAGCTAGATTAGAATTAATGTCTACTTAATCATAAATTTACCATAATATGTCATCAGAGATTAAGGAAACATGCTGAGCCAAAATATCCTTTGTCTGACAATGCTACAACCAGTATTTCTTTAACATTTCTGTTCAGCTTGAAACATTTGCTTTGTTGTGTCCTGTGTGTTAATATTCAATATTGTCAGAGGACCCCTGGTTGCCAGATATGAAACAAATTTGCACACAAACACAGCTGCTGCGAATTAAGCAAACAAACTAGATCAACTGAGATTGTGTTTGATTTGACCTACAAAGCATTGCCCTCTTGAAAAGCCCCATGACCAGGGCTACCATGAGACATGTATAAAGTTGGAGTTGCATCCAAAAGCTGGCGACAGTTTACAGCCTAGGATTGAGATTCTGCAGTACCCATTTTTTAACATTACATATTGTACCTTTATGCATGTATCCTACACGTAGTTCCTTCAAATGTCACAGATCACGACAAATGCCCATCAGAAGTTACGAGAGCACAAAGTGGTAACTTAATTAGCTCGAGCAGCTATAAAAATGCTCCACCACAATGTCCACAATGAAGAAATCCCACACTCACCAGTTTTCTGTAGGACCTGTTTGCCTTCTACTGTGGAGCCTAGTAAGCCCAGCGTGTCTAGAGCCACCCCGACCATAACTGGGTCAGGGTCCAGGGTCATCTCAAACACCTTGTTCTGGAAGGCCGGGTACATCTCACACACCTGCTGAGGGCTGTCCGTGATCGCAAGGTTCCCGAAGAACTTCACCAGACCTACAGACATAAAAACGTTACGATCAAACTAGATCAAAATACTGACAATAATCTTGACCTTGCTTAGTTACTTTTGATGTGACTGGGACTCACCAGGGAGGTAGAGGGAGGAGAAGGGGTCTGTGTCCGCTCCTCTGATCATGTTGGACAGCTTGTCCATCACCCCCTGCTGGGCCAGATGCTGGCGGCCATGCTGGCTCTGAGACAGAGCCGTCACCATCTCAATGGCTGTTGCCCTGGAGGAAGACAACACATCACATAAGCAAGTGAAGCTAAGAGAAAGTAGGAAAAAATAAAGGCTACACAATAACCTGCTATTTGTTCTCAGTTTTCCAAGACATCACATTGTGTGTGTGTGTGTGTGTGTGTGTGTGTGTGTGTGTGTGTGTGTGTGTGTGTGTGTGTGATTACCTGATCAGAATATCGTCCCCCATCAGCTCATCCAGCAGCTGGGTGATTAAGCTGCTATTAGCACAGTAACCAAGGGAGACGGCAGACACAGACGCTATGTCCACCAGCAGCTTCAGAAGTGGTACATCAAAACAAACTGGTTGTTAGTGGACTCATTTCAACCCATGCCATTTATACACAGAAATGCATGACAGAATCAGATTTTTATGCTAGTGAATTCTGAATAATGTTACCTCATATACTCTGTATCGGACAATGTCGCTTACACCCATCACATCCTTCATGTCTTTGAACAGACTGCTGCGGAACAATTTGTCCAGGCCAGCCTTAGAGTGGCTCAGTTTGGACAGCGATGAAATGGCCTATAAGAAGGATAGTGCAATTAATATTCATCCACCGTGTGGTTCTTGTCTGAAAGAGTATCCAACGGTGTGCATCATGTGAATCGTCACCTGTTTCGACACGGCCAGGTTATCTCCGGAAATGCAGTGGATGACCTCTCGAAGGAGGTCATCGTTATTAAGGATTTCAGTGACAGCCTCTGGATGGGCAACTATCCTGCCGATCTGATGCAAAAGAGAAAGTATAAACTACACAGGGACAGTGTTGTATAGAAACACGACATAGATTAAATACAAATAGTACCTGTGTTAGGGCCAGTATCCTCACTCCTTCTGCGTGGTGAGTTAACCCACTTTGCAAAGCATCTCTGAAGTTCTGGGTCAGGTACAACGGGCTGAGGACTACTAAAATGCGATCCAGAATGTCCACACATAACTCAATCTGTTCCCTGGATAAACAAATGCGATTTAATTGCAGTATAATACTCTTGTATGTATATAAATTAAGTTAATGAGCACTCATTACTGTCTTCGTCCTCGGTGTCAACAATAGGGATGCAGACTGACTCATCATTTCATACTGATGTTAGGCTACAGTTTCTTGACTAAACGAACCTTTCAGTTGTGTTCAAAAGTGAAAAGATCACGTCGAAACGGTGTCCGGTTACCGAGTCACGCAGCGCACTTGTTGAAATTGATAGAATCGCTGTTTTTAAATGTTGTAGTTCTTCAATTGGGTCTTCAATATCGGAGATTTCCGCCAACAAGCTGTCTATGGATGCCGCCATGACGAATCACGTTTGGAAAAAATAGAGAGCAAATCATCAAGTTCACAGATACGCCACGTGATTTAAGTATCGCGAGATTTGCGGAAAGTGGCAGTCATGCAGCAAAAATGTGTATTTGAGTTTGAGTTTGAGTTGGACGTTAGGTATCGTATCTCTTGAACATATATGATGTGATAGATGATATATAGCAATATAGACTATGTTGGAGCAGTATTTTCATTTATATTGTGTATGTATGAAATGTATTGGGGGACTTCTAACTACTTACTGATCTATGTATCTAACAGTAGCTGACGAGCTATACTATACTTTATATATTATATTATATTATATTATATTATATTATATTATATTATATATTATATTATATTATATTATATTATATTATATTACATTATATTTTTGGTCTAATTCCTCACAACATGTTTGTGCCTCTGTGACAGCTATGGTAAGTTGTTATTTTGGTAGAATTAAAGGATTTTACTTGCTTTCTTAATGCATCTGTGTTGAACATTTCACAAAAAAAAAGGTTTGTTGACACTGAAGAAGATTCAGCTCTACCAGACACTACAGCTGTGTATGTCTTCTACCAAAGTCATTATCTTCCTGATAGTAATCTGCATCAATGCCATACCCTAACCATAACCATGCCAACTTTTAACCTATTCTGCAAATCTTAGGTTACGTTGATATGCAGTTATAGTTTTGGAATATAATCAATAGGCTAGCCATAAACAATATAATAATTTCACTCAACATTATCAACAACATCAATATTAGATCAGCCTGATTGGGTTCATTCAATGGTCAATTAATAAAACATTCAAGTGAATGTGAATTTGTAATGGTGTGGTCAGTTGACACCCTCTTCTCTGTTTTGTGTGCCAATTGTTCAGTGTTGGATGACGACGTTGCCCCTCAGTTTCACTGCATCTGTACAGTTGAGTTGTGCTGCTGCCAGAGCAGTGTGTAGCTGCAGTGTACCACGGCTTGGCATGCTACATGCTACATGCTACATGCTACATACAGTTCTATACATTTTGAACTTGCCTGCCCACTGATCCTCAGTGACAGGTCCATTTGTGTGGCATACCTTTGGTATGCACTTTGATAATTGATCCAGGACAAATCTGGTTCAATTAGGATCAACGTCTTTCATACCTTAATGAAGCCTGGTCTCTCATGTCTAGTTAGAATATGAGAAGTCTTCTGTTATTCTGTAAACATTGGACATTTATGTCCACAAATTTCACAAAGCTCTGAATTCCAGTAGGACTGGGAAGGTTCAGAAATACACTGGAAGGTTCACAAATGGTGTATTTTCTGTGTCTTTTGGTATATGTTAGGGAGTGAGAGAGAGAGATAGAGAGTGTGTGTCAGTCTACTTGACACACACATACTTCTGTTCCCTGTTTGGGGGGGCAGTAGCCCAGTGGGTAGAGCGGGTGGACAGAGGGGGTGAACTGGTGCATTGATGTGTCAAAATAACCGGAGGGTTGGTGGTTCGATCCCCGTGATCCCCCACCTCCTCCAACTGTCCACATGTTGAACCCCACAAATGTACTGATTGTAAGTAGCTTTGGACAAAAGCGTCTGCTAAATGCCCCTTTACCCTTTACCCTCTACCCTCTTGTAGTAGGTACCGTGTTTTGAATCAACTGCTGGTATGCTGTTTCAAGGTCAGCTGCAGCCGTGACATGTTACATTTCTTACACAGATACAAAGAATACAAGGAAAACAAAGCAAGAGGAAATCAAGATGAAGAAACCCCAGTCTTACATATTCTTTTGAATAAATATTCAATATAGAGGATTCAATTTCTCACACAAACTCAAGCAGTTAATCACATAGCTATGTTGCAAGCACAAGTGCATTCATTATGTAGAAATAATGCAGGAGACTCTCTTGCTGATTGGCAGCATAACCCCCAGCATCAGGTGTAGTGTTACCTGCTGCTAGAGTTACCTGATCAGGGAACGATACCTCACTGTTCTGTGGTGTTCCTGCAGAGTGGACAAAAGCAAAGCAACATTCTGACATTTCAAATGGTTTATGTCTTTGGGCCACAGTCATGCAGGTAGTATTGTTATGTATCTTATAGGTGATATCATTGATTACTGGGATTTTGTGTTGACATTTGACACTTAGTATTTTGTATTTTGTATACTTGTCTGGGGTGAAAAGTACAACATTATGTTAGCTATTTCTAATTGTACACCCCCAAATTATACATGTGTAAGTATAGGATATGAGTTTATTACTAACAATCCTGTATAAATGAAAAATATGTAGTTTGTTGGGTGTAAACTAATTATGTTATAGCGTTGTGCGTAGGAAGTAAAACTTAATTTGTTATTCACTTTCTTCTTGTAATACAACAGATAATGTATAATACAATTAAGAGAAAAACTAATTTAGCAGAGTAATTGGATATTTAACCTTTTCAAGCCTGCAAGGGTTGGGTGTGTGTGTGTGTGTGTGTGTGTGTGTGTGTGTGTGTGTCTCTCTCTCTCTCTCTCTCTCTCTCTCTCTCTCTCTCTCTCTCTCTCTCTCTCTCTCTCTCCTCTCTCTCTCTCTCTCTCTCTCTCTCTCTCTCTCTCTCTCTCTCTCTCTCTCTCTCTCTCTCTCTCTCTCAGTTCTCTCTGTGCAGGTTACGTAGCCACCAGTGGTGCTTCCTGCTGTTCAACGTGCTCCTCTTCCACGCCCTGCTGTTTGGGGCTGACTTGGTGGAGGAGTACCTGCTCCAGCCCACCCCGGGGGTCTACACGGACGCCCTGGTGCTGGACGTGAGGGACAGGGCCAGGAAGCTGGACCTGAACCCCCGGGACAATGTCTCCCAGTCCTACCCCGTCACCAACCAGCGAGCCTGCCTCAATTCTGACCTCTTCCTGCTGGCGCTGGTCTTCAGCTCGCCAGCCAACAGCATCCAGCGGGATGCAGTGCGCCACTCCTGGGCCAATCAGACGCAGGTCCAAGGCTTCCCTGTGCGCACTCTCTTCTTCGTGGGCTCTGCCCAGACGTCGGCCGCACAGAAGGCCCTGATGCAAGAGTCGGATCGCCACGGCGACATGGTGCAGGGAAACGCAGTGGTGGACTCCTCAGCCCACGGGCCCAGGGAGGAGACAGTTCTTGCGCTGCGCTGGGTCATCACGTTCTGCCCCACGGCCCGCTTCGTGCTGCTCACCAGGGACACGGTGTTCGTCAACCTGCCGGCGCTGGGAGGCTACCTGCTGGGGCTGCACCGGCACCCTGAAGACCTGTACCTGGGCCGGGTCATCCAGAAGGACTCCCCCAACCGAGACCCGGCGCTGCCCGGCTACCTCCCCGTGTCCCTCTACCCTGACAGGCACCTGCCTGACTACTGCTCCGGGGCGGCCTACGTCCTGTCCCAGGACGTGGTGCGTAAGGCCTACGTGGCGTCCGGGATGATCCGGGCCCCCGTGGCCTCCGACGTCTTCGTGGGTCTGTGTGCACGGAGGTCGGGCGTGGTGCCCACGCACAGCGCCAGGTTCTCTGGAGACAAGCACGTCCGCTACAACCACTGCTGCTACCGCTACCTGTTCTGCTCTGCGGGGATGAGCAGCCAGGAGCTGGCGGCGGTGTGGGCCGACCTGGGAGAGGTGGACACCACCTGCTACTCCATAAAGACCTACTACGGCCTGGTGGCCTGCAAGGCTCTCACCTACCTGGATAAACTCTTCAGCTCTCAGGGACACACTGACCCAGTGGCCTCCAATGGGCAATAAGTGTGTGTGTGTGTGTGTGTGTGTGTGTGTGTGTGTGTGTGTGTGTGTGTGTGTGTGTGTGTGGTTAGTGGGGGGGGGGGGTACGTGTTGCTCAGATGGGTACTTGTACGTGTTGGTGTTGTTCGTGTGTGTTTTGTATGTATGTGTGTGGCAAGGACAATAGTACCTAATGCTTAGCGCATAGATTCAATATAATATGTTATTAATGTTTTTGTCATAGAATAGTTAATTAGAAGATGCTTCTAAGCAATTCAATATTGCACTTTTGATTGTGCTGATGCAGTGTTTATAATTGATGTGGGGGTGGGGTGTAATTAGACATTATTTATAGAAAATTAGAGCCACTCCGTTTTGGTTAATCAACTGAAGTTTAATAAATTGCCTCTCAATTTATTTGATACCCATGCAAATTGAAATAAAAAAAAAAATGCTTCTGTTCAATTCTCCATTATCTGGGAGTCACAACAACAAACACTCAAATCCCTCACTTACTTACCCAAGGAGGACATCTAGCGTCGAAAAATTGAACAGCCCTAAATAACTTAATACTCACCTATTTTTTGTATCGTAGATCAGACAACCTCTTCGGTTTACCTCTTCACAAGACTTAACAAATGTAACATCGAAAAGTGCCAAAATAATTACAGTGGAAAAAATACTACGATCATCCAAATGGATGTATAGGTGGTCGTCCTCCTCCAGACTGGGAGATGTCCTGCATTCTGTTTGGTTTTTATATCCACTGCGCAGAGATTTCCCCAAAGGCAAACTTGAACGATGGTGTCAATGTTTTCCTTGTGATCACTTTTATTGAAAAATAATGCACTTTTTACGGTATTTGGTCAAAATGTGGCATAAATGCCGGAAAACCTATTCTTTTTACCAAGCAAGTTCCCATGGCTCTGTTCCATCGCGTCTATAAATAGTTGATATCCTACTGCCACTCTAAACATCTGTCTAGGTGGGTATTTAGAACATAAAGGCACAGAGCAGGCTATGGACAATTCCATTTGCCAGACAGCCAACCAACCGCACACTGTAATAATCTAGCTGGCATGTCGTCGTTCTGCACATTGATCCCACTTTCAGCACTGCACAGCAATCTGGTTGAATTCTAATCAAACATATTTCCTTCATAGTCTCTGCATCGTCGCTGCTACTAGGCTCTCTCACTTCCTACTCCATTGTCTCTGACCCCCTGTGGCTTTAGCTTGGGACAATAGGTTGAGGATGTGATGGCATTCTATTTGATAGAATGAAAGATTTGAAGATAAGTGGTGTGCTTGTAGTCCAGGGTGAGGTAGATGATGAAGTTGTGAGGTATAGATGATGTAGTTGTGAGGTATAGATGATGTAGATGTGAGGTATAGATGATGTAGATGTGAGGTATAGATGATGTAGATGTGAGGTATAGATGATGTAGATGTGAGGTATAGATGATGTAAATGTGAGGTATAGATGATGTAGATGTGAGGTATAGATGATGTAGATGTGAGGTATAGATGATGTAGATGTGAGGTATAGATGATGTAGATGTGAGGTATAGATGATGTAGATGTGAGGTATAGATTATGTAGATGTGAGGTATAGATGATGTAGATGTGAGGTATAGATGATGTAGATGTGAGGTATAGATGATGTAGATGTGAGGTATAGATGATGTAGATGTGAGGTATAGATTATGTAGATGTGAGGTATAGATGATGTAGATGTGAGGTATAGATGATGTAGATGTGAGGTATAGATGATGTAGATGTGAGGTATAGATGATGTAGATGTGGGGTATAGATGATGTAGATGTGAGGTATAGATGATGTAGATGTGAGGTATAGATGATGTAGATGTGAGGTATAGATTATGTAGATGTGAGGTATAGATGATGTAGATGTGAGGTATAGATGATGTAGATGTGAGGTATAGATGATGTAGATGTGAGGTATAGATGATGTAGATGTGAGGTATAGATTATGTAGATGTGAGGTATAGATGATGTAGATGTGAGGTATAGATGATGTAGATGTGAGGTATAGATGATGTAGATGTGAGGTATAGATGATGTAGATGTGGGGTATAGATGATGTAGATGTGAGGTATAGATGATGTAAATGTGAGGTATAGATGATGTAGATGTGAGGTATAGATGATGTAGATGAAAGTGTGATCGAACCCAGACATTCGGTCACCGAAACACCTGGAGCACAGAAATCATACAGGAGTAGTTTATACTGTGCCAGAATAGCATCCAGCCATTTGGCATTGGATTTACATTTAAATTGTCTGGAGAGGCTACTGAGGAATCTAATATTTGTAGAACTGAAAGGAACACAGTAGAACTGAAGGGAACACAGGGAACACGAAACACTAGATTTTTCTATAATTGGTGAATTTAATTCCTTAATTTTGGTTAAAAACAATCCAAGCATCAGAACTGTATTTTGGTTCCCAGAATACCTGAGGTAGCATAATTTACCCTGAGCCAACCCTACATGCACCTTTGCCACATATCTGTCCACACACAACATTGATTTCTGTCATTGCTGTGATGTGAGGTAGGTTAGCAATCCGAGCACTGTACCATCACAGTGCTTTACATAACCCTCGAGGATAAATGGTCAAGATGGGATTTTCCAAGATGAGGGGAAACAGACACAGGCAGTAGAGGAAAACCCTGTAAACCACACATACACACACCACAATCACATATGTGTACACACACATGCACGCACAGACACACACACACAGCTTTTCCAGTGTGTGTGTGCTTGTGTGTGTGTGTGTACTCTGCATGTGGGTGGTGCAAAGGTCTAATGAATGCTTCCACTCAGAGAGATGCGCCTCTGTAGCGACAAGCCCATCGAAAACCAGAGACCAACAAATGTTGTATTGAGACTGTTTGTACTGACTAGAGGCGTCAGGGGTTCCACCAACCTGGGATTTCAAGGGAGATTCAGTGGAAAATCAATGGAACTGACCTAAACTGATTAAAGCCCTACTTGTAATGGCATTTTCATTTTCTTCAGGGGGGTAGCACACTTTTGACGCGTATGTGTGATTCCCTTCAAGTACACACATACAGAACAGTTTGTTTACACATGATGAGACATACACTACGCCTATTCGTAGGTTTGAAATCTGAAGAAGCCAAGTCTTGGTGTTCATGTGGTTGTGCAGGGTGCTTTCCCATACGCACATGTCCGTTAGCTAAAGGTTAAACCCTCTTGCTTTCTGGTGATGTCTGTGGCTGTGCCTTTTTCCTCTTTTTTCATGAACTCCATAATCCATGACGAGGTTCTGGTTACTATGGCAAGCTAGTTTTAGATCTTCAGAAGGACGACTGGGGTATTAGGTTAGGGTTTTATTCTCGTTTTTTTTGTGAATCATGACGTGGACTTTGGCTGGTCTCCTTTTACACTGACTTTGAAATTAACCGTATTGCATGGCAGCAAGACTTTCCACATCATAAGCGCCAAACTGTTAAACTAATACAAGAAACACATTTTACGATACTCAGGTGCCACATAGAAATAAACACACACACACACACACACACACACACACACACACACACACACACACACACTGTGAGGCCAATAGCCAACAACGTGCATGTGTTGAGACCTATCATTACTCCAGCCTGTCATGGTAGAAGGAGCCCGCTGAACATGGACACATTGCGTCATTGTCCCCTATAAAGACACTTTCCTCCAGTTCAGTTCTACCTGGGGGCCAGATGGGAGGGTGGAACAAGAACAACTGAACAAGAAGCACTGCAGACTGTACTGCTCTCTCTCCCTCACCTCTCAACAGCACCCAGCGCCTTGAGAAACCTAAGGGCTTGGCACCAACTTCTTCCTTATTATGGGTTCTTTTTCTTTTGCCGTTATCTGACAAGCAGTCTTTGTACCTAAAAGGCAGGTTCTCATCCCATCGCCCTTATTGAGGGGTGCCTCTTCAAAGCTCGTTGTATAGGGATGGGTCCTTTTGGGTGGAGACCTTTTCTCCTCAAGCAGCGTATCAGATCACACGTTTATTAAAGGCTGCATGCTGCCATGGGTTCTGCCCTGTGGTGCTCTACTCCCCTCTACTTTGTCTCATTTGATCGCATCATGACGAAGACATCTGTACACGGTCAGTCACTGTAATGTGCACGTTACTCAAGGTCTGCCTGATGCTAAAAGTTGTGTGGTCATTACGATGCATGATGCATCTCTAGAATTAAACCTAAATGGCCTCCACAATGAGGTTACAAATCACAAACAAAATGAGAAAATGCGAGGCAATCCCAGAATTCTGTATTCACGTGTAGGAATTGTAGTTTTCATGATGTCATCCAACTAATTATTTAGTCCAAAGTTTGACATGAGTCATGAGACTCATGAGACATGACTCATGACTCATGAGTCATGTCTCATGAGTCATGTCTTCAAAAGAGACATGGTTGGAATCTTGACGTAATCTTAACATACCCACCTGTGGCGTAAGAAGCCGACGACGGGCCGTAAGCAGGATGATCAAGACGGGCCCGCTTCCCTACAACACGTAATGACACAACGTCCACCAATAGTCTACCATAGGCCATTAGGTCATAGAGGCCTACAGCGTAGTAGAAATGAGACCACTCGCAAAAGTACGCGCATCACAACAAATTAAAAAGAAAACGGTGACGGTGCACCATAAACAGGCTTTAAATAACTAAATAAAAACTGTGGTGACAGCACACCATAGATTAACAAAACACTGGTGATGGCACACCAAAAGGAACAAACTCCCAACTGCACAACAAAGACACAATGAACCCAAAAGCGATACCCGATCATTTAAATACATAAAAAGGTGCTGCCTTACTTCATAGCTGCATTTCCTCTGCGCAAAGTTGTCAATTAAATTCTTAATGTCCAGGTGATGCGCATGGGCATTCTCAATCGACAGTATGGCAAGTCCAGAGAGACGAGACTCGACTTGATTTATGACTTATCACTGGATGAAGGCCCGGGCGGGAAGGTAAAAGAACCCCCAAGTGACTGGACTAGTTGCTTAGCGATAGTTAGGCCACAGATACCCACATACCTCCTCCTCACAGAGGCTTCTGAGTACACCAGACCATTTGGATTTTTTTACTACTTAATTGAGCGTGGCTGCCAAGTGCAAGTGTTCCAATGCAACAAGTGGTTGGATAAATACTCTAGCTCCTCTAGCACTCATAAAGCAGAAAAAGATGTGTTTTGTTAGGCAGGTATGGACCTAAAAAAGGAAAAACATTTTAACCAAGTTACATCATCTTACATTCCTAGGGGTCTATGGGGTAAAGGAACTAACAAAGGAAAGCCACTCAAAACAACTACTGAACAGTTGAGATGTAATAAGGAAACAAACCAAATCTCTGACTAGCTATCAACAATGAACCAAAGCATACACACAATGTAGCTAGTGTCTCCAGACAAGGGTTCTCTACATGTGTGAGGATCACAGGGAGCCCATCTTACCTCGCTCCCTCAGGGGGTCAACATACAGAGCAGGTAGCACATGCAATCCACGAGACAAACTGTCTCAAACCTCAATTGTTTTATTTCTTTATATTGTTTATTTGCTCTTTGCATCGTTTCAATCATAGATTGTTGTTTGTTTCATGCCCTTGTGATCTTGAGTCAGGTTTCCGTCTATGCATTTCAGAATTACGTTTCTATAAGATGTTCTCAATATCTTCTGTGTTTGTGCTGGTTCCAGCTCTGTGTTTACAATGTTAATCCTCAGAATGGGATCTCAATCTAAAGGGAGTAGGGTGTTTGTTACAATGGCAACCACCACAGGCTTTAGACCCATGTGTTAGACATTGCCTGGTAGGTTATTTGGCAACCTGTACCTATTGTAGGGCAGGGAGATTTATTTTATTGCTACCTTTGTTTTCAAGTTTCAAGTTTCAAGTTTCAAGTTTCAAGTTTCAAGTTTTCAAGTTTCAAGTTTCCAAGTTTTCAAGTTTTCAAGTTTATTGTCACATACTAGATAACAGCGTACATCATTTCCAGCAGTGAAATTATTGTAGCACAGGTGAACTCAACTTTGCATAATAAAATTTAAAAAGAAAAAAGAAAATAAATAAAAAAGTAAGTAAAAGAATAAAACAATAAAATAATAACAAATCAAATCCAATCAAATAAGTGGCTAAATATTCAAATAAGTGGCATGTTTGTTTTCTATTCTTAGGGAGACTAATTTATGAAATAGCTTCTTTTATTCTTTGTTGGAATAACATGTTGGGTATGGGTATATCATATCACGTTATTGTAGGGTTTTATATATAGTCATAGGTGCTTTTATCCAAAGTTTTAATTCAAACCACACAACAATAATGACCAGACTAACTGAATGAAGAAGTGAGCCCACTCAGCAGACTCCTCCCATGTGCCATGCTGAGACGCTCCTTGAGTGGAAACATTTCAATGTGTTTGGATCAGGTGGCGCTGAACGGCTGGTGTCACTTCTGGTTAACCATCCATCCTACTGAGCTTTTGTTTCATGCATCCAGTCTTATCAGGCAGAATGAACCCAGCATGAAGAACACTATAACAGATGAAAGACAGGCATACAAACAACCACATACAATATAAACACACATACATAACTGCTGTGGTAGGAGTGCTAGGATTAGAGTCTGTGGCAGCGAGGTTCCACTCTGTTCAAAAGTCTTCCGGGATGTGAAGGTCTGGCCTTGCCCTTGGTCATCTGCTATTTGAGGAATGTCGGGGGAGGATCTGTATTGTCCAAAGGTCCATACTCACCTCATTTTACAGTCATCCATAATGACCTAGTCCCTGGGGATCCCAAAGTGGCAAGAGAGTTTAGTTTGTAAAATAAATTGTAAATTGATTAATTAGTTCAAATGGATATTAATTTTCAACTGTGAATCCATAGCTGAAATGATCATTACAGTTACTCATTCATCACAATACAGCATGGTTTAGGGCACCATTTAAAGGGTCTCTGTGGAATTTACTGCTTTTACAATCGTCGTCTACATTAATTTAGATTAAAGTGTTTAATTTATCTATGGCAGTTTTCACAGGCCAAGCTCAGGCCTGGCCCTTGTTTATATATCCCAGCTCATAGGTCCTGGAGGGCATTTTGTCACATTTACATATGACCCATGGATTTATAGAACCAAGTTTAGAGTTTGGTTTCTTCATGTTCCTGTAAACCCCTGAAGAAGCTTTTCTGTCAGTTTGATACATCTGCTACATTTGCTTCCAAACAAATGTGCATTTGTGTTAAGTCAAATGACAAGCTCTTGGTGAAACTATTTTCCCCACACAAAATTCATAACCATTGATTAAGCTCATACATTCAGTCGTCAACATGTATGGGGTTATAGTGTAGTAAATCCTTTAATTTGTACATACTCTCTGACTCACGTCCTGACTGACAAGTCACTTGGTTTGGTGTGTATTAACAGCCACAGAGAGCCTCCCCCCAGTAGAAGCTATCTGACCTGCGTCATCGCACTACACTTCAGGCTGCCCACGTCGTTTGCCCACGCAGATCGTAGGGCGTCTTTTGGACTGTGTTTGTCTGTGCCCATTGTTGTTCATAGAAACATATAAAAGGTCCTTCTTGACATCTCATAAAGGAGCCGCTAGGGTACCTCTAGGATAGAGTTGGACCACAGACATTGTGATTCAAACCTAGAACATCTTGGGAGTCCAACCCAGCTAGATTATCTCCTCATTGTACGCTTTTGTTGTTGATCAGTTGTGTTTTTTAAACAAGTCAATGACCACTTGGATGGAAGATATCTGTAGGAATTGTGAGTATACTGGAGGTTAAAATGGGGAGGAAGATGTCTGCATGTGTATGTTATATGTTATATATATGTTATATATATGTTGTATGTTATAGCTTTACGTTCCCCAGCTGTGAGCTCTCCCTGCCTGCAGATACAGTAAATAACTCCAGTCTAAGGTGTGAGTGCTTTCATCCTTAAATCACCTGGAGGACAGGTATAGAGCTTCTCACGTGTGTGTGTGTGTGTGTGTGTGTGTGTGTGTGTGTGTGTGTGTGTGTGTGTGTGTGTGTGTGTGTGTGCGTGTGTGCGTGTGTGCGTGTGTGTGTGTGTGTGTGTGTGTGTGTTGTTGTTGTTGTTATTTTATCAATAATCAATTCATCAAATTATCATCAATCATTTCTGGATTGTAACAGAGGAAAATAAATGTATTCTCTATCTTGTCTAGAGTTTCGTAGCACTAGCCGTCTCTGAGATATTCCTAACACTAGATTGTGTGAAAGCACCTTTTTAAATATTCACATGAGTTTCCATTGCCTTGCTCAGGATTCCCTCCAAAAGTTACAGAACATGTGAAGAAAATACCTGTGGTCTTGCCAGTATTTACAGATTGTGTAGTGTTAGAAACTTAAGAGAATTTGAAACACTTGCCAACTTGGCGGACACACACACACAATGTCACATATAGTAAGATGTGTAAGCCGTGTTGCTGAGGGGAGGCCATATCCGCCATATTTGATGTTGTGTTTATGTGTTTATGTGTGTACATTCAGTGTGGATGTGCCAAGTGCACCCGCACAAGCATTCCATCCCCCGCCCCTGGCTTCATGAATACAGTACTTAACACCAGGAAGAGCTCTGCCCCTTTAGGTAGTCCTTCTGCTGCTGTGTGGATATGTATGCATCTGCTTGTTTTAGTGAAGGCATCACATGTACCATTTAGTGACAAACCACAGAACATGCTAGAGAGAGGGAAACTGCTCGCCAGCCCGACCCAAGAGTCTTCAAGAGATACTGTGAGAGTGAATTGATTTGGCATTTTCTTTTATTTGCTCTTATTACAAGTCATTTTGAAAGCTATGAGGAAACATATAGTCTCGACAACGTTCTGTTGTAAGTAAGGTTGCCTTGTCCGAGACCCTTGCTATGTTTCAAACTTAAAGTTGACAGTGAGAAATATTGTGACATAGGCCTGCTGTGGACCTATATATGAACCAGAATGATATTCTATATGGCATGATGGATAACAACCAATGGCACCCATGTTTATGCAGTGAGTGCGTGGTAATAACGAGTTAATGAGACAATCTGAACGACTAAACAAAAGGGAATTCATGAAGAATAAAGACATTTATGAAAAAAATTTAAATCGCCTCTCAATTAATAAATGAACAAAGGTGAATAAACAAACCAATTAAACAAATATATAAATAAACACACAAATAAATGTAACAAACAGCTGATTGTGTGTGTTGAGGTGTAAAAACACGTGTGCTTTTTATCATCTAGAATGTGCAGGTCTCACGTGTCACCAAGGCCCATGTGGAGGCCGCAGGTTCGATGGCTTTTCATGGGAATGAAAACAGAATGTCAAGAGGCCAGGCCCAGGCTAAGAGGAAGGGCTCTAAAAGCCTCACCTTTCATGTGGGGTTAAATGAAGCCGTCTGATGGACGTTTCTGGGTGAAGCGGGTCTCTCAGGCCCTGTCGTGTGTGCCCCTCGGTGAGGCAGAGCCCCCCTCGTCCACAAAGACCTGCTGTTCCTACCTGGAGCCAAACACACCAGGAATACTCAAAAGTCCATCTGTCTCTTTGCCGACCTGTTTGGATTTCTGCAGGAAGTTGAGCAGAGCGAATATAGGTGTGACTGTATGATATTAATGAGTTTTCTAGAAAGGGCCCATTCAAAATAGGAGCGAGAACACGAAAACAAAAAGGTTCAGTTGGGGCTTGTATTCTGCCCTGCCCAAAAACAAAATCAAATTCATGAACCCTCATAGCAAGCCGGAAACATTGAGAAACAGACAAAAAATACTTTACCTGGAAACTGACCAAAAAAGTATACTAATATACATTAGCAAAGAGAAACACAGATGTACTCACCAAACAGTAGGAATAGGAAATAGACACTAAACATAGTATACCCTGAAGGCATTTTGACAGAGGCTTGGCTTTAGAGAAGCCTGTCATTAAGGTTGGGTTTACTGGGACAAGTGCTTGATGCTGGGATGGCCTCTGAGGGCAGGAGGCTCCATGTTGGGAGATGAGAGTGGTGTGCAGCACGCGCTGCCACCACCCAGCTGGGGAGGGCTAAGCACTGGGTTGGGGAACATAGATATATTTATATATATAGGCCTATAGTATATACACACATATAGGCTTGTGTGCAGCAAGCTTGTCATTTTCTCATGAGTCATAACTATTGAGATGTTCTGTAACAACCAGTAACATTGCAGATTATTTGCTTGTATTTATTTGATTGATGTTTAGTTGATGGGTTTATTAATATTATTATGTTATTATGACATTTTTCCAGTCCACACCAGCTAAAGCCCCATGCGATATTGTCGACAGAGTATAATTTTGATATTATATATTATTATTTATAATATAAACAATGAACTGCAAGTGCTATCCTAATGACCTAAGGTATTAGGACTGTTTGACTGCCTCCTGACTACCAGGAGGTTCAGTTACATAGACGACATTCACTCTCTTTGCTGTCACACAGTCACACAGTCACACAGTCACACAGTCACACAGTCACACAGTCACACAGTCACACAATCACACAGTCACACAGTCACACAGTCACAGAGTCACACAGTCACTCAGTCACACAGTCACACAATCACACAGTCACACAGTCACACAGTCACTCAGTCACACAGTCACTCAGTCACACAGTCACACAGTCACACAGTCACACAGTCACACAGTCACTCATGACCTGCTGAGCTCTGCATCCATAGGGACACCAGTACCAATACCAATACAAACCAATGTCAAATATTAAGCAAGTTATTGAAGCAATGAATAACAGCTAAGTAACCAGAAAGAAGACAGCAATTTAGTTGTTAATTGTTTAAATAAAAGGATTTTCTACTTTTCTTCAAGTTGATACTAAATGGAGAACAACCAATGCACTGAAATGGTTTCTGAGAATGCACGTCAAGGCCAATTGTAGAGGCAATGAAAACAATGTCATAAAACATGCTGGTGCTGACTTGACAAGCAAGTGTAAATAAAAACAAATATAGACTTTGTGGTAGTCAGTTGATATTATGCACATAAGAACTGGCCTGAGAAACCGCTAGATAATGTAGCCTACTTCCTGCCTTCACTAACTGATGGACAGTTAACCTTTAGCTGGTGTAATTAGCTTATTGTGCCCTCACAGTGAATGCTGCAGTGACATTTCGATTGATTTCTGCAGCACGACAACTAACATGACATCTGGTAACCATAGACAAAACAGAAAAAAAATATTTTTAACAAGTAAAGTAAAATGTGTAATAAAAAAGCAAACCATATCCCTTTTAGAGCATACTCCAGAGAATTTGTGAAGAAAATGTCTTATCATCAAATCATTTTTTCTTCAGTAAGAATAGTACCGTGACAAGGCAAGCAGTAAACTACTGAGGGCAGCATGCAATGTTCTTCAGACTACAGACGTCGTAAGGATGCAAAAAAAGGAGCCTGGGTGCTTATTTGTCTGGGAGAAAATAAGTATGCAGTCTGATGGAAATGTGTAGCCCTTATCCAGCCGCCAAAGCCACATACAATGGTTTAGCAGCAGAAGCAGCATGGGCTACATGTCTTACAAGGCCAAATACACTGCAGGTATAAACACCAGGTCTAAATATTATCATGACTGGTATTTATTTTGGCTCAGTGGAGGAAATGATGATGGTGCCTTGGCTGTACAGAACAGTTCTAGTATTGTGGGGAATGTCTAGGGCTAGGAAAGAGAGGAGAAGAGAAGTATGTTCAGGTCGTCTTTAGGATGAGCCTCATTAAAGATGGACTATGTCTGGCTAAGTTGTAAGCATTGAATATATTCAAATATGTTGAAATATTTGAATACTTATTATTATGAGTATTCAAATATATGTATATGTTCTACATTGTTTTCAATGGGTCATTAAAAGTGTATGCTTAAACAAGATTAGAATGCAAATTGTATGGGATGGGTCGCAACATTTTCAAACAAATAGTTAAAACTAAAATCAACAGTTTGAGTGAGGCAAATATTTTCTTTGTTGGAAAGTATACATTTTATCTACATGTGCTCATGAAATTGCTCTATATGGGAATTCATTGTTCAGTCCATCTGTCTCTTTTTATATATTCAGGATACAATTATGGTAGACAGCTATGCAAGTAAACTTTTTCATATTTATCCAACCTGCCATTTTGTAGTTAGTTGGGTGGTAGGTTGTGCCCAGCTGTGGAATTTAGGATTTTATTCTTGATTTGTGGCATGTATGCTCCTTCTATTTTGATATGGTGATTTAAAGTGTGGATTAACCAACTCAGTTTGCCTCATGGCATACTCTCTCTATATAGATATACAGAATGTAAATTGTGCTGTTTAGTGGCATTCGAAAAACCACCGTCGGAAGGGGTTCAACCAGCAACCCCAAGATAGTAAATAGACTACAACTGCCTACAACTGTTGACTTTAGCTGTCGTCTTATTATGATGGCAATTATGATGTTCCTGAAGCTATAGGAGGAAGGAATGTTGCCTGTCCAAAATGTTGTCCAAAATGTTGTCCAGGGAATTTCATCAGTTCAAATGTGGTTTGTTAACATGAGATATAATCCCAAAAGCTCTTTAATTCAGATTCGATTTGTTTTATTAATCAATGGGGGAATTTGTTTAAGTTATGACATAATTGTTAGATGCAGTTGATAATATTAAGATACATTTTGGTAAATATGCGGCAAACTCACTGAGCCTACTGGCTGGTTAATGTTCAGCATAACATTAACCAAGTTAGCTTAAGGGGGATCAACGGGGTTTAGCAGCAAAAACTGGAAGCTCTCAATATGTTTCTGAGAGTGCAGGTGAGGACACACATATTAGGCTATACAGACATCCAATCCTGGTCACCTACTAGCAAACAGCACCAGAATCTGCCTGCCGAAACAGTGTGATGCCACTAAGAGGACACCAGCCACATACAGTCTCACACACTCTAGATGATACTGGAAGAAGCTGAGGCACTTCCCACACTCTTGTATGTGCACTTACTGTATATTGTTATTATGAATTCATGGTCATAATATAGTATTTTTTTTTAAATACTATAAAAGTATTATAAAAATCTATAAAATAAATATAAAATAGCCACCCGGAGGGCACACAGATTATGGAAATATCTACATGTGTAATACTACTGTACTACTAATAGCAACAATAGCAACAATCCGTCTGGTTTCACCTTTAGCTGGTACTATGAATGCGTCCCTGTCCCTCCAATGATAGGCAGAGCCTCAAACTCATCCTGCGTTAAGACCTAGTTGATCAGGGCTGGCCCACTGCATTGGACCAGACTGCATCTGACTGTTAAACCACAGACCTTAGAATACACATTGCAATGTATCAATTGTTGCGTGTTGTGGGAGTGTGCAGTTAGACATTTGTACTGGCAGGTGTTGGATTACCACTGGGCCATGCTGTGAAATGTATGCCCTCATGTGGATTATAAGATTATTTGGATTGAAAACAAGGGTTATAACATTATATTGTTTAGATAACAACAAACAATTGACTGGGAATAAGAACATCAGAACAGAAAAACACCCATCTGTGTCTATACAATTGTTTCTGTGTACCATGACATTCAAATTTAAGGCACAGTTAAACAATTGTTCAAGAAATACAGATACTGTAAACCAAATACAATATGTGGACCAAAATTATTAAATACATGGAGAAAATACATTGGAGAAAATACTTTTTTTCCCCCTCCTGTTGGTAAGAAAGCCAACCTTACCTGTGACTACAGCCCACATTCACCTGCCACCATTGAAAAACAAGGACAGAACAGCAGGTGTGGATCAAGGACCACAGCATGTTCTAATAGAAGTTTGTGACCAGCAGCAAACTGATCAGTGTCCCATCACTCACTGTAACCTATGACTGCGGTCTTGTCTTGTGTGGTCAAAAAGGCAACCCAGCTGCTTAAAGAGGTGGGATAGAAATGTATAGAGGCCATTGTAATTACTTTTGATTGGCTGCGAAGATGTAAAACATTAAACATTTGTCAAGGTGCACACCCATCACAAACCCAAGCGGAAAAGGGATGACCTGCCTTTAAATGGAGGAGATCCCATGGATCCAGGGGGAACAGTGTTTCACATGTAATCATTGTTTGCCAGTGTGATGAACTGAACTACCATGGATAACCTTTCAAAGACATCCAACACACTACCAAACAATAATTCCGTGCCATGATGGAACAATGAAACATTTCAGCAGCATCCTAGAAAAGATTGTTGATTATTGGATGTATTTTGGGTCTACAATACTGCAGGGTGCAATTGTGCAGTAGTGCCTCCATGCTGCTGGCAACCTGCTTTATATACTTCAGCATCTGGTTTCCCTATTATTGGTATGAACTGGTTCTAAATATAAAGGTGACGTTTTAGCTTCATCCAAGGTAAAGCTTACTGTTACACTTCTTTTGCAATGAGACAACTTAATGAGATGCTCCTTAAACGCTCTTACTGGAAGATACTTCTTTTACTATTCTGTAATTTGACATATGCATTCCTATGGTTTGCCAGGGGACATGAAACATTTATGATATATGCCTTAGGGCTTTATCATTGGGAGTTTTGGTGGGCTTAGAGGAAGGATAAGTCTTTCCATTCTCTTAAGACTTGGTTTGCCTCTATATGAACGTAAGGAGGTCAAGGGTCAGAGAGAGAAGAGAGTCAGGGTCAAGGGTCGGAGAGAGAGAAGCAGTGATACTAAAAACAGTTACCTCAGGAGTGTGGAGGGGTTGAGAAGATTGGCAGCACAGCCAGTGAAACCTCTGACTGTCGTTCTCATGGGTTTTGGGCAGAATGTTTTTGGACCGAAGACAAGCCTTGAAGAGCTTCCATAGAACTGTGACATCTTAGACTCATGTGAGCCATACAAGAATCTCCCCATCATCATCCTCACCATCTCACCTTATTTCACTGGACTTTCTTTTGAACACGATGATGGAGAATGTGTAGAAGACCAGGCGGTAGAGAGTGCGACTAGAGCGTCTCCTGGGCGTGTATACACCACTAGACCAGGGACTCCTGTCATCTCTGGTTATCCACGCTACATTGTCATCATCAAAGTGTTGCCAGCCACCACGTGTTGTTTGTTCTTATTATTATCATTTGTAATTACATAACGTGACATAACAATTTTAGTTGAAAGTTGAACACAAAAACGTGAACATGATTTCCATCAGATAGATAGACTGGTACCATGGTACTTCACCGCATCATCAAACTATGTATTGTTTTGATTGAGCGACCCCTAGTTGCAGAAATGATATATTATACACATAACCTTGCATTTTAAGAGGATGTTTTGAGCCACAATTTGAGCCACAAAATGATTTGCTACAAAAACAACTCCTTCGCCATTGGTGCGATCTGCACT
>JAXIVH010000078.1:708602-716102 GCA_036785325.1 Urophycis tenuis
CGATTTAATTGACGTGGAAAATTGCCCAAACATTCTCCCATTGACTCTTTCACCTTTTTTTTTCTTTTTTTTTCGGAAAATGACCCTTCAATGCCTCTTGAATGAGGGTTTTGGGACTCGCCCTAACGCTCTTGTGTCATACGTAACGCAAGCGCATTACTGAACCGACTCATCCTCAACCGGCTAATCCAGTGTGTGAAGTTTTCCGGAGTGTTCGGAGGGCTCCACCAGCCCAAGTTTTTGATGAGTATTTTGTAAAGGTTGTGAAAGCTCTTGATCCTCTTGATCCTTGGTCAGTTAATAAATAAAGGGAGCATTTAGCAGACGCTTTTGTCCAAAGCAACTTACAATCAGTACATTTGTGGGGTTTGGCATGTGGACAGTTGGAGGAGGAGGATCAAGGGGATCGAACCACCGACTCAATGGTTAGTGGACGACCCGCTCTGTCCACCTGCTCTACCCACTGAGCTACTGCCGCACTAAATACTTGACTTAATATGCTGTCCCTATTTTTATGTGGTTGCTTGATGCACCTATTGAGTGGTGCCATAATGGTGCGCCCCCTGAGATTTTCTTCAGGAGCCGCCACATAATGTGGTCCTAAATGTGACCTCAGTCTGAACATATCGGAATTCATGCAACTTTTACATCACTCTTGATCGACATTTGTCACAAATACGTGCTGGCATTTACTCAATATGAACATGGAAGACGGCTGCGATGGAGGTTGTTAATGGAGGGACAGAAAAACATAATAGTGGTCATGTCGTTAAAAGTAGCCCTTGAAATCCTGGCGTTTTGGAGAACATTGGTTTCAGTGAAGCCATTTATCCACCAATTCTGCATCCACAGACTTCTGTACAGAAGGTGCGGCCATTGCCACAACAAAGCCGTTATCATCTGCTCATGACTTTATGGCTTCCACTGCACAACATATTAATGAAATGTGACCAATGTGAACTCCATGTGACATCTTTGTTATTGTTATTTTGTGCATGCGGCTTAGTTTAGACTGTGACCAGTCCTCGCTGGGATGTGATGACCACATTGTGACAATTATTTGAACAGCCAAACAACAAAATGTTATCTGAGCAATGATTCAAAATTGAGCTCTAAGTGTTGCACAATGACCAGAGCAGTTGAAGGCATCTGATTTATTTTGATTGGAACACAAGATAAATGAGGATGTAAATGATGTTGATGTAAATTACTAACCATATTTTTATCTCCTCTTGCCTTTATGATTAACTACCAACAAGCATTGAACATCTTATATAAATGACATCATATAGCATATTCTAATAGCATTCATTTTATTGTGCACACTTTTTTTCTTCTTTTTCTTTTTTTTTCCTGAAAAGGGGAAACAATCCTGCTCTTCAGTGGGGTGGCTGTGCAGCATGGGAGCCTGTAGGAACATTGGCTGATACCCACTGCACTCACTTTGAGCTTTTTGGGAAAAACCCATAAAGCCTCCTTTTTTTGCCTCTATTTAGATTTTTTTTATTCTACAGAGAGCTTGTCCAGCATGTCTTATAAAACCTTGTAAAATCGGAACGTTCAGATTCTGGACACATTTTGAACTGTTTTGCCATGTAGTATGTGGAGTTTTATTTGCTTTCATCCATGCCTTCATCCTCCACCCATTCATCCGTGCTTTTAAGACAGCTATGCATGTTTACCTGTTTGAAAGTGTATTGGTTTTGTTTTACTGTATATTGTAGATAGTCTACCGATAACGTTGTGGCCTTATTAACAAATATTTAAATGTTTCTCTTCAACAGTACACATCTCTGTGCTTTGGTTAACACATGTTGCACTTCTGCACTAACACCTGTATCTTCTTCTCATCCAGATGTGGACATACTTCAAAAGCTGGGGCTCACGGGAGAGAAGACGTCGCGCTCGGTTCCAGCCGGAGTCATTCCGTTCCGATCGGGGATCATCTTCACCCAGCGGGCACAGGTCCAGGCTCCGCTGCGCTCCATCCTGCCCCCGGGTGTCTGGCCCAACCTGCTGATGGTCCTGAGCATACGCTCGCACCGCGTCAACAGGGCCTTCATCTTCAGCCTACTCTCAGCTCGCAAGAAGCTCCTCCTGGGCCTGCAGCTTGGCCAGCCTGGTCAGCTGCTCCTCCATACAGGGCCTCAGACTTCTGTGTCATTGCCCTATGACCCCCATGACGGCCAGTGGCATCATTTGGCCGTGGGATTGAGCGGGGATAGGGCAACTCTATATGCCTCCTGCGGAGAGCAGAGTGTCCATGCAGACTTTAGGTGGGAGGGGGAGGGCGAGGGGCTGGCTGAAGAACTCCAGAGCTCCTTCCTGCTGGGGAAAATGAGCCAGCAGCAGACCGTGGCACAGTTTGAAGGAGCCATCTGCCAGTTTGACGTGATACCCTCTGCGCAGGCAGCTTACAACTACTGCAAATACATTAAGAAACAATGTAGAGAAGCAGACACATACAGGCCCAACCTTCTTCCCCTCCTGCCCATCCCTCCACGGGACAACATAAACAAAACAAGTACGCCAACTGCCCCTGGCCTTCAGGACGGGGTACGAAGGACCCTGGGCTTGAGTCTGGCCAGAAGTGTGGCTGCTGCTGCCTCTGCCGTCAGATACGTAGACCCAGTTCTCCCTACAAAACCCAAACCCAACATGACCACCATCTCCCCAACTGGACGTGGAATGGTGGCACCATTCACTGCCCAGGCAAAAGTAGCCTCTCCTCCACCTAAGGCCTGGAGTCAAAGTGTCACAGCACCACTTAGGATCAAAATAACCCCGAGTAAACCCTATACACCTAAAGGCTCTACTCCCAAGTTTGCTAAGCCAATCCCACCAAAACCAACACGTAACAGCAATTTTAGGAAAACCACGGTTGGTACAACTAACAAGAAAAAGACTACTGTTTCTGACACCGCTAGCACCAAGCCCCTCAAGAAGAAAATAGACCCAAACCAAGTGTCCATCCCAAAGAAACCAGCCACAACCGCCGCCAAAAAGCCATCTCCCAAGTCTAAAGTGACCACTGCCAAACCCCGTCTATCCAAACCGACTCCAGCAAAAGCCAAATCCTCTCAAGTTCCCCCTTCTAAACCAACCTTTGTCAAACCGAATCCATCCAATCCCAATATGTCAAAAACCAACCCATCCAAAACCAAGAAGCCATCCAAAGTTAGCACCAATCTTCCGAAACCCATCAAGACCACCACCAACCCTCCTGCCACCCAGCGCCCAACCAGAGCTTCCTATTCCCTAGTGACCATGGCGGCTACTGATGGCTTCCAGAGCTGGGATGTACCACCCACCAAGTTCTCCTTACTAGCAGGAACCCCAGGGTTGAAGGGAGAGCCTGGCCCACCAGTAAGATCCTCTGCACTCAGTTACCCTAAAATGTGCATGAGTGTGTAATAACTGTGAGAGCATGTAGAAAGCTGAGTAGGTAATTTTCTGAAGTACAGAAAAACTGGGTAAAACTGTGCTGGATTTTCATGCGATCAATTGAAATTCTCAAAGTGAGTGAAGTAGTGAAGAGGTAAAAGTAGAACATGTTCCATATGCTGGAACACACATGCCCACATACGTACACACACAGACACACACACACTAACGCACAGATACACAAATACACACACATACACACACAATCACCCCAACCTCCGGCTCAACATTACATCACTACCTTATTCACTATCCACTTCCTTCCAAGCCCCCCATTTTCCACCACGACTCCCCCGTCTCTCCCCTCCCTCTTCCCTTCCTCTCCTTCCTTGTCGCTCTTCAAAAGTCCCAGACTCTAATCCATTCTGATTAAGGTTCTTTCCATCTCTGATTCCTTGCCTCTTTCCTTTCCTTCATTGACTGGGTACAATCAGGGCTTAGTGATGATGGTGGCTAACAGTCAAGCAGCCAGACTTATTTGGTGGCCCAGTCTAGGTAGGGGCATGAGGGGGAATGAGGGGAGCACCATGTGGTTGGCTGCCTACTGTGTGGTCCCCTGCCTCTATGGCGGGGATAGGGGGTCATGTCAGGCTGATGACTGCACTGGAGCTGGGGCCTTCATGAGACCTGATGGAGGGGTTTGAGGGAGGAAAGAGACAAAGGGTGAGAACTGTTCTACCAAATTAGCGCTGGTTCTCAAGACGTAGCCGTTCAGGATTCTTAGAACAAAATGAGGTGCACAACAAGGAATGTGTTCCATGTTGGTGGAAAAGGAGTAATAGAGAACAGAGCAGGTACGATGGGGCTATGGTTTGGATATGGATGCTGATATTTTAATTTATGCTTAAGGATCTTAACTGCAGGTTAAGACAGAGAATCAAGTTCCAGTTAGCCTACATTGTGCCTTCAAATATAATACCTTAATACTGTCTGTATCATTGAACATTTACAAAGGCAGCTTTCTTTGAACCGCCACAGTTGTCATCAGACGTTGAGTGGTAGAACAGTAAGCTAATGTGGCACTTCCTCCCTCCACACCCAAGGTAAAAAAAGGTGGGCTACTTTTTCTCGGTGTCAGGTCCCAGCCTGGGCCAGCCCCTCCAGCCCCTCCAGGGCTGTCAGGTCTGACGCCTTGTCATCTCCACCTCAGATTCCTGTCACAGAGGGCCAGAGGGGGTCATGCAGCCCACTTTCAAGGCAGGTTCAGGGGTCAGAGCACGCAGTAAACACCACCGCCCTGCTTCCCACTGTCGCAGTGACAGAAGCCAAGCGGTATGTTCGGTAGTGAGAGAGAGAGAGAGAGAGAGAGAGAGAGAGAGAGAGAGAGAGAGAGAGTGAGAGAGAGAGAGAGAGAGAGAGAGAGAGGGGGGGGGGGGGGTGGGTAGAGAGAGAGAGGGGGGAGAGAGAGAGACTGTTCTAGAGAGAGAAAGAGGTAGAGTGAAAGGGAGAGAGAGAGGGAAAGGCTGAGTGAGGCAGGGTGCAGTCTTCATAGACCACGCAGGCTGACTTTAGGGGTCCTACCTGAATGAAGAGGGCTTTCTAACAGGCTGCTGATGGAGGTAGCATGCTAGTGGCCCATGCCAAGCATCAGTCAACACTTAACTGTATGCTGCACTTAAATGTATGTTGAGGCAATTACCTCATTTTAATGTTTAGTTGGGGAAAAAAAATGCTGATTAGGTTGTCATTCATTGTTGTCTGGCAATGACCTTTTGATATAGATGTATCTAGTTGTCTGTCTTTCTGTCTGTGCTTGTCTGTCTTTCTGTAGTTAAAAATCATCTCCTCTCCTCATCTCCTGCACGCCTCTACTCATCTGCCATTACACGAGCCAACCACTAATCCCCTCCAACCACAAGCATGAAAAACACACGCACACACGCATGCACGCACATGCACACACATGCACACACACACACACACACACACACACACACACACACACACACACACACACACACACACACACACACACACACACAGGCACGCACACACACACACACGCGCACGCGCACACACACAAACAGAGTTGTTTTTCAGTAAGGCACAGTTGGTAATAATACAGTAACACATTAAGTACTTGTGTTTTAATCAGTGTGTCACAACATCATTAAATTCATATTAGAGTTTGGGCAAGATTATTTATGAGAAAAGATAAAATATTATTTTATAGTCATGGGAACTTTCTGTGTGGATGTGAAGTTTGTGTGTGTGTGTGTGTGTGTGTGTGTGTGTGTGTGTGTGTGTGTGTGTGTGCATGTGCATAACTTTGTGTATATGCATCACAAACAAAACAAACTCAAACCTAAAAACCGAACTCATCCTTATCTCTGGTTGTACGTCAAAAACACTCTTGGGCCCTCAGTGTTGCCGTAACAACAGTAGTCCTCCCCTCATAGAAACACACTAAAGGGCCCTCAGTGTTGCCGTAACAACAGTAGTCCTCCCCTCGTAGAAACACACTAAAGGGCCCTCAGTGTTGCCGTAACAACAGTAGTCCTCCCCTCGTAGAAACACACTAAAGGGCCCCTTAGGTGCTGAAGCCATACAGGACTTCAGTTCATCAATGTAAAGTAAATAACTCTTACATGATTGCGTAAATAGTTTACAACAGCTGTCGAGCTTTGTAAAAGTAATGATGAAGACGCAGCTTTACTGCTTCATCAAGTTTGAAAGTGTAGGGATGTGAACACGTGGTAAGACTGACACAAGGGTACTACAGAAGCCGTATGGTGTTGACTTATGCCTATAATGCCAAAGGAGCAATTCTGAACAAGATAGCAACAGATGAGGTAAAAGACAACTTAAAAAAGGCCAATAGAAGAGAGGAATGGAATAACGATGGAGGGAAACATTTACATTTACATTTAGGGCATTTAGCAGACGCTTTTGTCCAAAGTGACTTACAAAGAGTCCATTTGTCAGAAGCACAAACAAGCCATGTGAGTGTGAGGAGTGAGTGAGGAGTGAGGCTCGTCAGTGGGGTGCACAGCACACTGTTCTCAGATGAGGTGTGTGTGTGTGTGTGTGTGTGTGTGTGTGTGTGTGTGTGTGTGTGTGTGTGTGTGTGTGTGTTGGGGGACTATAGGGCGGTCTGTGTGTCTGTGTGTGTGTGTGTCTGTGTGTGTTGGGGGACTATAGGGCGGTCTGTGTGTCTGTGTCTGTGTGTGTGTGTGTGTGTGTGTGTGTGTGTGTGTGTGTGTTGGGGGACTATGGGGCGGTCTGTGTGTCTGTGTGTGTGTGTGTGTGTGTGTGTGTGTGTGTGTGTGTGTTGGGGGACTATAGGGCGCTCTGTGTGTCTGTGTGTGTGTGTGTTTATTTGTGTTATATGCCTGTGTGTGATAGTACTGTATGAAATGAAAAACAATACATACATAATTTAAAATACATTTGAATTACCAATAAATGTAAATGTTTGCTTGACGAATACACTTTTAAGGCACATTATGGCCTCCAACTGCTGCATAAAAGCTCACTGCATACATTTCCGCAACTCAAGATTGTATATTTTTAAAACTGTACCAATCTGTCTAATTAGTGTTATTACTAGTAGTTGAGTCATTCCACGCTGGGGTGGGGGGGGGGGTCATTTTGCTGTTCTACACAGAGGTTTTCATCCACAGTCACCCCAGCCCAGAGCTCTGGGCTGATGCAGAGCACTTCTGGCCCAGCAGTAGGTGCAAACACTAGCAGTCCCAACTGTTATTCATTCATCCTATTGATCCTCTTTTTTGATGAAAAGAAAATGAAAAGGACGAAAGGCCTGACTGAGGCTTTGAGTGAGACAGGAAATGACCTGTTTGTTCTACTGTAACTGTGATTTCCTGCCTCGCGGCGCTCAACCCCATGACAGGCCCTCTGTTCATCACCTGGGGGGGAAGTTACAGCCAGAGAAGTAGGGTGACAAGCAGCTATTGTGGGGAGGCTGGCCTCTGGACTGCTACCTCAATGAAGGTCGGGCCGTTGGCCACGAAGGATCATTTTGGGAATATCATAGAATTTGTGAATATCTTGACTGTGTGTATGATTGTGTGTGGCATGTTGTTTGTCTCTGTG
>JAXIVH010000078.1:740565-743065 GCA_036785325.1 Urophycis tenuis
TCATCAGAGATCCCTGGCGTGAGGGTATGTGCCCTTGGACTACATCGTGGAAGCCAGCACCATGCAGTCCATGGGCATATACACTTGCTTCAAGGCTTGGTTCTTCAATCGCCTCCCACCTGGGCCACATCTGGCCCACACCTGGGCCACACCTGGGCCACATCTGGGCCACATCTGGGCCACATCTGGGCCACACCTGGGCCACACCTGGGCCACACCTGGGCCACATCTGGGCCACATCTGGCCCACATCTGGGCCACACCTGGGCCACATCTTGGCCACATCTGGGCCACATCTTGGCCACACCTGGGACCCAGCATTCACTCTTTTAATAATACTGTCTTTATGTTCAGTGTTCAGTATGTCTTCCCATAGTAATAACAACAACCATGATATGTGTCCTTCTCCCCTCATGTCTGCAGGGGTTCATTGGAGTCCCAGGGCTCTATGGCCTGCCTGGCCCTGATGGCGAAAGAGTGAGTACTTGCTTGTGCCAAACACACACCTTTAACAGCTTGAGACACTGGAGGTGCAGGTCCTGGAAGTGTGCTCTTTAAACATGAGGCACATTAATCACGGTGCAACCGAATGACCTCATGGGGGGTGAGGGGCAGAGCATTATGCCACTGTTTCTCTCAGCTGTCTTTTGGCAGTGTGTAAACATGGGAAAAGTCCACTTCAGCTGCCTGCTGTTACTGCCGTTGAAGGATGTGTGTGTGTGTGTGTGTGTGTGTGTGTGTGTGTGTGTGTGTGTGTGTGTGTGTGTGTGTGTGTGTGTGTGTGTGTGCTTGTGTGTGTGTGTGTGTGTGTGTGTGTGTGTGTGTGTGTGTGTGTGTGTGTGTGTGTGTGTGCTTGTGTGTGTGTGTATGTGTGTGTGTGTGTGTGTGTGTGTGTGTGTACCATATGGTGGGGGGGCCAAGTATTGGTGACTCCCTCGAAGCTTGTAAGCCCCCCTCACATAGTTGTGGTCTTTGAACTGGCTGAACTCTCAGTCTCTTCCTCCACCTCCTCCTCCTCCTCCTCTCCTCTCTGGAGTGATTAGCCTACTTATGACGGCTGCAGAGAGAGGGGGATGTTGAGGCAGTGCCAGGCTGCCTGTTTCTCTGTTCCTCCACAGACAGTCAGGCAGCCAGAAGGGCCAAAACCTGGGGCCTGCTAAGGGTCTTACACACACACACACACACACACACACACACACACACACACACACACACACACACACACACACACACACACACACACACACAGAGACACACACACACACACACACACACACACACACACACACAGACACACACACACACACACACACAGACACACACACACACACACACACACACACACACACACACACACACACACACAGACACACACACACACACACACACACACACACACACACACAAACACACACACACACAGACACACACACACACACACACACACACACACACACACACACACACACACACACACACACACACAGACACACACACACACACACACACACACACACACACACACACACAAACACACACACACACCAGGTGGTATCTCCCCATCCCTTTCTCTATATATACAGTATATATATAAGAAGCAAAGACAATTCCTTGTAATGGGATAGAGAGGCTGCTGGAAATGCCCTTTGCAGCTGGGACATCTGGACCAGAGCAGCCAGCATGACCTTCCAACACTGGGTTTTAATTACTTTTCTTGGCGTCTTTGATGTGTCTTCTCATTTTGACGTATATTAATTACATTTGTGTCTTTCTCTTTGTACTGTCTCTCTGTCTCTGTGTGTTTCAGGGTGCTCCCGGGGAACCAGGGAAGAGGGGGAAGATGGGTAGGCCGGTAAAGTTTTGTCTCAACATACTTTATAGATAAACTCTCAAAGCATCTTGATTGATTGTTTTCCTTAGTTTGTTTGCAGGTTCATGAGTCCATTGTCTGTACAACAAATGTTGTATCACTTAAATGACAACAAAAATGTTTAACATATCATTCTTTTAATGGATCACATAGCTGCACTTTATTGATCAATTGGTATCGGGCTGTTACATTTCTAGCACAAAAATAGCTAAATTTAATTTGTCCTACATTCATTGGAATGGAAATGAAAAATGATTTGCATGCAGTATTGTTATGACATCACTGTTACCTCAGTGCTCGCTGAGACGCTAACAGTGTTGTAGTCACTACTGCCCTCTCAGAGTGGCCTCCAGCCACTTGGAGGCAGCCATAGTTTCTGTTTAGTGTTCTAGATGGACAGCATTGTAACACAGAGAGCTTTTAGCACAGAACATGCAACTCCTAAACAGAGCTGAGATCATTATGCAGCTGGTGCTTATTCCTCCCTCAGTAAATAAGACGTTTACAGATCTAAATGTCCGAACGCACGCAACCCAGCTAGGTCCCAGTGTGGGGGCTTTCTTCTTCTTATTCCAGTTATTCTACAAAGGCTGTATTGTTTACGGATTGTTTGTAACAGCAACATGCGTGA
>JAXIVH010000078.1:748065-753065 GCA_036785325.1 Urophycis tenuis
GTCTGTGTGTGTCTGTGTGCATCTATGTGCGTCTGTTTGTGTCTGAGTGTGTCTGTGTGCATCTATGTGCGTCTGTTTGTGTCTGTGTGTGTCTGTGTGTGTCTGTGTGCATCTATGTGCATCTGTGTGTGTCTGTGTGTGTCTGTGTGCATCTATGTGCGTCTGTTTGTGTCTGTGTGCGTCTGTTTGTGTCTGTGTGTGTCTGTGTGTGTCTGTGTGTGTCTGTGTGCATCTATGTGCATCTGTGTGTGTCTGTGTGTGTCTCTGAGTGTGCCGATACTTTACAACTTTACAGCGATCCTTATGAGTGTGGAAGTACACAACCATGGAAAGGATAGAGAGGGAACAACAATAACAACAACAAGAGTTTCTGTTGTTTGTTTATGCTCTATGTCCTGTGAAAAGAAAACATTATCTCATAAAAGGTTTCAATGTTAAATATTTGTTATGTGCTGTGTTTGTTATAATATTTTCCTCAGGAAAGTGCATGACTCCCATGACGTCACTGGTCCCAAGTCCCCTGTCAATGATTGTGGAGATGTTTGGATGTATTTCATTATGAGCATCACTTTAGAATGACATCCACCTAGAGCCTTGGCTCACATTTGTTTTGGAATAATTCCTGGAATCCAAAATGTATTGTTTGGTTTTATCATGCGCTACTTTGTGTACCGTGTCGAATGTGTTGGGATGAGATGGAGGCTGAAAACAGGACAGCCACCATCGCTCAATGTATTTGTTTGTGTGTGTGTGTGTGTGTGTGTGTGTGTGTGTGTGTGTGTGTGTGTGTGTGTGTGTGTGTGTGTGTGTATGTGTGTGTGTGTGTGTGTTTGTGTGTGTGGGTGTGTGTGTGTGTGTTTGTGTGTGTGTAGGGTGTGTGTTGTTTTCATGTTTGTTTGCACTACTTACACATAGTTTGACTCTGTTGTTGGTGTTAGGGTGACATGGGACCAATTGGAGAGATGGGGGTTTCCGGACTGAATGGACTGAAGGTAGTGACCAAACAGAGACTGCTACCACCTCTTTTAATATTGCATTGCAGACAGAAAACTCTAGAAACGATGCAGACAATGTTATACCTTCTCTGTGAGCTAACACATTCTATATGCTATGACAAGTAAATGATTGTAAAACAACTGTCTGACATGAAGAACCTAGTTGTTGAATTACAAACCCACGAGCTTATCAAATGTATTCAGGCGATAAGTGTGCACATAGAGTTAAGTTAATTGAGGTTTTCATAATTCATGTGTAAGTGAATCCCCTGTTGCAGCTCCAATTTAAATGCTCTGAGATTTAAATATGTATCTCGGTTGACAGTTATAGTTAGACATGTTATCCCACGGTTATGCTTTTGTAGTACCATCGCTTTGTAGGAGCGTTAGCATTAGTGTCGTGACTCGAAATACACTTACACACCAAGGTGTTATAATATAAGTGTCTGAAAGTCATAGCCATCTCTCATCACAACACCAAGCGCCACCATCCCCCGCTGCCCATCCACAGCTCCACCACCCACCCTGGCCTCTGGGCTCTCCATCGCAGCAGCAGAGGGGAACATTCACTAACTGAAGCTATAGGATTTCACCCGTTCTCTCTAAATGACGGTCTTCTTTCAATGATAATGATAAAATAGTAAAGATAACTATATGGAGGATCATATAAGACATATTACCACATTTTAAACAACAACAAAATCGATTTTTGCTTTTACTACCCCTCTAATCTTTGTAGCACTGACATTGAAGCCAGTGTTCAAACGTATGTAAGACCTCCTGTAAGACCTCCTGTAAGACCTCCTCTAAGACCTCCTGTAAGACCTCCTGTAAGACCTCCTCTAAGACCTCCTGTAAGACCTCCTGTAAGACCTCCTGTAAGACCTCCTGTAAGACCTCCTTTAAGAGCTCTTGAGACCTTCTGTAAGACCTCCTGTAAGACCTCCTGTTAGACCTCCTGTAAGACCTCCTGTAAGAGCTCTTGAGACCTTCTGTAAGAGCTCTGGGGGGTCTTCTGTAAGAGCTCTGGGGGGTCTTCTAAATGCATGTTGTTGTCTTTTTTCCAGGGGGGTACCAGGAAACCCAGGTGAACCAGGACTGAAAGGTGATAAGGTGATCTGAATATTCCAGTTATTGGCCTGTATTTATGTAGCATGCTATGGAAATACTCTCCTTTGTCTTTGATGGGCCTTACCTATTAGAAAGCCTCATTTTATTGTTGCTAAGATTAGACTTAGACTTACAGCCATCACTGTAATCAACTCAAGCCATTATGCAGTAGTTCTTATTCAGGTTTACATCTTTGCTACCCAGTTGTTTTCAATAAGCCTTCAGGGAACTCATCTGGTGAACACTTGCTTACTTTATCAGCACATAATCCCTTCCCACCGGCTGATGAGAATCATTTGAAGGGGCTTGCTCATATTCTTTCCATAATGTTCTGTCAGGCAGTCTAATTAGTAGTTGTGTATTAATAGTGGTGTGTATGTGTTTGTAATACATATTGTCCCTTACGACTGCTGAATATGATGACTGGTGCAAGAGTGTAACAATGTCTCTTATGTTGATGGTTTCTCTCTCTTTTACCTCTGACCTCGTCCTTCTCTTCATCTTATCCTTCCTCTGTCCATCTTCATCCCCATCAGGGTGACCTTGGGATTCCTGGACATCAGGGAGAGATTGGGTTCAAAGGAGACAAGGTATGACACAATCCAATGACAAATGAACATGAGAATACACATCACACCTTTAGGCTCCATTTATGTCAGGCTTCCTCTACTCCAGTAAATAAAGCCAATATTGAGTCACACAATTAGTCCATTTTAACTGGCTCCTGAACCTCCCAACACTAAAACTCAACTTACTTTGGACTTGAATAAAAGGGTATAGCAGGTTTTCCATAATGCAGACATTCCACTCAACAATTCACAGGCAGCAATAGTTTTCTACACTCCAGTGTTGTCTGTGTGGTGATTTCATCAAACACATGTTCACTGTGGATGACCTAGACCTGCAGGGTCTTTTAACTCGCTAAACAACTTGAACCTCATTGTTTTGATCTGACATATTATAACATCAGACCAAAGCCATTCTCAATACTGATGATGACACAAATTGAGTCTAACGAGCCAACATTGCACAGGATGTCAGATCAGATGTTTCTGTTCCTCACAGGGCATCCAGGGACCTCCGGGGTTGCCAGGGGTACGGGGGAAACCTGGACCACAGGTCAGCAATCCAACACGTTCTCTCATTGTATATAGACAGAGAAGCATTTGATATTTCTGTTGAAATATGTTATTTTAAAGCATTTGAATTCATTCTCAGTCAGCAAGTTTAAGTTCAATCCCGAACTATTTTGTTCTCCAGGGTAAAATAGGAGAAAGAGGTCCTGACGGCATTCCTGGGCCCTCAGGGGCAGAGGTCAGTGAATAAACACACAACATGAACAACCACATGCTATGATGTACACGTGTGGTGGTGTTCACCGTTACCATGGTGTCTTGGCTTGGTGTTGTTGTTGACAGGGGTTTCCCGGTGACATGGGCCCACCAGGAGAGAATGGCCTTGAAGGAGAAAAGGTGAGCCAGATCAACTACTAGATATAGGAACCTTTTTTTACTTTCCCTGCCATTTTTGTAACCATGTGATATTGATCCAATCCAGGGAAAGCTGGGTGTGAGAGGTTTGCCAGGCCCAAGGGGGGTTCCAGGGTTAGAGGTATTTCAACACTTTTTCTACTTCGCTTCAAAAACAAATGAATGCAAATAATCTCTTCTTCATAAAAGACTTTCCACGTGAAACAGAACATGAGTAATAGCCATGACATCATCATCGTCATGTCATTATTATCATCTCCAGGGAGATGAAGGCCCCCTCGGACCACCAGGGCTAACAGGACTGGAGGTGAGTTTCTTATGGTCCAGTGATGATGTTTCTAAGGCCTTTGGAAAGGCAAACATTAGTGGGATCAATTGCTTGTATCTGGTTGTGATTTCGCCTGAGCTTTTTAGTTAGCAGCCTAAGACCCTGAGTTTAATTCTAATGACTCGATGCTCACTGTCCACGAGCACCGCATGTGGAAGCATGACGTGCATGTGGAAAGATGCATTTGTTTGTGATTGTATTTGTGTGTGTGAGTGTGTGTGTGTGTGTGTGTGTGTGTGTGTGTGTGTGTGTGTGTGTGCGTGTGCATGTCTATGACTACTTCCACGTGTGCCCGCTTCTCTGTAAACAATGGTTGTGACTGCTATTTGGTTGCAGATCAGCAAAAAAAAATTGAATGTGATTTCATGAATTTCCTCGAAGTCATCTGAAAGCAACAGCTGATGCTGTCCAGGCAGATCTGGCCTCTTACAATGAAAAGCATAGTTTTGTTTTTGTTGCCAGAGAGCATTAGAGAGACTTAGTGAAAGAGGGAGAGCTTGGAGGAGAGGGCTGGGAGAGGGCCAGGGAGAGAAAGTGATATAGAGAAAGAGAGAGAGGAAGAAAGAGATGGAGAGAGAGACGGACAGAGGAGAGGAAAGAGACACACAAAGGAGGAGAAGGCCGAACACTTAGTACATGGAAACATGTAACAGGAACCTCAATGCTTTGTGGTTTGTCGAGCAAATTCACAGTCATCTGGGAAGCCTCATCACGAGCTGAGCGAAAGGAAAGTTGGCATCATTTGCATTGTAGCAAGGGGACACTTATGTAACCATGACAGAATACCATGAGAACAATAGCTGCTACATATGAACAATTTAATTCAAGTTATCTCAAACACTGTTCATCCTAAAACAAGCTTTTGTTTAATGATGTGATTATATTTCAGACAGCTGAGCACCACTTTTAAATTGCTGAATCAGGAATAAAAAAGGTTGACTGTAGGGGTTCTTGTGCTTGCTATGCAGTCTAGCTAGCATCTAGTCTCCTGAATGTAGTCTTTTATCGCAATTCTGTCAGACATTTTAGCTTACACGTCCTTTAGATTTCTATTATCACTTCCAAACATAAACGTAA
>JAXIVH010000078.1:758065-763065 GCA_036785325.1 Urophycis tenuis
AGCATTTCACAGGATCAGCGTTATAACCCGGGGCCACGCCACCACATGAGACAGGGACCATAATAACATGCAACGTGACTTACACTACCAATCTGGAGGTCTTCTTAGAGCAAACGTTAGAGACTCCTTGTTTTACCGCGACAGCTCTTCCTGCTTGAGTTTAGCTGCCTGGTTTCATTGTCCCAGAGTCTGAGGTGTACTGCTGCGCTTCCGTCTGTACTGTACATACATACAAAGGCATTGTTTCTTGTCAGTGTTCTGCAGAATAAAAAACGATACAATATGTTTTATTCTCATTTGTAACTAATCTTCAGTTGTTGTACAACATTGAGAAGCAACAAAAGTCCAGCTTTTTTTTTTTACAACGGATAGACACAAGTTTTTTTAAGTGAACATTGTGCTTTTTTTTTTTTTAGATTAACAACAACAAATAATTTTCAGTCATAAGACAGATAGTAATAGATAGTAATATATAGTAATAGATAGTAATAGATAGTAATAGATAGTAATAGATAGTAATAGATAGTAATATATAGTAATAGATAGTAATAGATAGTAATATATAGTAATAGATAGTTAGACAGATAGAAGCAAATAGAACAAAGTGGAAGGAAACAACGGTTGTATCGTTGATATGATCTCTAGTGACTTTCTAAGTCTCTTCCAAAAGATCTTTTAATCCACAGCTTTTATATTCTTGGCACTGTAGCCTGGTATTTGAGCCGTCTGGCAGATGGGATAAAACGTGATGGTGGTTCTTCATTTGACCCCTCCATGGGAGACTGGGGATCTGACATTGTTTGGCTTGCACACAGGAGTGTGTCTGTTAGGATGGGGCTTCAATCGATGCCTGATTCAGCATCTTCTACTGCCCATAAATAAAAGTATGAGTTGTGTAGCCTCAGTCCAGATACCGGCACTTTGCAACTGCTTGTTGGTCATCACAGGATAAGAAGCATGACACAGTGTGAGGTTAAACGCAGCAGTTGGTTTTGCTAAAAAAAAAAAACTAAAAAGGGGCACTAGTGTTGAACGTTGATATTTCTCAAGTTATCTTATTACCGCCTGAAGCAGTGAATTTTGCTGTTGTGTACGAATTCATGACTTTTTTGTCAACATCTGTGTGTGGAAGTTGAACCGGCATCCAGGCCTGCATGCACTGCCGTGCACGTGGGATGCTTCTGCCAGATGTGTGTGTGGGTCCGGCCCTCAGGGAGCCTGAACATGGCAGAAACATGAGATCTGTTTTCAACCTCGGGTTCCCAGACAGAAGCATGGCAACAGTTAGTGTGGGAAACTACAAGTGGGGGAACTAAAGATGGCTGATGCCATCAATTCCACCTTGGGTGCTGGAAATACAAATCTGTCCTCCTCCTCTGTTTTTATCATCCTCTCTCCTCTGTTTATCCCCTCATCCTGGCTCCTTACCTTGTCTCCTCCATCAGGGTCTTCTGATCCATTCCTACACATGTGATGTCATATATTTTTTCCTCAGCACTCACTCCCTACACACGCACTTTTTCAAGTTCAAAAGTCATCATCATTTCTCTCTCTCTTTCTGTCTCTCTCAATCTCACTCTGTCTCTCTCTTTATCTCTGTCCTTGTGTTTTGGCCTTTTTCTGTTTCTCCTCTCTCTTGCACTCTTGGACCATTCTTTCATCTGTCAGATTGATGAACTGAAGCAGAGCCGCATGTTATTACTCATATCCACTCATATCACACACAGTGAATCTCATACATAATATCTCAAGTCTGGTGACAACTAAGTACGGATCCACAAATCCCCAACTTGTCTGTTATATTATATCCACTGTGGACATGTCATTCTGTTGACATTCAGGTAGACAGTGTTTGAAACATTTGCGCCTAACTTTTTCCACAACCGGATGAAATATGAGGTGAAGAAGCAGCTCCTTTTTTACAGTAGCAGGCCAGTCAACGCACCCAGTGGGTAGCATCTCCTCCAGACAGGAATGTTAATGAGTGCTGCTGTTCATACAGCTCTATGAATAACAGGCTCATAGCATGGGCTGTAACTGGGCTCGGGCTCCTACTGTTCTCCAACAAACCGTCGCCTCAACTTGGCTCTCATAGTAGAATTATTCCTGAGTATATTCATAATTTCCAGACAGCAGAATGTGATAGCTGCATGAAAACATCACAACTAAATGAAAAGGACTGAAAAAAGTTACATTGTACAGTTTAGTTTTGTTTAGTTGTTGGCAGAACAGAATAGTAAAAACTACAAACAAAGATGGGATTCATAAAAACAAAGTGCAACTGAGACAAACATTATGCAATGTACTTGTATCTCCTCCATTCAGGTTCACCTGAAACCATCAGATTGACTGTCTGACTGACCTGACTGCACACAGCACATAACAGATGGGTTTTTAGAAGTGTTTGGGGGCAAGCCTTAGATAGAGTGGAGATAGCAGTGAGAGACGGAGGAGAGAGACAGACAGAGAGATTGAAGAGCAATAGAGGAGGGATTGAAGGGAGGTAGAGCAGAGAGATTGAGGAGAGGTTGAAGGAAGATGGAGCTGAGTGATGGAGGAGAGATGGAAGAGAACGCAGAGCAGAGTCTTCCCTCCAGTTGCAGAGAAGATGTATACAGTGTGTAGCTCTGAGGGACTATCAGGCCTGGGACTTGCTGTCTCTTGTTATGACCACTGCTCCTCATCGGCCTAGCAGGGGCCCATGTCTGTTTGACACTTGTGACCCAATAACATAAAGAGTAAAACTGTCTAAAGATTCATTTTAGATTTATTGAAGAGTTTATGTATCAACACTTTGTGGGATTTTTTTTGTTTTGTGTTCTGTGTGTGTATGTGTGTTGTATGCATTATATGTTGTGTGGTGTGTGTGTGTGTGATGTTATCTTTTGAAGACTATTGAGTGTGTATTTGTGACAGCCTGGTTATCCATGGATGGCTTTGTGTGTGTGTTTGTATGTGTGTGGATGTATGTGTGTGTGTGTGTGTGTGTGTGTGTGTGTGTGTGTGTGTGTGTGTGTGTGTGTGTGTGTGTGTGTGTGTGTGTGTGTGTGTGTGTTTGTATGTGTGTGGATGTATGTGTGTGTGTGTATGTGTGTGTGTGTGTGTGTGTGTGTGTGTGTGTGTGTGTGTGTGTGTGTGTGGATGTGTGTGGACGTGAGTGTGGATGTATTTGTGTGTGTTTGTACGTGTGTGGATGTATGTATGTGTGTTTGTACGTGTGTGTTTGTATGTGTGTGTGTTTGTACGTGTGTGTTTGTATGTCTGTGTGTTTGTACGTGTGTGTGTGGATGTATGTGTGTGTGTTTGTACGTGTGTGTGTGGATGTGTGTGGACGTGAGTGTGGATGTATTTGTGTGTGTTTGTACGTGTGTGTGTGGATGTATGTGTGTGTGTTTGTACGTGTGTGTTTGTATGTGTGTGTGTTTGTACGTGTGTGTTTGCATGTGTGTGTGTTTGTACGTGTGTGTGGATGTATGTGTGTGTGTTTGTACGTGTGTGTTTGTATGTGTGTGTGTTTGTACGTGTGTGTGGATGTGTGTGTGTTTGTATGTGTGTGTGGATGTATGTGTGTGTGTTTGTACGTGTGTGTGTGGATGTATGTGTGTGTGTTTGTATGTGTGTGTGGATGTATGTGTAGGTGTTTGTAAGTGTGTGTGGATGTATGTGTGTGTGTTTGTACGTGTGTGTGGATGTATGTGTGTGTGTTTGTACGTGTATGTGGATGTATGTGTGTGTGTTTGTATGTGTGTGTTTGTATGTGTGTGTGTTTGTACGTGTGTGTGGATGTATGTGTGTGTGTTTGTACGTGTGTGTTTGTATGTGTTTGTGTTTGTACGTGTGTGTGGATGTATGTGTGTGTGTTTGTACGTGTGTGTGTGGATGTATGTGTGTGTGTTTGTACGTGTGTGTGTTTTTACGTGTGTGTGGATGTATGTGTGTGTGTTTGTACGTGTGTGTGTTTGTACGTGTGTGTGTTTGTACGTGTGTGTGGATGTATGTGTGTGTGTTTGTACGTGTGTGTGGATGTATGTGTGTGTGTTTGTACGTGTGTGTGGATGTATGTGTGTGTGTTTGTACGTGTGTGTGGATGTATGTGTGTGTGTTTGTACGTGTGTGTGGATGTATGTGTGTGTGTTTGTACGTGTGTGTGGATGTATGTGTGTGTGTTTGTACGTGTGTGTGGATGTATGTGTGTGTGTTTGTACGTGTGTGTGGATGTATGTGTGTGTGTTTGTACGTGTGGCCACCCTTCAGTGTTACAGTGACCTCTGTTGGTTGAGTGACAGCTGTGAATACTTTTTTTCAGGGAGCCAGAGGGCCTGATGGTTCAGTGGGAGAAATGGGGTTAGAGGGCAAAAAGGTAAGAGTTCCTAAAGGTCAAAGGGATCAACTTCATTATTCCAACATAATGACGTAATTGCTATTAGGGTTTATAGCAAACTAAGAGAAACTTTTCAAATTGATCATTTAAATAAATAACTGGATTGACTTCAACTTAAAACCCAGGCTGTGAGATGAGGACAGATGTTGTCATTGTGTCTCCATAGGGTCCAGACGGTGCTGTGGGTAAAGTGGGTCTATCTGGACTAGAGGTACCACATTCTTCTACATACAGCTCTCATCTCATATTATATTACTGATATGTGATATGATATGATATTATCATTATATATGTTATATTTTACTATACTATATCATATTATATTACTGATATGTGATATGATAGGATATGATATTATGATTATATATGTTATATTTTACTATACTATATCATATTATTTTCGCTCTTAAAGCATTACCAGGTGTCCTACTACCTGATACCTCATTCTAGGGGTAATACAATCTGTTTTTCTGATTTCTACAAGTTTGTATATCAATGTTTACAAATAGCTATGAATTAGTCCTATGTTGATATCTTACTAACTCTATGTTCGGGCTTTTCCTTTCATCTCTTTATCATCCAGGGACCAATTGGAGAACTGGGGGACGTTGGCCCAAAA
>JAXIVH010000078.1:770565-940565 GCA_036785325.1 Urophycis tenuis
CTTTAAGTAAGAATATAATCCTACCATTATGGTATTGTGAGGATACATTTTATCTACCAAATGACCAAATTCACCTTCATTTCACCTATTTTTCATTATTTCATTTTATTGTATTATTGTATTTGATCATAATATAATGCTAATATAACATCCCATCTTGATTCAGGGCGAGCAGGGAGATGATGGGAAGGTAGAAGGGCCTCCTGGACCTCCAGGCAACATTGTGAGTAACAAGGCTCCTTCAGACCATCTGGTTGTCTTGGAGTCCACTTCAGGGTGTGTATATAGCATGTTTGTTCCTGATGCATGGGTCTGGGTTTTCAACAGGGACCTCCTGGTGATCGGGGAGAGAGGGGAGACTCAGGAGATCCAGGGTATATCGTAAGTACTATTCAGAGAACCTTACATCAGCACATTATCTATTTTGATGACCCTATACTCCAGAAGTACTATAAGGTACTCTATCAACCTCTTATATTTCAGGGTCAAATTGGTTTTGATGGAGAGAGAGGGAAGTCTGGGGCCCCTGGACTCCCTGTGAGTGTGGATACCTTCATATACTGATGACTGTTACACACTAATGACTGTACACACTGATGACTGTTACACACTAATGACTGTACACACTGATGACTGTTACACGCTAATGACTGTACACACTGATGACTGTTACACGCTAATGACTGTACCCACTGATGACTGTTACACACTAATGACTGTACACACTGATGACTGTTACACACTAATGACTGTACACACTGATGACTGTTACACACTAATGACTGTACACACTGATGACTGTTACACGCTGACTGTACACACTGATGACTGTTACACGTTAATGACTGTAAACACTGATGACTGTTACACGCTAATGACTGTACACACTGATGACTGTTACACACTAATGACTGTACACACTGATGACTGTTACACACTAATGACTGTACACACTGATGACTGTTACACACTAATGACTGTACACACTGATGACTGTTACACACTAATGACTGTACACACTGATGACTGTTACACACTAATGACTGTACACACTGATGACTGTTACACGCTGACTGTACACACTGATGACTGTTACACGTTAATGACTGTAAACACTGATGACTGTTACACGCTAATGACTGTACACACTGATGACTGTTACACACTAATAACTGTACACACTGATGACTGTTACACACTAATGACTGTACACACTGATGACTGTTACACACTAATGACTGTACACACTGATGACTGTTACACACTAATGACTGTACACACTGATGACTGTTACACACTAATGACTGTACACACTGATGACTGTTACACGCTAATGACTGTACACACTGATGACTGTTACACACTAATGACTGTACACACTGATGACTGTTACACGTTAATGACTGTAAACACTGATGACTGTTACACGCTAATGACTGTACACACTGATGACTGTTACACGCTAATGACTGTACACACTGATGACTGTTACACACTAATGACTGTACACACTGATGACTGTTACACACTAATGACTGTACACACTGATGACTGTTACACACTAATGACTGTACACACTGATGACTGTTACACACTAATGACTGTACACACTGATGACTGTTACACGCTGACTGTACACACTGATGACTGTTACACGTTAATGACTGTAAACACTGATGACTGTTACACGCTAATGACTGTACACACTGATGACTGTTACACGCTAATGACTGTACACACTGATGACTGTTACACACTAATGACTGTACACACTGATGACTGTTACACACTAATGACTGTACACACTGATGACTGTTACACACTAATGACTGTACACACTGATGACTGTTACACACTAATGACTGTACACACTGATGACTGTTACACGCTGACTGTACACACTGATGACTGTTACACGTTAATGACTGTAAACACTGATGACTGTTACACGCTAATGACTGTACACACTGATGACTGTTACACACTAATGACTGTACACACTGATGACTGTTACACACTAATGACTGTACACACTGATGACTGTTACACACTAATGACTGTACACACTGATGACTGTTACACACTAATGACTGTACACACTGATGACTGTTACACACTAATGACTGTACACACTGATGACTGTTACACACTAATGACTGTACACACTGATGACTGTTACACACTAATGACTGTACACACTGATGACTGTTACACGCTGACTGTACACACTGATGACTGTTACACGTTAATGACTGTAAACACTGATGACTGTTACACGCTAATGACTGTACACACTGATGACTGTTACACACTAATAACTGTACACACTGATGACTGTTACACACTAATGACTGTACACACTGATGACTGTTACACACTAATGACTGTACACACTGATGACTGTTACACACTAATGACTGTACACACTGATGACTGTTACACACTAATGACTGTACACACTGATGACTGTTACACGCTAATGACTGTACACACTGATGACTGTTACACACTAATGACTGTACACACTGATGACTGTTACACGTTAATGACTGTAAACACTGATGACTGTTACACGCTAATGACTGTACACACTGATGACTGTTACACGCTAATGACTGTACACACTGATGACTGTTACACACTAATGACTGTACACACTGATGACTGTTACACACTAATGACTGTACACACTGATGACTGTTACACGCTGACTATACACACTGATGACTGTTACACACTAATGACTGTACACACTGATGACTGTTACACGCTAATGACTGTACACACTGAAGACTGTTACACGCTGACTGTACACACTGATGACTGTTACACACTAATGACTGTACACACTGATGACTGTTACACACTAATGACTGTACACACTGATGACTGTTACACACTAATGACTGTACACACTGATGACTGTTACACACTAATGACTGTACACACTGATGACTGTTACACACTAATGACTATACACACTGATGACTGTTACACGCTAATGACTGTACACACTGATGACTGTTACACGCTAATGACTGTACACACTGATGACTGTTACACACTAATGACTGTACACACTGATGACTGTTACACGCTAATGACTGTACACACTGATGACTGTTACACAAAATGACTGTACACACTGATGACTGTTACACGCTAATGACTGTACACACTGATGACTGTTACACGCTGACTGTACACACTGATGACTGTTACACACTAATGACTGTACACACTGATGACTGTTACACACTAATGACTGTACACACTGATGACTGTTACACACTAATGACTGTACACACTGATGACTGTTACACACTAATGACTGTACACACTGATGACTGTTACACACTAATGACTGTACACACTGATGACTGTTACACACTAATGACTGTACACACTGATGACTGTTACACGCTAATGACTGTACACACTGATGACTGTTACACGCTGACTGTACACACTGATGACTGTTACGCGCTAATGACTGTACACACTGATGACTGTTACACGCTGACTGTACACACTGATGACTGTTACGCGCTAATGACTGTACACACTGATGACTGTTACACACAAATGATTGTACACACTGATGACCTTTCAAATCATTGTGTCATCACAGGGACACCCAGGACTGCGTGGGAGGCAAGGACCCAAAGGAACCAAAGGAGATCAAGTAAGAATGATCAAGTCAAGCTCAATGTGTCAGTGCTTGATGTTGTCTGCATTACATTCAGTCTGATGGATACACTCCCCTGGTGAATGCTGATAGATAAAGGGGTTGTGTGTAATGTAAAATGTTTTCTTAATCTCTGCTGGAGTCAGAGCCGTAGTGGTTCGTATATGGTTGGCTTCTCATGCAGTGTTGTCATGCAGTTATTATGGAAAAATGGAGAGCAATTCACTCTAGGTTGTTCTCTCATCTTTATGCTTTATCTTCTTTATTTTAGGGTCAAAAAGGCAAGCAGGGTCACAAAGGACCAAAAGGATCAAGAGCATCACAGGTGTGTCCACACTCTTCATTTCCTGTTAGAATCTTAATCATATTAATATCATATATTACATTCAAGTCTCAAACACGTACAGCCAGTTCTATACTACATTTGAAGCTATCATTAATATGATATTCGTATATTAATTTCCATACCAAACCTTAGTCTCCCTCTCTCCTCCTCTCCCCCCCTCCTCTCTCTCCCCCCCTCTCGCTCTGTATAAACAGACAGTGTATTGAGTTTGTACAGTTCTTGTGTAGCAGGGTGACTGTGATGTCTCTGTGCTCCAGGGCCTGGTGGGTCCCCTGGGTCCCAGGGGGGTGGTGGGCCGTGAGGGACAGGAGGGGCTGCCTGGCGTGGAGGGACTTCCAGGGAAGGATGGCAGTAGAGGCATGCCGGTGAGACCACAGACACCGGGTCGTCCACGACCACACAGGATGGGCTGCACTAGATGGACATTGTTTTGTTGTGTCTACATTCTGATGCCAACGTCTGTGCCGTCTCCAGGGAGAGCATGGCGCTGACGGGGAGTTTGGTGTCATCGGTAACGCTGGTTCACGTGGTGAAGCCGGGGTCCCAGGGCTTCCTGGAGAGCAGGGGACGTACGGGCTGAAGGTGAAGAACAACCGTCACCGTGACGCATGCCAAACTAAAATACAAGTGTTACCTAAATGCTGAATTCAGTCCTTAAAGTTGGGCGTTGAACAATGTTTGCAGTCCAACTGTGGTCTTTTCTCATGTGCTCATGGTTGCTTGATCCAGGGTGAGCGGGGTCTTCCAGGACAGGCGGGGCCCCGGGGGAAGAGGGGCTTCAGGGGCGGAATGGGACTTCCTGGGACCCAGGGAGGCCAGGGACCTAAAGGACAACCTGTACGTTGGGCAAACGATGGTTCAGTTGCTGTACTTCAGTCTAGAAGATTATATCCCTGTGCACTTTGTAGGTTGACTTGCTTTGTATGTCATATAATAAATAACAGCTCTGTGTTCTGATGATAACCAGGGAGACTCAGGGGATCCAGGCTTTCCTGGTTTTCTGGGACTACTTGGACCGAGGGTATGTTCAAACCTTCTCTCTCTCCAAAATGTTGTGTAAACTACATTACCCTATAAACTGCATTTCCCTTGGGGGAACAAGTAATAACATTCTTCAACTCAGTTGAAGAGTTCTTCAACAGTTCTTCAACTTCTGCAAATATGTGTGACTTGATTAATATATAAGGCTCCAAACTAATTTTTAGTGATCACCAATCACAGCCAACCATTCTCTTGATTGAGCTAAAAGCAGCTGTTAATATAGGGCACAGCTGCTCTAAGGTTGTGATGCTACACTGTTGGTAATCACTTGACCCCCCACGTTACTCCTTGCTTGATGGATTGTTTTGATACCGGCCTAATATCTTTTGCATTGCCTAATGCCTACTGCCAGATTTTGGTTATTTTTAACTTGAATATCAACATTGAAATCATTTGTACAATTCTACAACAGAAACATTGCTGTGATGTCATCAATCTGGCATAAAAAAAACACACACAAAAAGACAAATGAACTGACTACATGGTAGTGGAAAATGGAGAGGTTTAAGAACAAGTCTTTAGTGCACATGCTGCTTCAGGTGCAATGTCTTTGTGTTTGTTCTAGGGGGCCCCCGGAGACCACGGACCTAAAGGCATCCAGGGACCCAAGGGGCCCCAGGGTGTAATGGTAAGCAACATGATCTACACACCACACCAAACTCATGTGTGGACCATGTCTTGAGCACCATTATGAATATATACCTCGCTTCGTCTGTACTGTGTATTTATTTGAAAGTAAAACTGAAAATGAGGGTGGGATAAGATGTTGGGGTGGCAGTAGCTCAGTGGGTAGAGCGGGTGGACAGAGCGGGTCGTCCACTAACCGGAGGGGCAGCGGTTCGATCCCCTTGATCCCCACTTCCAAAACTGTCTGCATGTCGAGGTGTCCTTGAGCAAGACACCCTGAACCCCAACTTGCTCTCTGGGTGCTGATCATAGCAGCCCACTGCTCCTATATACAATAGGATGGGTCAAATGAACACAGCAGCCCACTGCTCCTACATACAATAGGATGGGTCAAATGAACACAGCAGCCCACTGCTCCTATATACAATAGGATGGGTCAAATGAACACAGCAGCCCACTGCTCCTATATACAATAGGATGGGTCAAATGAACACAGCAGCCCACTGCTCCTATGTACAATAGGATGGGTCAAATGAACACAGCAGCCCACTGCTCCTATTTACAATAGGATGGGTCAAATGAACACAGCAGCCCACTGCTCCTATATACAATAGGATGGGTCAAATGAACACAGCAGCCCACTGCTCCTATATACAATAGGATGGGTCAAATGAACACAGCAGACCACTGCTCCTATATACAATAGGATGGGTCAAATGAACACAGCAGCCCACTGCTCCTATATACAATAGGATGGGTCAAATGCAGAGAATGAGTTTCATTCCCATGTCAAAACATGGGAATGACAAATGAAGACCACAAGATCCCAGAAAATGTAGGAAGGATGTGTGTGTGATTCTTAAGGCTTTGATTGGCGCGTAGATAGTTATGGAGTATCAAGTGCCTCCATTCTATTCTCAGATCAGATCATCCTAATATGTTATCCTAAGATGTAACCTGAGAAATGTCCACTTGGACTTAGTGATGTAATCAACAAGTCCTTGCTGTTTTAGAGGAAGTTATAGCAATTGAAATGTAAACAATCTATTCAATTCAATGTTATGTTATATTCTTAACATATCTTTAATTCTTCCCTCAGGGGGTTGGAGGGTCAGCCGGTCTAACAGGAATCATCGGTCCAAATGGAAGTGCTGTATGTATCGCAGATCTGTAAACACGCACACGCAAACTGTTGTCTGAATTCTACCTTCCTTTGATTTGGTGGAAGCTAACAGTGAACTTTACACTCCAGGGTCCTAGAGGAGAGAAGGGCAGCCGTGGAGAGACTGTGAGTACACTTAGTCTCTTGATTGGACCTTTATCTCAATCTCAATTTACATCACTACTTTACATAATTGATGTCCTGGCTAAAAAAAAACAACCTTTGTCTTTTCTGAACAGGGATTGCAAGGACCAATGGTATGTGTGAATGTATTGAAGCACTACAGGTAGAGAGCGGGACATAGGATTGTGTATGTAATGTACATACCTGATGTACCTTATGTTTCAGGGATCCCCTGGACCCAGAGGGCCTCCGGGACCACCCGTAAGTTCTTGAAGGACAAATACTATGACAGGGTCGCACATCTGGTGGTCTTCTAATGTTATTTCCTCTCTCTTTAGCCTACTTCCTGTCTCTCTTCACTGTCTGGCCATAAAGGCACAGAAAGCCCATACACATATATGATTTATGAATATAACAAATCCCAGAAATATAATATCATAATATCATGATGTTATAATTAACCTCTGACTGATTGTTCTCTATTCCTTCTCTAGGGCTTGCCAAGTTTTCCCGCCTCATTTGTAAGTCATTACATTTTTACTCAATACATTTATATACAAGTCATTATCTTTCATTTTTGTATTTTATAGAGAAAATGACATTGATATGTGTTGTTATTTTCAGATGGAGGATGGGCTCCATTTGTTTGTGGATCCACCCACCCCACTCAGGGCTGAGGTAAGCAGAGCAAAATTGGAGTGTGTGTGTGTGTGTGTGTGTGTGTGTGTGTGTGTGTGTGTGTGTGTGTGTGTGTGTAGGTGTGTGTGTGTGTGTGTGTGTGTGTGTGTGTGTGTGTGTGTGTGTGTGTCTGTGTGTGTGTGTGTGTGTGTCTGTGTGTGTGTGTCTGTGTGTCTGTGTGTGTGTGTAGGTGTGTGTGTGCGTGTGTACATGGGTGTGTGTGTGTGTGCATCTTTCAGACTGATAGAAACTAATAAGAAACTAATATTTTCCCCGTACCCCATACAACTTTGTTTACCCTCCTCAATCATCAGCATATTCATAAACCAGCAATGGACCTACCCATGCTGGACCAGGGTGCAGAGATCTTCAAGACCATCCACTACCTCAGTAACCTGATCCAGAGCCTGAAGAACCCACTGGGCAACAGAGACAACCCGGCCCGCATCTGCAAGGACCTCCACAGCTGTGAACACAAAGTGAAAGATGGTGTGTGTGTGTGTGTGTGTGTATATATATATAGTATGTGTATGCTTTCTATGCTTTAAATGTTTCATTGATTGATAAACTTGTATTATTTTTGTCAGGCACTTATTGGATTGACCCCAACCTGGGCTGCTCCTCAGATACTGTAGAAGTCTTCTGCAATTTTACTGGAGGAGGACAGACCTGCCTAAAGCCAATCACAGTATCCAAGGTAACACAGACACAATGGAAACCATGAATTCACAAAGTAAATGAAGCTCAACTGCAATCACTGAAAATAAGCAGAAACTCAGTGATAATGCATAACTAACGTCTCTCCCTGCCCCCTGGCTGTGGGACACAGCCGGAGATGAGTGTGGGCCGTGTGCAGATGAACTTCCTGCACCTGCTGAGCTTCGAGGCGGTGCAGCACATCACCATCCACTGCCTGAACGCTCCTGTGTGGAGAGAGGCGGAGGGCGGGGCCCCCAGTCCCAGCGCTGTCACCTTCAGGTCCTGGAGCGGGGAGACGATCCACGCCGGAGGGGAGCTGGCCCCGCACGTCACAGAAGACTCCTGTTGGGTGAGTCATCAGCCTCTGCATGGCGTATGGACTGTCTAGTGGCTGGGGGTTGTGTCCCCAGTGGTAATTATTCACTCCTAATCACTCCAAATCCAATGGTCGGTGTAACTTGGATATCGAACTGTAAGAAACCATTGTGTCAATGTGCTGCCTAGTGGTTAGGGTGCTGTGAATCCCAGCCCAAAGGTTCTGACAGACTACCTGTTCCTTAACCATGTATATCAACATCCTGACATCCAAGACCATTTGATACAATGAAAGTGATATGATATTACATATACAAAATGTGTGTGTATATAAAAACAAAATGTCTTCCTCCATTTCAGATGAAAGATGGCCGCTGGCACCAGACTCATTTTGTCTTCCATTCGGCGGACCCGAGCCTCCTCCCTGTGGTGGACGTCCTGCGCCTGCCTGCAGCCCGCCCCGGGTCACACCACCACCTGGAGGTGGGCCCCGTGTGCTTCCTGTAGCAGCAGCCGGGCCCCCCCACACACCGCTGGGCCGCAGCGGCAGCCCGCTCTCTCTTTGGGTGACACCTGCTGCACCAAGGAGGCCAGGGAGATACAGCACACCCTCCACTGTAGCTCCACCTGCTGACCCTCCTGAGTACTGTCCGTCAGGCTGCCTCCTGGCCCCGCCCCCCCACACACCCTCACCGTCACCAGCCGGCAGGCCAGCACCACACCGGAGGGTGTCCACAGGAACAGAGGAGGAGCAGGAGGAGGGGGAGGGGGGGGGAGGAGGGGGAGGAGGGGGAGGAGGAGGAGGAGGGGGGTGGGGGGGTTCTTGCACTAACAGCTCCTTTAGAGGGCGGTAGGGGCGATGGTTCCCCCCTTGCATTGGTGCCAGCTTGGCCCCCCCCAATGCAGAAATGATGTGTCATGCTAGCCAGTCTCTCTGGAACAATGCTAACGTGGAGAGAGAAACAGGGCCCAGGCCAGTGTTGCTGCGGACCTTGTAGTAACTTATTGTCTGTTCTGGTAGACTGTATTGTATACCTACTGCCTGTACTTTTTTATTTCTTGGAATTTCTCAGAATAACACAAACACAATTCTGTTTGAAGAGAATCAGTGGGAGTACTTAAATGTACATATATGTATGCTATTGCTTAACGTTTATACATGTATATCTTATGTAAAGAAATAATCTTCAAGTGCAATAGAAAATGAGAAGATAATTTTATATTCTAAACTTGTCGGAAGAAATTGAAGGCCTTTCAGGGGTGCTGTTTTATGAGCCTTTGGTTCTCATCTCCTGTCGTTCAATATGTGAACTCTTACAATGAAACCAAAACATATGGCTTCTTGTTCCACACACATTGAAGTTCAAATGTAAGATTTCCTTTTTTAAGTAAAACAAATCCATAACAAGGGGGCATCCAATCACATTTAATTTAAAGTTATTATGAAGCCAAATATTCCCAGAGCCAGAGGATTCACCACCCATAATATTTTAAATGAATACAAATGATCATTTTAGCATAAAAAAACACCAAGACGTTTCCCATTCATATCAAAGTCATTGGGACAACAGACCTGCTCTTGGTATATACAGTATATATGCTTGCTAGTATCAATTCACGGTGAGCTGCACTGTGTAATGTGAAATGAAGTGTAGATACTTCCCACTAGGGTCCCCGCTTCTTCCCACTGTTTTGTCAGGAATTCAAGTTTCCAGAGGCTATTATTGATCTCAGACATAGATAAAGGATTATTATCTTCTTGATCAGGTATGTCTATTAGACAGGCTATAGCTGCAGGAAATCCCTGGGAGGGAAAACTGAGCCAGAGTGAGTCCAAATAAAGTCTCTCTCTCTCTCTCTCTCTCTCTCTCTCTCTCTCTCTCTCTCTCTCTCTCTCTCTCTCTTTCACTCTCTCTCTCTCTCTCTCTCTCTCTCTCTCTCTCTCTCTCTCTCTCTCTCTCTCTCTCTTTCTCGCTCTCTCTCTTTCACTCTCTCTCTCTCTCCCTCTCTCTCTGTCTCTCTCTCTCTCTCTGTCTCTCTCTCTCTCTCATGCATTGCACTAAAAGTATCTGGACTGAGGTGTTCCCCTAGTGCTCTAATTACACCACTTTGCAAAAATAATGAATAATAGATTTATGATAATTCTGACAAATAAATGCATGCATGCTCAGATTGTTTTAAAAAATCAACAACAAACATATAGACATAGTATATTGCCATTGCTTATTCAACATCCCCATCCTTTTATTGTCATACCCCATCCATAAACAAACCCAATGCATAGTTGCTTGATGATTTCAAACATTGTTTGCCTTTTTTATTTCATGTTTTTGGCGTACTGCGATATTCAGAGATATATATTTTAAGAAAACGTTTTTTAATGGATAATTATTAAAAAAAATACAATGTATAAAAACCCCTCACTTCAAACATCACTTCCCCAACGTATATGCGAACACACACACACACACACACACACACACACACACACACACACACACACACACACACACTGAGTTGTATGTCTTAGCAACACATCTAGTGGAAATTGTTTGATTAAAATGAATTTTCTTTGCTGTAGTTGAAAAGTGTGTATAAATGTGCGAGTCTTGCTGTCTACAGTGGATCCCTTCTTGCTAATTTAATGTTATTTAATGTTGTAAACGTGGTTTCTGATGGAGCTAGGTGCTGGATTAGCAATAGTACTATTTCTGACTATTTTATATAACAGTTTGCCCAACTGGTCTTGGAGTTTATAGATTTTTTTGTGTGTAAATTTGAGGCTCCAGAGAAAAAAAATATTGCATTGTTAATTGTCTTTTATTTTTTTATTTTGTTGGTTTGCTTTTTTTCCTCTATAATAATCAAACATGTACTGTACTAGGACCTTGTTCGACTCTATAACTTGTCTTTAGTAGAAATTGTGAAAGTTCTTTACTATTTGTAAATCTGTTGTAGACATTAAAATGAGATAAGAATACCTCACAATATTATTCCTTATGACTTGGTACAAACTTTTCCTAATTAGAAAACTGTTTGGGAAATCAAATCAAAACATTCTTCAACTCTAAAACAGGAACAACTCTGGTGCTTTTATACGTTGTGTTTCTGTTTCCTTTCTCTGTTCAATGTTCAGTTGTTTAATAAATACGATGAATATGTGTCAGGACCATTTGCTTGAAGTACCACAACGTTGTAGGCCTACGACTCGCTTTAGAATAACGCCACTAGATGGCAGCAGCGTACTATGTAAGCTCCAGTAGTGCTTCAGTACCATAGTTCAGTAGGCTACCCCGTACTGTCCCTCTCCAGCCCGTCATCGCAAGGTGTCAAATTGAATGGGTGCTTTCACTCAAAGTATACAGATCGATCGCCATAAAGCTACCTTCTATACACTTGAAGGTCAAAGTAAAAGCTTGCCCATGATAAGCTTTCAACCATGAAGCCAATCCATTCCAAGTGTCATTGTGTAACTGATAGCCTTCTGATGATCTATCGACCATATGTTATGCGTCCACTAAGAAATCAACAAACATGACTATTCATAAAAAATGAGTTAAAGAGATGGACACTTTGACCAGTAGGCTAATGTCTGCCTACTGGTACCTTGGATATAGGTATTGAAATGAATAAAGTTATATGTATATATTTGATATGTATTATAAAGTTAGAACAGCTTCAAAACAGTGAAAAACTAGCAGAGAAGGGGCAGTCGAATAAGTTGTTTATAAAACCCACATAAAACCCGAATAAAACAGACATGCAGGCCTATCAATGTAGGGATTACTATAAGCAATCACAACGTTATTTACTCGCTAATAATAATCATAATCGCATTATTGGAGAAACGTCAGCCTCAATAAACGGCATTTAAGATCCCGATGCTAACAGGATTTTTGTTCATAGTCACTTGTCTACAGGTTTATAGGGTCGTTCTGTGCTGCCCTGCCCTCGGAGTCCCGCCTCCCCCCGGAGTCCCGCCTCAGCGGCTCTGCAAACCAGTTTCAATTTTCAAGCAACACTACAGTGGTGACGTTTACCATACCATGTTGGCGGTAGTGTGGATTATTTTGAATCGTGGGTTACGTTTAGGTTTTTTCAAATCTACGTTTGGACTTGGTTTTAACATGGGAGAAGTGCTCGGAATTTAACACACGATAATATTAACTTGTATCATGGATACGATGTTCGGAATCGACCAGACGCTTCCCGTTGACATCAACGGAAGGTAAAGTAACATTACTTTAGCTAGCATGCTAGCACTCAGCATCACCAATGGGTTAATGTGACCTAGCCTTAGCTGTCCACTAGTCTATTCTTGACGGTTGGCTAAGACTATTTACTGGAACAGCTCAACAACGAGCCAGCCTTAAACTCCAATAGCTTATATTAAAGATGTCTTTCAATCTTGACGAGATTTTTTGCACTTGTCAAATGTATTTGTTTGTCGTTTGTAAAGTCGTGGCTTGAAAAGTGTCCAAAATACTCCTGAAATCACGGTTTAACTTTGTCCTTTCTGTCGTACAACAATGTTCAGTTTTTCATAATTACGTTTAAAGTAAGATATTCGAAGGGTTTGAAAAGTTCGGAGTTCAAATTCAAAGTTCAAATTCGGTTTAATGCAATTATTGTTGATGTGGGGTTCTATTGTCGTACATTTAATGCCATTTTTCAACAATGTCAACAAGGCAAGCCATGTAATCTCTTATTCACAAAAAAACTTTCCATGTATCGATTGTTGTCAAGGTTGACTGTTATTTTCGTAAGATTGGTGAGAGAAGCATTCAGTGTTGATTGAAGATGTGCATGAAAGCGGAAATAATACTAGGCAGTCTAATCTTCCAGGGCATTGTACCTGACGCATGATAGCGATTGGGGAAGTTAACGGAATTATATTTCCATCTATCCTTTCCGAAAGAGGGATGTCATTTGGGGTAGATAGTATTGTCCACATTGTTGCTTGACTGTTAGCATTGCTATAATATGAAGCATACAAGCAGACATGGTTAGTAACCCTATCCTTGTGTGCATGTGTAAATGGTACCAAATAGCTAAATGGTCACCCAGATGGTAAACGTACAATAGTAATCCAATATGTAGGCGAACACCTGTCTTGTTAATGTTATTTAATAATTCTAAAACCATTAATTACGCATTCAAACCATATCCATATCCAACGATACGCATTATTTATTTTGTATGTTAAACACGAGAGGAAGTGGCTGTTTACATTCTCAGTTCCCTAAAACTAGGAAGTGAAGCTATTTCCGAAACGTGTGAATATGATTTTTTTTTTGTCAAAAGATTGATTTGATGTCCTCAAATGTGCGTTTGCTGCATGTGTACAGCAAGCGAAAGTGATTTTTTACGTTCGTTGTTTATGTTGTTAAATGTTATTTTTTGATAACAAAGATATTGCCATCGTGTTTGCCTAATATTTCCGGTTATCCTATCAAGCGTAATTGTGTATTCAATGCTAGACCCCTGTGTGTGTGTGTGTGTGTGTGTGTGTGTGTGTGTGTGTGTGTGTGTGTGTGTGTGTGTGTGTGTGTGTGTGTGTGTGTGTGTGTGTGTGTGTGTGTGTGTGTGTGTGCGCAACGTTTCCCCTCAGTGTGAGATGGCTTGTCTTATCTGAACCACAGTTGTCCGTTTGTCTTCTAGTGACAGCTCTCTACATCTCTGGCAACTTTTTTTTCTCTCTCCTCTGGCCTAGCATTAGAGCAAGGCAGCCCCTGGCACAAATACATGCACAGGCTGACGCAGACAGAATTACTCCTACAGATGAATAGAAAAGACAGGGAAGATAGTTACAATCCTTGGATGTATGTAAACAAAGCAGAAATTCTGCCGCTATTTTCGGATTCTCCTTGGGGTTTTTACAGAGAGTGATCAACAGGAATATTTACATAAACATGTTGTGGTGTCTTTAACTAGGTAACTAACCAGGGTACAAGTGCACTTCACTCCATATCAAACTATGGTCCCTTTGGATATTATCTACTTTTTTAAAACTATGGATTCAGTGTTTTTTGAAAGCAGGATAATGCCGACTGTGGTCCCCTAACTGATTTATTTTTGTCTTTAGCTGCAGACTGCCAGACTGCATTGAAGATGGAGACTGTTCCCCTGACAGCATGACAGGTATCAGGCAGTTCTTCTTTACTATTGTTTTTCTTATTGCCTCTTCTAATCTCTCTCACCTGGATGGTGCCTTATTCCCCCTGTGGGCTCATTATCACCACTGTTGTGTCAAGAGTCAGTACATCATGAACTTGTTGTTGCATTAAGCAGCTAGGTAGGGAAGTTAGATGTCAGATAGCGACATGTGTTAATGTTGGGGTGTATTTCAAAGTGAAAACCATGTTATTAGCCTGTGATTTCAAAAATGTAAATCCATATTGTAAACGATATGGCAATTTAGACATTGTAAACCATAAGAAAAACAAGTGTATTGTTTCTACATCTTGTAAATAAGCGATAGTACACCAAAGACAAGAAGACTATTTTGTTTCCATGAATGAACCATGTTTGGCATGTGGCACTCAAAATAGTTTTTCATACTAGCGACATCCCCCAGGTGCCATCACTTTAAAGGCATTGTATTCTTTTATCTGCTGACCAATACCTTACAACAGGCTACACTAGGTCCTTAGGTACAACGAGTCAAGTGCAAACACCACTGGAGAGGTTCACGTTGTACAATATGCTGTTTACGTATTCAGGGTGTCATATGAGAACATGGTTCAAAATAGGCTTGGTCTTTCTCTTATAGCTGCAGAGCTCAAACAGACCATTTCTGAACCATAAGCCTATGAATTATTACCATAAGCATGAGGGGAGAAACTCCACAGGCCACAATTCATGAGGGAGGAATTAGTTTTTGTATACCTTACAGCTCTGTCCTTCCCAGACAAGATGACCCCCATCAAAGCACTCACCATGAAGGACTACGAGAATGTAAGTGTTTCTGATCAATTCACCACAAGTCAATATATGGCCATTGTTTTGGTGTTTTAGCCATTGATCACATTGGGAAACTACATGTACGCTGTGTACAGTTGACAGGTTGTCTAATGTGTCGACTCTGTCATGGCTCGTATTTCATCTCAGGATATCCATTGCCCTTCGGCCCACGACACTTTGGCATATGTCTGTCCAATGCATAGCGTGTATTGTTTTAGTAGCTGTTGTCCAAGCTTGTGAAAGCACACTGCTATTCATATTGAGAATGTGTCTCTGCTTTAGCAACCCACACTGTTAAAGTGGACTTGGAGATGCTTGTTAATGGAATGCAGATAATGATGTTGAGAAGAACGGGAGAGTGGAAGATAATCAATTTAAGTCTCACTTGTTGAAATCTGCTGTATTATAATAATCAAGTGAACTACATATGGACCTAAATACCGATGCTAAGCAGTTTTTAAGTATCTTGGAAAGGTTTTGACACAATTGTAAACATGAATGGCAGTGAACAACTACAGTGATTGCTACTAGATAGCCTTTAGAAGCTGTGACACAAGCTGTGTATTCAAGATGTGATCTGGTCTTTAAGCATATTTAATGTTACACATGTATTGTGAAATTATATTGTTCAAAGTGAATTTAGTTTTAAGAAGAGAACGTACATTTAATCTCCTTGTGTTCTTCTCATGCAATGCTCTTACACAATACAGTTCATAGTACAGTAGATTACAATAAAAAAGGATGATCATTAGCTGTTTGGCCCCAGTCAAACCAAGTATGCACTTTTACAGAGTCAAAAATGTAGGACACACGGTGGATAGGTGGCCTGAAGCCCATTTTTCAGCATTGCTGTGGTATGCTGTCAGTGCACAGATTGCTCTGTGTCTTGCATTGTTAGCTGCATGATTGTAGAATGCTTGCAGATTCATCCACTCCCTCCCTTAAAGCTCCTCCCTCCCTCACCTCGATTGCCAAATGTATGCTGTTGACGGCCTGAAGCTCTATGACATTCATTCTACTACTATTACACATTGTACAGACAGCCAATGCACAAACTCCTATTGCAAGCGTGCTACACCGTTGTATTGATATCAAATATGTCTTTATTAACATGCATGTATTGTAGAGGCTTTTCCATCTATTCAAGCTCAGTTAGAATGTTACATAAGCGGTCGTGCTTTCTTTCTCCAGGAACGGAAATTACAAGCTGGTTTGCTCTTTTCTTACCCAATGTCTTGACGGGCCTTTTCTTCTTTTGTTTTGGCCCACAGCAAATCGCAGCTCTAAAGAAGGAGAACTTTAACCTTAAGCTGCGCATATATTTCATGGAGGAGCGCATGCAGCAGAAGTGTGATGACTCCACAGAAGACATATTCAAAACGGTGTGTTTGGGGACAATTGTTTTCAATGAGTTTCCAATGATGGTGCAGTTATTGAAGCAACTACCTGGAGGAAGTCTTTGATACACATCACATTATAAACCCTCAACCTATCTTATTTTATTATTATTATTATTATTATCAATATTCAGATCATGTGTCACTTCAAGAAGTATGGAAAAATATAATTTTGTCCTGTACTAAGGAATATCTAGCATGCAAATTATTATTATTTAAATTGTATTGAGACCATGCTCTAGTAAAAATAACTATTATGATGATACAAAATGACTGAATAAATAAGAAATGAGTTTCCATATTTCCAACTAAGTGTTGTATTTCTCCAGAATATTGAGCTGAAGGTGGAGTTGGAGTCCATGAAGAGGGAAATGGTGGAGAAACAAGAACTACTGGTGTCTGCATCGTGAGTATCCTAACTTGTCACAAATCGCAGTCATAGAAGTATAACATACATTACATTACTTAAGGGAATCCAAAAAGCTCCACTTTTCATACTACAAGCTAAATTTTGTTTCCATTTTATTTTGTCTGTGGCATCAAGTGACGGTAAATCTTGATTTAAAGCATATTGTGTCATCAACAGTGACAATATAGGGACATTGTTCATTCAAAAGTAAATGCTGTACTTTGATTATCCTAAAGCATATCATATTTTCAACCTGATATGACAGAGAACAGATGTTGCCATCAATTAGTGACAGCAGCATCCATATTGGTGACTCATGCTACATCTAGCTCTTGAACTGTGGCTCTCTCACAACATCTGTCCACACTACTTTCCATTCAGCCATGTACAGCACATCTCATGCTGGCATTTTTTTTTTACATGAAAGCTTGTTTCAGCATGAATTCAAACGCTATGATATAAAAAAAAAATTAAAAAAAATCTGCACGTTATTTCTAGATTAACTGGTGAAAAAGGTGAACACTTCATTGCTGTTAATATACTAAGCAAGTCACCAGAACAAGTTTCAAGCATTCCAATTGCTAGGTTAACCATTGCTAGTATGCAACATCTTTGGCCTATGATGCTAAGTGCTAAGATACAGATACCAGTCACAGTCAATGTGGCTATCAGTGATGTTTGTGTGTTATTAGGAAAGCTCTGGAGAGTCTGGCCGGTCGAGACACGGGAGATTCCCAGCGTGTTAGAGAGCAGGCTCGGAGAGACATGGACGCTCTGCAGCATGCATTGAACAAGAAGGTGGCCGACCTTGAACAGGTGAATATTTAGAGTATAAATCGTTTTAGGAGTAGGGCAATGGAAAAAAAAAAAACAAGGGTTGGCTCAAGCTTTTATATAGCGGTAATGTATTTTATAAGCAAAATTACACTGATATGTAGTAATTAAAATTAAAAAAAAATATATGTCTGAAAAAAAAAGTTGTATATTGATTATCTACAATAACACCTGTGTTGTGTAGGGCTCATAACATGCATGCAAATAGACGATGAAACAGGTGAACTGTATACAGATGGAGGAAGTGAGCAGTGTATTTGTCTGTAAACTATTAGATATGACGACTATTTATCTTAAATTTCCAACCTGACCCACATGGCTTAAACTTATTATTATTAGCCTGTTACTCAAGACTCATAGTTGCTTATTATCCCCGTTTTCAGTGTATCCTCTCACATTATTTGTTGCTGTAATGGCAGGACCTGCTTGCAGCAGAGAAAGAGATGGAGAAGATGGCTGCCATTGCTGAGAAGGAGAAGCTTAAGAATATTGACATGGAGAAGCAGCTAGAGGCCCTGGGTAGTGGCCCTAAGGCCTTCACCTCCGTCCCTGAGCCTAACAACGACTTGGAGAAAGCCTTGCATGAGAAAGATGGGTACGAAGACAGGGGGTGTGAAAATCCCCATTGTTACTGGGAGCGGAGGATAACTTCTATGTGACTTAGCCCTAACTTGATGTTCATACATTCAATACGATGAGCTCATCGCTCTTCTATTAAAGTGAGACAGACTTTAACAAATCTCTATTTGTATTTTATGCACGAATATTTGTTCACCCAAGTAGAAATTTTATCTCAATTTAGTATTCCAATGCTTCAGCATTTTTATAATGAAAAAAATATGAGATATGATATGAGAACACTATTCGAGTACTTCAGTAGTTCTTTGACACCTGCCGTCCAATCAGCAAGACAGCCAGATGTTAATCTAAGTGGTTATGATAATATTCATATGTACTCGTACTACTCCCACGAGCTGCGTCAGTGGCTTTCCAAGGGTTTTAATATTGAACGTATTTAACATTTCAATGTTGAAACAGGACACCAAAATGCTTAGTAGGTCCAAAGTAGGTTAGGCTATTCAAAGCTTGAAATTCTGTATTTGTGACAGCCCTACATCTTAATAAATTCTGTTGATTTTGTTAACTTCTGATTCCAGCATCATAGAGCAGCTGAGGATTTCTTTGAGGGAAAAGGAAGGTTTGATGAAACTGAAGACTAATTCAGACCATGGAGCAGATACACCAGGCCATGACCACATCACACAACTTACCATTCTCCTTAGCGAGAAAGATCATCAGCTCCAGGTATATTTTACTCTTTAAAGATCATTTTTTGTTTAATCCTCCCGACATTTCATTTAAAACATTGTTTGTATTTAATGGCAAAATCATGATTGGTGCAATTTGAGATAATAATCCAATATCAGATTAACTGTATGCCCAAAAAACCAAAGCAAATCTTCAATCTTATCATTTGGTGTCCATCTTCCCTGCAGGAGCTGAGGGGACAGTTGGGAGGAGAAAGGGACAAGGCTCAAAAGGATTACAAGGTTAGTCCTGCCTGGAGGCACTCTCAGTAATACACACAGGCTGCTTCAAAACAAGCCTGATTCTCAATCACTTAACATGAGCATAGTTTAGAGCGCTCTCTTCTGGTCTTGTTTGCTTCTAGCCTCCTTGGGTCATTCTTTTTTTGTGCCAAGCCATGGCTTCCCAACAAATCATGAGCTACGCCATTTAGCCATTAATTCAGAGCAATAATAAGTTGCAAGGGTAAGTGTTTATTTAGGAAGAAGTGTTTTTAAACTGATTTGAACACAACCCGGGGTCTCATCAAACTGGCCAAATCCTTTAACTGCTGTTTTCTGAAAGAATCCAAACAAACCACTGGCCACATTTTGACACATGTTGACTTCATGCAAACGGCAGAGGGAGAATAGCATGAAGAAACAGCATTGGTTTCTGATATTGAATATACTGCATCTGAGGACTCCATCTTAGGACCAAAGAGACAGCCTGACCGATCAAAGCCAGTGGATTTAACCACCTATGTGCACTCTGACTTGGATCAAAGCAGTCAATGGTGTCCCAGGACAAGGATCTAAAGGTAATGGGTGATGGCAACATATTCACCATACCAGATTAAATAGAGCTATTAATTGAGAATAGCATGCAAAATAGATTGTGTTCTACACAGTTGAATGGATCCTGTCGCGATGTTGCAGCAGCTCTATTCGGTCATACCTGTATGGCACTGTGTCGCCAAATACCTGATGTTCTGATCAGGGCATTGTGGGAAGGTGGGTCTATGGAGGTTATTGGGTGGCTTCAGCCATAACATCACTGCAGTAGTCGTGGGGGATTTGATCTGATTTAATTCCCATGGCAGAGTCAAATGGAGGCGGGAACAGGGATTATTGAGGGCTTAGGGCTTACAGCACTTTGCATTTACCAAGGACAGTCATTCTCTGTCTGCTCCCTTGTCAGTGCAGTGAGCGTAACGGTAGACATTCCTCAGCTGGCAGGCTGACAATGTGCAACATTGGACTGTTGGTGTGCAAGAGGGTTTTGGAGCTTCTTGATAGACTTCAAGCTGCCTTTTCAAGTGCTGAGGCACCATGAAGGACCCTTGTCGTGTGTGTGGAGTTCGCCTGGTGGGAAGCCAATGCCGTTGGATCTTCAGTGCCACAGGACAGAGGAAGCTCCAGGTTATTCTGTCCCATGTGCTGGGCAGGGGAGTAACTCGGGGAGATGGGCGTGGAGAGTTCCTGTGTGGGAAGTGTGTGTTCCAGCTGGAGAAGTTGGTGCACTGCGATATCGCCATCAACCAGCTCCGGGATGAACATAGTGCTCAGGTGCAGAAGCTCCAGGCGGAGAAGGAACATGTAATCCAATGCCTTAACCATGTCTACAGTAAGAACAATGTATCCCAAGCTAAGGGTGATGGGGACAGTTCCAGGTCCAAGTCAACCGCTAGGTCCTCTGGATGCAGCAGTCGCAATGAAGATGACGATGAGGTGGTGGGACAGCTTGCCTCTGAGTCTTATCCCCAGGTGAAGAACCAGATGAGAAGGTGTGTGAGTCTGGATAGACTGGGAGGCAAAGCAGCCACACCAACCCGCTCGGGCCCCAGGAGGCTCTCACCCAAGCTCGGATCCGGGTTGACACTTCCGGAATATTCTCCCGGTGGTCTCCAAACTGCACGCCACCGTTCCCAGAGCATGTATCTGGACCTGGTCAGCCCTAAGGGCTCCCTGCCTAGCCCTGGATTCAAAGGCCGCTCAACGTCCCTGCAGTCCCTCAACGAAGACTTTGCCTCCAACACATTTTCAGACCACGAGCTTAAGCGACACCTCAGAGAGCCCAAGGTGTTCATTGCCAGAAAAAGCATTACTGATGGGTCAAAAGGAAAGGCCCAAGCTAGAAGCTTGCCCTGTAGCTCCATGGTTCAGTCTTACCTGATCTCTGACCTCATCCAGTTGTTGCGTTGCATCTCCAGACGGCAAATCCTCGCCCCACCCGACAGCCGCATCCCTGTGCTGCAGAGGCCACTTACTGGCCTTACGCCTCCAAACCTCCTCAGGACAAAGCCAAGAAGCAGTGAGGCACAGTGGAAGTTTATCCATGACCTTACAGAGGAATTTAATGATGAATACACTCCCATTACTGCCGAGGTAGTTCTTGGCTCTCTGCAATTGGACAATCCACCATTTAGTGGGTTGTTTTAGCTGATGGGGATGTCATGTCACTAATGGTATTGTCAGATGCTTATTAAATGTTGGTTTTTGTTTTGAACTTAGGGATTTGCAAAGCGAGAGCATGATGTCAGTCAGTTGGAGGCTACCAATAAGCTGTTGAATGATCAGCTTACTCAGATGAAAAGCTCCAATGAGAATCTGACAAAAAAACTGGTGGAGGCCCAGAATCAAAACAAGGTACTGTACATAGGAGTAAAGATATCTTTTATCTTTTTTGTTAATTGTATATTGTGAATTCTATTTTTAATCTATTGCTTTCTTTTTTCTATAGACACTTTCTGGAAAGTTTGATGAGAGGGAGAATGATCTTTGCTCTGAGAAGAAAAACTCTCTGAAACGAGACAAAACCATCCAGGGGCTCTCTCAAGTCCTCAAAGAGAAAGAAAAAGAGGTAGGTTTGTCGCTGTCCAAAACTTTAGATTTAAAATGTCATCGACAATAACAATAAGAAATACAATAGCTCAACCTTGATCATGTGGAAACTTTTGACCTTGTTTTGCACAGATCTTAGAGTTGTGTCATGAGATTGAAGACCGGGATGAGGCTTTGGCCAAGGCAAGAGAGACTGCACACAAAGCCCAACTTCAGAAATACCAGGTCAGTCACCAACATACTCTCTTTGGCCTAATGTTACAATGTTGCAGTCCCTGAAATGATGCATCTTCAAGATGATGCATTGCACATTTATAATATAAAACATATTAATGTATACATAGTATATTTGGGAATGAATAGAGAAATAAAGAAAGCTTAACATCTTGATGTGGTCCTCAGGGTGCAGAGGAGCACCAGAGTCTGCTGATGGAGAAACAGGCGGAGCTTGCTGAGCTCCAGGGAGAGCACCACACCAAGGTGCTGGAAGCACAGAAACTTCAGCGTTCCCTGGCCAGAAGGGAGCAGGAGCTGGCCGACATGCAACAGGCGAAGGGACAACTAGAGGTGGAGCTGGAGGACTTCCAACAGCAGAAGAAGAAAGGGGATAAAGCTCTGAATGTAAGGAATTTGAAGTACAATCCACATATTTATACTTTAAAGTACAAATCTAACCACTGTTAACTGTTTTCCCCCAGGATTTGCAGAACCAGTTGAAGAAGCTCAGTGGGGAGATTGTGGACAGGGAGAGTGCTCTGGAGCAGAAGTATCAGGGTCTTCTCGATCAGACCACCAGGAAACTGCAGGCCCATGAGGTCACCATTCAGCGCCTCACCTCCAGTCTGGCCGACAAGGAGCAGCAGCTGCAGGTGATACCGTCCCTCATGAAGCTGTAACCTTTAGTATAAGTTATACCATTATATGCCTGGAATGATGAGTGGTAAATTGGTCGATTGAAATGACGAGTGACCGTGGGTGGATAGATGGATGGATATTTTATACCACGGGTTGTGTTGTTGTCTATGTGTTATTCAGGAGTATATGAACATGGTCAGAGATTTTGAGCAGAGCAGAAGCCCCGGAGGAAGCGATGTCATGCTTTCCAAGCTTCGAGAACGACTCAAAGAGAAGGAGAAGGCTCTTGAGGTATGTGTGTCTATGTGTGAGTGTGTGTTTACATCTAGAAGTTGATGTGTTTATTCAACTCAATATTTTTGCCTCTTTTATTTTGTACCTTGCAGAAGGCATTGGACGAGAAGTTTGCTGCCGTTGAAGAGAAAGACAATGAAATACACCAACTACAGTTGGCTTTAAGAGAAAAAGAGAGGGACCTTGACAGACTCAACAACATGCTGACTCACAACAATGAAACCATTAATGTGAGGACCTAATATCATAAAAGATACGCCCCCTCATTCAATATTTATCCCCACAATATTGAATGTCTTGAATGCATGTTCAGTAGATGTGAATGTCTCTTCCACAGAGTTTTGACAGTGTGATCAAGGAGAAAGACGTGGCTCTGCAGCACCTTGCCAACACCCTGAAGAACTTGCAGAGAGCCAAGCAGGACATGGAGGACAACCTGAACAGAGCTTTGAGGGAGAAAGACTCAATCATTTGCCAGCTTCAGCTCTTGCTGCAGGGCAAGACAAAAGACATGGAGGTTAGTTGTGTAGTCAAGAGATATTTGGTATGTAGAGTGAAGTCAATGCCCAATCTAAGTCTTGCCTTGCTGAGTAGTTTCTTGCTTGTAGTTTCTAAACCTTTCTTCTTCTGCCTTCAGGAAATGTCCCAAGCAATGCTCAGCCAGTCCCAAAACCAGGCCCGCGACCTGGCTGAACAAATGGGTCACAGGTTAAAGGTGACTGAGGCTATGTTGGCAGAGGCCACTAAGGCCAGGGAAAGCCTGGTGACTGACAATGAATCCGCCGTGGAAGGATTGTTGGCCACCATCAGCAGCAAGGACCAACTGTTGAAGGTCAGCCACAATCTGATTCCATTGTGTTTTCACACTCTGTTCCCTTGCATTGACGTAACATTTAGTCATTTATCAGAGGCTGAGAATGTTCAAATCAATCAATTAAAATTGTAGTAGCTACAAAAACTTGAAGCGCTTCATAACCTAGTCTAAAAAATCTATATTATAGGACAGAAGGTGGAGCAGGCAAATAATGAAGTGTTTGTTTCTGTGTGTCTCTTGTCTGACTCTCTCTGCTCCATGTGATGTGGCTGTCACCCAGGAGTCTTCTGAGCACTACAACCGCATGCTATCTGAGTCTGCACGGGAGATCCAGGAACTGAAGAGACAGCTGCTGGATGGGAAGCAGCAGCCTGACGCCCCGGAGAAGCCCGTGGCCGCCCAGGATGGCTACCTGGAGACTCAGGAGCTCAGGGTTCTGCTGGTGGAGAAGGACGCCCTGATCAAAGTGAGTTGCTCTCTCTGGCAGCTTTCAGATGTCAAGTGTACTACTGAATATGAATTTATCTGTGAATTGTGTCTGTTTTTTGGCTCTCATGTTGAACATGGACCACAAAAAAATATTAAATAAAAATATATATATATTATAACTACTAAAACATTGCACATTAGCTATTGCTAATCTGCACTCTGTTCATTTGGTCATGCAGCACTTTTTGTAGTTATTCCAAATGTAATTGATGGTGTTATTGTAGAATCTGCTGCAGCACGGTCAGGACAGAGATGGCTTCCGAGCTGAGTCAAGAATCAAGGAGTCGGATCATGTGTTGGAGCTCAAACACACTGTACAAATCCTGCAGGGAAGGCTGGATGAAACCCAAGGTGAGAGTCTCACAAAGACGTTAATGTGGCATGTCCTTTTTGGTCTGTTCTAAATCCATATTGTGTTGTGGACCCGCAGCTGAGCTTTCCAAGATCAACGGTGAAGATAATCTAGAGAACAAGACGGTCACCAGGAACACCGTGGTCATACTGAAGAAGGAGCTGGTGGAGAAAACGGCGGCACTGAACAAAGCCTTGAAGAGGGAGAATGAACTGAAGGTCAGTGAATCTTGAAGACCAATGGTGCTTTAAGATTAAAGAGCTGCTATTGGAGTGTAATTTGTTAGAAAGGGCGTAGCCATCCATCACCTATTAGTGAGTGAAATTTGAAATGTTTTGAGTTGACTGTGTCTGCCTCGGTTTGAGCCAACTTATGTGAGTCCAACCAATCAGGCCATCTCACTTCAGTGGTTCAGGGAAGTCGCCTGTTAATCAGGAGTGGAGAAACGGGGAGGTTTCTCCACATTTGAAACATTTAGTTACATCTCTACAACGCTCAGATCTTATGTACAGCACCTTTTTAATCTCCACACAGACCACACTGTCTTGCAGAGATGTAATAATGTAATACATATATATATACATACCTACATATACAGTACATATATATAATAATTTGCAACATTTTCTTTTTTTAGATTTCACTGGCAGAGCTCCAGTCAGTGTTGTCTGAGCTGGAGGGCCGTGTTCAGGGCCACAGAGCCAACGTAGAGGCCCTCACCAGCACACTGGAGACCAAGGACCACATCATCTCTGTAAGTCAACCCCCATTCATGAAGCCAAACTCCTGTCAGAAACACATAGGCTTTGGATGGGGCGCTTCCCCCTTTCTCTCCATGGGTGATTCCACTTGTGTGTCTAACTCTCTGGGCAGGATCTCCACCAACGGCTAGGGCAGCGTGGTGACAGAAAGAATGGCAATGGTACAGGTGCCGAGGTGGAGAGGTCACCGTCTAGCCTGCCACAGAGGGAGAGAACCATCATTGGTGGAGACAGCCAGCAAAGGGTAATGGAGAAATGCATACATTACAGTGACCAAGGTACAACTAGGACTAGCGGTCAAGAGGGGTATTCACAGCCCACACAGAACCACTGCCCCAAGCATCCATCCTTTTCCAGTGATTCGCATGGGCAGTGAGAGTCTCCCCGAGGGATTTGGAGTGAATATGAATTAGAGTGCGGATCGGGCCAGAATGTTCTGTCCGAGCCTGGACCGCGTCCGGCTGAACAGTAACCGAACCTGACCCGAGCCTGACAGGCATCAAACTTTTTATGTCCAAACCCGACACAGATAATACGTTTTTTTTTTTTCATACTGATGACATACATGTATGTTTATTAAAGCCCGCCTTTATTTAACAACTGCAAGGCATTTGGAAATGTCAACACACAGAGGAGTGCATCATGCACGGGTCAACGCACGGGTCAATTAAAGAGATAACCTCTTTTTGCATTGCAAGTTTACAGTTCCAGGCACCTTTTGAAGTGGGCTTGTGATTGATAGTGTATCCGACAATACCACAGAGCATGTGTATCAATTTGTGTCATTTGGATCTGTGGTCACTTCAATTTTTTTCTCAGAACTTTCACTTTACAGAAAAATCTACTCTGACAGATATTATGGGTCCAAGAGCCAATATGTTCAGCCTGTAAAATAAGGCCTGTACACCAGAAACTGAAATATTCCTCCCTGGAGGTGAAATAGTACTACACTTTTTGGAGACCTGCTCTTTTGGGATATATATATGGAATATGGAATATATGAAAACTTTTGCCAGACTGAGATTTGTGCACATTAAAATAAAAACTTATAAAACCTGAACCATAGAATAACAATGGGTATCCACAGATGTTCTGTGCATACCTAATTGTATGCATCATTGATCCCTGCAGGGATGCAGTGATTTAACATGGTACTGGAGGAGACACTATGATTTAACATGGTACTGGAGGAGACTGTATGATTTAACATGGTACTGGAGGAGACACTATGATTTAACATGGTACTGGAGGAGACTCTATGATTTAACATGGTACTGGAGGAGACACTATGATTTAACATGGTACTGGAGGAGACACTATGATTTAACATGGTACTGGAGGAGACACTATGATTTAACATGGTACTGGAGGAGACACTATGATTTAACATGGTACTGGAGGAGACTCTATGATTTAACATGGTACTGGAGGAGACACTATGATTTAACATGGTACTGGAGGAGACTCTATGATTTAACATGGTACTGGAGGAGACACTATGATTTAACATGGTACTGGAGCAGACACTATGATTTAACATGGTACTGGAGGAGACACTATGATTTAACATGGTACTGGAGGAGACTCTATGATTTAACATGGTACTGGAGGAGACACTATGATTTAACATGGTACTGGAGGAGGAGACACTATGATTTAACATGGTACTGGAGGAGACACTATGATTTAACATGGTACTGGAGGAGACACTATGATTTAACATGGTACTGGAGGAGACACTATGATTTAACATGGTACTGGAGGAGACACTATGATTTAACATGGTACTGGAGGAGACACTATGATTTAACATGGTACTGGAGGAGACACTATGATTTAACATGGTACTGGAGGAGACACTATGATTTAACATGGTACTGGAGGAGACACTATGATTTAACATGGTACTGGAGGAGACACTATGATTTAACATGGTACTGGAGCAGAGGCATCCATGTTGTGATGTTGGTCTGATTGGGCTCTCTTCTCCCTCCAGGATCCGCCCAGCGTGTCCTCCATACATGAGGAGCACGCAGCCCTGATCAGGGCCCTGAAGACGGAGCAGCAGCTTTTCTCCAGCCTCATCCGAACCATCAAGGAGCAGGACAGGTGAGGAGGTCGCAGCTGTCTACAGCAATGATGACATCAAATCAAAATATCTCGGCTGAAGAATTTGGATATGAAATATGACTATATTTTCAACATTCATCATTTGAATATTCTTGTCGACACATAAGATTTGTTTTTCAAGTTACCTATTCTAGAAGTAAATAAACCAATTTACTATACTCATAATGGGATTTCAGAACATATTTGCATGATGACCAAACAGTTATTTTTTAGAAAAAAAATACTGATTCTTAATCTTATCAGTAATTGTCGAATAGAAAAGGATAAGACTTTGTATCTAATTATAGTATAGTTTGCATGAATTATTGACTTAGATGGAAGTAAAGATGAAATATCTATATACCTAGTGCATGCCTGTGTGTGTGTGTGCGTGTGTGCATGTGCGTGCGTGCGTGTGCGTCCATGCGTGTCTTGCAGCTCTCAACGCCTGCATGCACTGCAGCTGGAGCTGGCAGCTGTGCAGCTCCTCAGGCAGCAGCTGGAGGAAGGCATCAAGACCAACGAGGGGCTGAGGACCCAGCTGGAGAACGAGCTGCACCAAGCTCAGCTGAGAGAAGGTGCAGTACACTCCTAGAGCCTACAGCATTAAGCGGAAGGGAATGACTTCAGGATTCAGAGACTAACTGTAAATAAATATAGATAGCTTATAATGGTATGCTTCAACTACTTTCCTTACTAGAAGGTGACTTCTAGTAAAAATCTATACAACATGTCTACACCAATCTTGTTTCCTGTTTGCATGCAGTTTTTCCTCATCCTTGCTGTTTACTGGAGCATGCTCATCTGGTCCTTCTCTTTTGCATGTTTGTTCTCTTTGTGTTCACATTAGCTCTTCATCTTACTAGGAAAACCTTCACTTTCATTGTCTTTTTGTCTGTCATTTCCCCCCTCATCTGTCATCCAGTGAAAACAATAAATGACAAAATACACCTGTCTGTCTGGCTCTCACTGTTTAACATGCTATCCTGCTTCTTTCACATTTTAATCCTTTTTTAAATGTTGAGTGTTTTATTGATTGTGTTACATTACTAACATTTGTTCGGTTGTTTAACGACTCCATCATAAGTTCAGAACTTTATTCAAAATGGGTTTCTTGCATCTAAGCATCATCTGTCCATCATCTGTGTCATACTTCACACTAAGTAAACATTCTAATATAATTATGACCAAACATATGAGTTTTTTGCCCCCCAAAAATTCTGCAGTACAGCCATAAAAAAAAAAAACTGTATAGCAATATTGTTCCCAAAATATCCTATATGTAGTAAACGTGTAGAGGACACACCCACATGAGCCTCAAAGCACATGTATTCATGCACTACAAGCTCTCGATGCTCATTATTGTGTATTTGCATACACAAGACATGCAAGTCACCCTTGAGACTGATTCAATGTACCACTGGGTGCACGCGTTGCTAGAACAAATCAGTTCAGCCATAAGCCTGGCCCTGACTTCCTGTCCTTTTAGATACATCAAGTGCACACCACCCCCACTCCTCTACCCCCAGGCTTAACTTAACTAAGTGTATAAATAGGTCAACTGTAATTAAGTGTCCCAAGCTCACACGCATATGTGGCTAAGGCAACGGCGACGGGCTGTGTTGTACAGGTTTGATTGATAATGCAATAAGGTCACCTCTTTGTTCTTTTCGACTTCAAAACAAAGCATCATTCCTCGTTTTGTTAAGATAATATGCAGTCAAATTAGATTATCACTTGTCACTTTGATGGATTCATATCCATATCCATCTAGATCCACATCATAGTTATTTTTGGCCACCGTGATAATGATGATGATAAAATGTTATATAACATGATATATTATACAATTTACGTGTGTGTGTGTGTGTGTGTGCGCACAGGTTTCAGCACCCTGTCTGTGTCCGACTTGTGGTGTGTGTGTGCATGCAGACCTCAGCATATTGTGTGTGTTTGTCCAGGTGTGGATCCTCAGGAGCTGGAGAGCCTGAGGCAGCAGCTGGAGGACGCCCAGCGCTGGAACGCCTCCCTGCAGGCCCGCCTCGGAGCCATCCAGAGCCGTGCAGGGGGAGTGGGAGGAGCCAACGACACGGGTAATCTGATCACATGTCCTGGCGCTTTATTTCCCTGTTGCAAAGTCTTTGATAGTAGATTTATTTTGAAAACAGTCTATATAACTAAAGTTTCACTCTTATACTTGCTTTTATACCCATGTGTCATCTATACTTTAGTTTAATTCTTTTTATAGAAGATTTTCTTATTGCATATACATTTTTCCTGTATAGACTCTTATGTTATTAATTTGATCTTAAGCACATTTCTTTCACTTGTATCATTTAGTTGACTACTGATATTGATATGTTAAGGATAAAGTACCCTGAGTGATGGTGTGTTAACACTGTCCTGTAGCGGACACCCTGACCTTCCTGGGGGACCAGACCTCCTACATGAGCATCTGTGTGGGAGAAGGACGTGAGGAGAGTCTGTCCCAGCGGTCTCCACAGCAGCCCAGACAGAAGGTTGGCTCATGTAACTGGACGTGAAATACTTGGAAGTGGCTGAGGCTGCTTTGAATGGACGTTTAGTTGAATTACAGAATGGTTTTTGAAAATATACATAATCTACACATGCATTGTGTGCAAATAATTGATTGTTTAAAGATGGAGCCATATATTTATTATTGCAGTGGCAGAACCAACCCCAATGCTGCAAATAATTGATTTCTTGTCTTCTTGGATTAGATTCTGTTACCGAGTGTTGTATACTCATCTTATATCCTTTTTAAGTCGCATTGTAGGATTTGTCCCATTTGAACAACGTAATACCAGTGTTCTGTCCACTCTAAGTATGGAGCAAAACTGCATAGTTACTTTACTTACTTCAACAGTAAGTACAGTGATACAGTACTGTCCCGTCCTGTATCTACTCAGAGCAACGGGTGGCGTTCTCCATGTGTAGTGAGAGTATCTGCTCTGTGTGCCCTGGGTGGTGGAGCTGCAGGTGTGTGTGAGTGGACTGCAGAGTGTTCACACTGAGCTGCAGAGGAAGCCCTTCCTGCTGGAGAGGACAGAAGATGAAGAGGACCTCAGCAAAACTAGCCCCAAGACACAGGTGAGGATCGCCAATCTCTGATCTAGCAGTTTGACATTTCCATAGCCCGACGTCTAGGGAGAGACTGCACAGCGCCTGGAATGAAACAGGTTGGAGGGGTAGAGTTACCCAATGTCTGTTTTGATATACTCTACCAGAGATAAACTCATTTGCGAGCTGCAAGGTGGAGGTTTCAGGAGTTGATTTCAACAATTGTATTTACAGTGGCCAACCACTTTGTATGTTGTCTGTCTAACCTACCTTTACCCTTTTTTTAAGATGCACTTTCACCCCTGCTACCTTTTTAAGCTTTTCAACCACTTCTTCAAAATTCCTCTTTGAAAATAAATATATATATGTCATCATCTCTCTCTCTCTCTAAACTCTGTCTCTGTCTCTCTCTCTCTCTCTCTCTCTCTCTCTCTCTAAACTTTCTCTCTCTCTCTCTCTCTCTCTCTCTCTCTCTCTCTCTCTCTCTCTCTCTCTCTCTCTCTCTCTCTCTCTCTCTCTCTCTCTCTCTCTCTCTCTCTCTCTCTCTCTCTCTCTCTCTCTCTCTCTCTCTCTCTCTCTCTCTCTCTCTCTCTCTAACCAATGCATTGTTTTGTCTGTAGAAAAATAGCAACAGAAATGTCCTCCTTCCTCTTCCTCAACATGTCTCCTAACTCCTGTCACCCTGTATCTTCTCATCACTTTGTCCATTTGAAAAACGCTGTGTCGCTGTCCCATGCCACGTGTAGACGTCACACCACCATTCTGCCGCTGGCTGTCCTCTGTGTTTTCTTTGTGCATTCCCTTTTCCTCTGTTGGATTTTCTTTTGGTACAAAGTCATTTGTGTCACAACAACCCACCTCCCATCCCATGACTGTAGCTGCTAGTGGCGGCCCGAGAGCTGAAGCCCTGCCTGGACCACGGGACACCGGGTCCTGGTGGAGATCAGTGCCCAACGGTGCTGCTGCCGCAGGTATGGAGGGACGGGACGGCCAACGGTCAACACATCTGTCCTTTCATGTCAGGGCGTTCAGGTTTCCTATTAATATGCACATTTTAGACGGTGTCCCAAAGCCACTGTGACCATGACAACAGAAGCTTGATTAGCACTGGAGAACATCGGATCAGGTCTGGCGACAACAGGTTGGAACACCAGGAGCAGAACATGGAGGAGATGGTGCTTCAGGGACTTTTGGATGATTCTGGCACTACGACTACGGCACAACTCAGGTGTGGGACAGGGAATAGTTTGTGTAATCTCATGACATTTGAGGTGGTATCTTCCCTGTTTCTGATTTGTTGTTTAAAATAATGCAACGTGATGTCACTGGCATGTGACCTCACTCGTCACCATTGCAATGCATTTCAACCATTGTTGGGCGCTATCCATGTGTGTTTGATTGTAGTGTTTCCTTGTCCTAAATTACTAACAATTGATGTAAACTACATTTCCCTTGGTTCCTCAGAGATGAGCTCCTGCGGCTTAGATCGGAGAACGGAGAGCTGCGATGTCTTCTCCGAGAGGAAATGTTATGTGAATCTGAAGGGAAGGTGCCAACAGAGGACTGTGATGGACAAGCAGCTCTCAAGGAGACTGTGCTGAGACTAAGAGCTGAGGCTAAGGGTCACCTCAAGGTCATCGGCTTGTTGAAGGAGCAGCTGGAGAGAAATGCAGTGGAGGTGTCCGACTGGGAGAGGAGCAACGGTAGCCTGGAGGGCCAAGCGACCACAGGCCAGTTACACCAGACTGCCAGGCAGCGCCATAGGGTAAGACTTGTGAATGAGAGAGAACGGAAACCTGCCACATATCTGAATTTACAATGTGATAACATATAATCAAATCTCTTCCATTCCTATTTCAGACCGGTGTCAGATCTCGCCTCCCTGTGCCTGTGCGACTGATATTAGAACCAAGCAGCACCATCTGGAGGGCAAACCAACTCCAACCTTTGCACCACCACATGGACACCGACTCACTCCAAGATATGCATCTGAATCACATCCCAGAGTCGGACCAACTGTCCGGGGGCTTTGAATCTCCCCTGTCGCTAGAGCACAGCACTACTCCCGGCTCTCGCTTCGATGACTACATTCATCGCAGCTGCAGCCCCACTGTCGCCGACGGTAACGGAGGAGAGGCTGGAGAGGCCCTCCTAGACAACTCCCAGGCTGACTCCTGTGTCCTGCTGGCCCAGCTGGAGCTGCTCCACCAGGAGTGCCAGGAGAAGGAGAGCCTCATCAACGGGCTGGAGGGCAAGCTGGCTGAGTGGGAGGAGATCCACGCCAAGCTGCAGGAGAAGGACCAACTCAACTGCCAGTACGCCGAGGCCTTGCAGGCTGCCGAATCCACCATTGCTTATCTCACCGCCTGCAATCTGGACAGCCACAGCGGCCTCGGTCTCGGCTTGCACAGCCGCTCTTGTGCTGCCTTGGAGGGCTCAGATGGCACCGACCTGCAGAGGGAATGTGTGGAGCTCCACAAGACCCTGCAGGAGAAGGAGAGACTCAACGCCCACCTTGTAGAGTTGATCAACGTGACCGGCAGGGACATTTCCACCATACAGGCTTCTTTGTTGTCTCCCACAGCAGCGAACTCTACTGAGCTGTGTTCAAGGCTGGAGAGCGCCCTCCAGCAGATCAATGCCTCTCTAGCCGCTCAGTACCCAGTAGGCACCGTCAATGTACCCTGGGGTTCTGACCACGAGCAGGAGCAGAGTATGGACCAGCTTCAACAAGGGAGGTGGGAGCTAAAGCAACTGGATACAGAGTGTGAAGAACAAACGCCTTCTGAGGTCAGTGTTGTACCTCCTGGTCTTAACGACACTGGCACACACCACGAGGACTACTTCAGTAGGCAAATTGCAGGAGAGTCTGTGCACAAAGGCAGGTCAAGAGAAATTGAAGGCAAATCTGGCTGTTCTGAAGACAGTTTAACTCAGAGAGAGATCATCAAGTGTCTATCAGACTGTCTGGCTACAACAGAGTCGGCCATTGGCTCTCTGGCAGCACACTGCACCAACACTCAGAGGTTGTCTTCTGAATCGGCCCAGATGAGCCCTGACCTCCAACTTCAACTGCAAAGGCTTCAGACCTCTCTACAGGAACTGGGGAAGCTGGAGGACCATGGACTGGATGAAACCAAGAAACCCTCCAATAGGGACGGGTCTGCTGCTTTTGCTGGGAAGAAGTGCGGACCTTCATCCCAGGAGCTCCATGGCAACATTCGCCTCCTTTACCAGGCCTTCTGTGATCACTCCAAGAGGTTCTCTGACCTGCAGGCCAGCCTGCAGGAGGAGAGGAGGCTCCAGGAGGAGAGGAGGCTCCAGGAGGAGTATGACACCCAAGCCCTCGCAGCAGATTGCAAGACTTCTAAAGAATTACCAGGTGACATTCAGGCCCAGCTGGAGAGTCTTCAGAAGGCTCTAAAGGACAAGAAGAAGACATGCAAGATCCTGGAGGAGAAACTAGCCTCCCTGATCCCTGTGGTTACCATCCCCAGCCTGCCCTGTGAGCCTGCTCAGAAAGGTACACTTAACATCCCCAACTCGCCCTGTGAGCCTGCTCAGAAATCATTTCTTCATGGAATTAATTAATCAATTGAATTCAATCAATGAATGAGCTAATTAATACATTGTATTTATTGAGTTGAAACCTGGGAATACTTAAAGAGAAGTTCCATATGTCTTGCACATGTCTCAATGTTACAACCATTTCTATACACACATCCCTTATTCCCTTCCTAACTCCACACTTGTTGCCTCCAGCGCCCCCTCTGGAGCAGGATGACAAGTGCGTGCAGGTGGATTTGCAGGACCTGGGTTACGAAACCAGTGGCAAGAGTGAGAACGATAGGGAAGAGAGCAGTAGCACAGGTAGTTAGTTGTGGAGTGGATACTAATCCTACTGGTGGAGGATGATCAAGGTCTTTCTGCATGATCAATAACTCTGATCATTTTGAATAGTTGAGTTCTCTACCTAATAACACTGGTGTCAACCTCTGGGTTTCAACCTCCCCTTTGCTGTTGATGGCTGTGCCAAAGTTTCACACTTTTTTTTGCATGTTTTCACTGAATTTCAGAAGGCCCCTACTTTAAACAATGCATAACTCCTCACTTATATTTCATCTTCCTCTATTTCCTCTCTCATCACAGTCACTAGCATATTGAGCCTTCATTTACTTTCTTCACCTCTTTTTCCTCACCACATTGACCCTGATCTCCTCTTTGACTCTCCGTATGTCTGTATCTCACCACATTGACCCTGATCTCCTCTTTGACTCTCCGTATGTCTGTATCTCACCACATTGACCCTGATCTCCTCTTTGACTCTCCGTATGTCTGTATCTCACCACATTGACCCTGATCTCCTCTTTGACTCCGTATGTCTGTATCTCACCACATTGACCCTGATCTCCTCTTTGACTCTCCGTATGTCTGTATCTCACCACATTGACCCTGATCTCCTCTTTGACTCTCCGTATGTCTGTATCTCACCACATTGACCCTGATCTTCTCTTTGACTCTCCGTATGTCTGTATCTCACCACATTGACCCTGATCTCCTCTTTGACTCTCCGTATGTCTGTGTGCTCTTTAGATCTGAAGGTTTGCTTACAGCCTGGCAGCAGCGCCTGCAGCCTGCCTTCTCTGCTGAAGGAGGTGCAAGGGTCCTTCTCCTCTGCCGAGAACCTGGACTCAACATCCAACTCCTACCCCAGCTCCCCTGCTCTGAGCTCCAACAAGGTTAGCTCGCCTGACTTTTACTTAGAAATCTTTTGACTTTTATTTTGACAATTCTGTTGACTTTTATTTTGACAATTCTGTTGACTTTTATTTAGGAAATTGTGGACTATTTTGTGAAAATATTGCGTTGTTTCCCTTCCAGGTGAGTCTGAAGAGCCTGCATGCCTCAGACGACTATGGCGTGTCGGAGGATCCCGTTGAGCTCAAGGCGCAGGTCAGGGAGCTGAGGATCCAGCTGGAGAACCAGAGCCGGGCTGCTCAGCAGATGCAGAGTCTACTGGGCCGCAACATCTTCCCCAGTGAGCTGGTCTCCACGCCCGTCAACTCCTCTGGAGATCACCACTCCTGGCTGGGGGGGGTCGGTGGCCCCAGCCAGGAGAGGTGTTACTCTGGAGGAGGACTGAAGGAGAGCAGGGAGAGCCAGAGGATGAGGGATCAGATTGATGTGCTAAACGAGGAGCTGGAGAGGGAGAGGAGTCTGAACAGGAACATGTGTGAACAGCTGCAGCAGGTGCAGCACCGCAGTCGCTCTGCCTCGCCCACAAGGTGAATAGTCACATTGCAGGTTACATTTATGATCAATATGATACATTGTCATGTACATTACAGAATGGCACAGTTATGATGCAAGTACACTAAAGGAGTGTCAACCTTTTCTCATGTTGCCCTGCTAACAAATCCTCTAACTATAGACATTCACCTTCACTGAACCTCACTGAATTCACTTTTTCTGATGACCAATGCGTACCTATCGATCAATGTACCTATGCTGTGTGGTTTGTTAGGTTGGACTCCCTGGTTCAGTCCCAGGCCAGGGAGCTGTCCAAGCTCAGGCAGCAGATCAAGGAGAGCCGTGGCCTGGGCGTGTCCCACCGCAGGCAGCTGGAGGAGCTGAGCCGGGCCTTCCAGGAGCTGCTGCAGGCCAGCAGCGTGGAGCTGTTCAGGGGAGACCTCCGAGAGCAGCTGGACAAGAGCCTGAGCATCCTGGAGAGACTGGAGGGACGACTGGACGCAGGTGTGTGTTCTCTTCATATTGGGGTGTACTAGAGATGCTCCGATCAATCGGACGCCCATCATGATCGGCCGATATTGTCTAAAGATAGCTTGATCGGCGAACTCTAAAAGTGCCGATCGGAAAAGCCAAAAAATGACGCGTGACTTTTTTTCCCCCTGGAAGCATGAGTTCACCTGTCTGGACTTTTAACTTCAAAATATCTGACAAAAACGTCAAATATACCATTTGCAATGTATGTCATGCTGAAATCCCTCGAGGATTATGAGGGTTACGACATTTCAACACCACAAACCTCATTAGGCATCTTAGAACACACCATTATACAACTGAATATGCCGAGTGTGAGAAACTAAACCAGCCGAAGCCAGCGTTGAGATCATCCCCATCCCTCAATCAGCCCACTGTGAGCGACGCATTTCAACGATGTGAACCTTACAGCGGGGACAGTAAGGGGTGGAAAGACATCACATATGGAATTAATTTGCCTCGACGCCCAGCCTCTATCCGTTGTGGAAGAAACCGAACCTGACCCATGCCCGACAGGCATCAAGCTTTTTATGTCCGAACCCAACACAGTGGAAGTCTATTTTCTTCATACTGATGACACATTTACGTCTGTGTTTATGAATGCTCGCCTTTATTAAGCAACTGCAAGGCATTTGGAAATGTCAACACACAGAGGAGCGCATCATGCACGGGTCGATGCGTGGGTCAATTAAACATTTCAAATCGCGCAGGTGTGACCGAGCCCGACCCGAACCCGAGCATTTACTGTATTTCTACTGTTTTTTTTCAATACAGTTCATTCATAGTTAGTTTCATTTCTACAACTGGTGCACACTCTGCTAGATTATAGATAAAAGATGTGAAAGATTCCCATACCCCTGCCATTCTGTGATTGGCAGTGATCGGCAATCCGCAGATCATGATTTGATCTGATCAAATCATGTGATCGTCCCAAAAAAGATGCTGGGTCATCTCTAGTGTACAGTACAGTACAGTACAGTACATAACTGTGGCCCGTTTGTTAAGACCTCAGGTTAATTGACAACTGGCAAAGCAGTCCATTGTAACTGGTGGATCTAAACAATAAAACATGTAACATTTCAGAAGTGTAACTGCAGGCCTCTCAGTCTCTAGGTCACCAGGTCCATGATTGGCGTGTTAACACAATGTTCACGCTGTGTTCAGTCACCAAAACACCCCTCAGTACACTTACCATCACCACTCCACAAATGTTGCTTTGCACACAAAATCAGGCACTATCACTGCCTGAATGCTTCTACAAACTGTGTGCCTCATTCTCTGTCAGCAAGCGCAGTGTCATAGACTCACACAGCAATCTATTGCTCCACAACACCCCAATGGTCCCCAATGCTGCTGTTAAGTACCTAACAATAAACCACTGGTAGAATATGGATGGACTCTGATTGAAGGCCTTTTGGTTTGACTTCAACAAAAGGTCACCAGGGAAACATAGTGCTATGTTGACTTGTTGACGTGTGTGTTTAACAGGAGGAAGCCTGGACAATAAGGAAGAGGCTGCCCTGGAGCTTTCACGACGGTACAACAACCTTTATCTGTATTGTTAGTTACTCTTCTCTCTTATATTTTACTTTTACTTTGTTTTTGTTTTTTTAATTTTGCCCATGGATTTTACAATAATGTGTATGATTATCATAAGAGTGGCAGCTGTCTGTCATGTGGTTCTGTATGTAGACGTGTTTTGATTTTAGTGTCTATTTTAGTGTCCGTCTTTTGCCCCATTTTAAAATCTAGTTCTCCACTTCCCAGTAGCCTGTGCTATTACCCCTGGGGTATATTTTGTTTGTACCCACTGTGTTTGTACCCCTGGGGTAGGTTTGTACAGTAGTTCTCTGACCTATTTACCATGTCCTCATTGAACTCAATGGGTGGTTCTTCACCAATAGAAGAACATGTTGGTATGACTGACACTGTTCTTTGTTGTCTCCAGCGATGCCTGGGGCCCTTTAGAACATAATCATCATTCTCAATTCTGCAGCTATACCACATTTTTTACATACTGTTGTTTCAATTAAAAACTAAATATTGGTAGTTGCTGAAAAATGTCGATGGAAGTTATAACATAAATGTGTGATTAACAGGAATGTGTATTTTTTATAATAATGGAAGAAACAGCTTGCCAAGCATGTGTTGTCTTTTGCTGTGCAGATATGCAGTATATTGCTTGTTTTTTTTACAAGCAATATACTGCATATCATTTTTGCATTGTTGGCAGATATGCCGTGTAGTCTTTGTTGTACTTTATATATGAACCATATCTTTCTACAGATCTCATGTCTATTCCAGGTAGTTTTAGTTTGACTTTATACATCCAGTACATCTTTATCCACATCTCATATGGATGATATTTTTACTGGGCAGCCCTGGTGATATGCAGCAGGACCTGCAGGAGCTGCAGGACCGTAGCCATCCCCAGGACAGTCCTGCTAGCATTCAGCAGGAGATAGAGTACCTCCGGGTGCAGCTAGAGGGCGAGAGAGAGCTGCTCCAGCAGCATCTCCACTCTCTGGTTCAGCAGAACCACAATCTGGCTGAGTCCACCAGAGAGCAGCTGGACCTGTGAGTGACAGGCTCAGGTCCAAGTAGGACAGCATGCTGTTTGCAGTGACCTCTCTCTGTATCTGAAACATAGTTTCCTTTTTTAAAAGTACTTTTACTTTAAAGATGAGACTAATTAGATTCAAGACACTCATCTGCCCTGGTTCTCGTCTCTGGAACAGAGGACCAGAGAGCATCACAATATGTCAGTATTTTCAATTTCAAACAAAAACTACTATTTTGTATACCTTTATACCTTTCTTCTAATCAAATAGTGAAGCCATCGTTTACTTTTTGTTGTTTTATTTATATCTGTCAATTGTTTTTCTGTATGTATTTCTATGTGCTTCAATTTCTTGTTCTTGCTGTGTTTCCATTCCTCCATTCAAGTACTTTTGTAGTACAGTGCTTTGCACCAGAGCACCGTGTCAATAAAGTGTGTCTGTTTGGCCCAGGCTGTCCAGGGAGCTGCAGGAGAAGAACCAGCAGGTCCAGAGCCTCCAGAGCCAGCTGAGAGGCCAGAGTCCCAGCAGCCCGCAGGTCTCCTCCCTCTCTGGGTCTGGAGGCTGCAGCCCCCCTCCACACCTCAGACCACTGCTGCCTCATGGTACGAGGGGGCTGACATGCCTAGCAACTGTGATTTCAAATGGCATCCATTGCTTTCCCATAAAAAGCTGCCTTTTCTTTATAAATATGGGTAAAGGTTTTTTTTTTTACACATTTTGTCCCTTTACACAAATGAACACAAATGTGAAAAAAAAGCTTTACACAGGATAGTCAAGTGGTTAGTGACCTGGCTACCTGCAATTTATGAACCGTATAGAATCCTTAGAAATATCATGAGTATTTCAAATATCAACCTCTTCTTAATACTTTATCGTAACTTTTTATGTTGGTGGTTATTAGAGGTACGAATGTTCACTGGCCTCACTATGTTGATTTGATTATTCACCTGTCAATAATTCGCATGCAAAACAATGTTGATGCATCTGGATGTATGGCAGCCTCACTAGTAGACTAGCTACTGTGTAGTCCTACTGTGTAGTCCTACTGTGTATCTGACTGTGTAGTCCAACTGAAAGACTACCCTCTCAGTGGTCAGCCTGGTGTATCTGTGTCGAGGTGACGGTCGGCAGCAGAGTCGTCTCTTTGATCAGTGTTTCTACTTTCTACACAGTATGCAAAGTACCAGAACAATAGCCTTAACAGACAAGAAACAATCCTATTCTTTTTAATGTCCCAGTCTACCAAGCTGTCTAAGCCCTCCCTAATATACATCCCATCATATTCACTGTACTTTGGACCACAGTGTCTGCTGACTTTGTCCCGTCCAGCTCCAAAGTTTCCGTAGTATGAAGTATCCCAGGAGATTGATGTGACCAGGCCCTCCCACGTCTATTGTTTGGTATATCAAGTCCCTGCAATTAGCTCTGTATGTTCCCCCCCCCCATTCCCCAGGCCATTATCATGAGGTCAAGACTTCTTGAGTCCCTCAGAGCCGTCCCATAGCGTAGCAGTGAGTAGTGGCACCCTGCCCCCCCCCCCCCTCTATGGTGCTGCACTGGGGCGTCCCCCTCACACAAAGCTGGCTGCTGGGAGCTCACTGGTGTCCTGTTCCCTGCTCAGTGGAGCTGCTGCATTATTAAGTGACACCTATCCGCCTGAATCTCCCAATTGGGTTATTTATTTAAATATTTTACTGCGGAGTGAAGAGACGGTAAAGGTTATGACATATGTTCTACTAATGATGTTTAAGGCCTTTTGAAGAAATAACATAATGCATTTGAGGGATGTACACAAAAGCCAACCACAGCCAGTTCTGTTGCCAAGACAACGGAAGCAATTGCCGACAAAGGCCATTTGTCATAAAATAAAAATGTAGAAATCGAAGCCTGCATGTTAAATGTTGGTTAACATGTGTGTCTCTTGGCCACACAGAGGGAACAGGAAGCCTTCAAGCCCCTCCCATTGTGGGCAGGGCCGACACCACTGGAGGCGTGGCCGGGCGCTCCGGGGACCGTAACAGCAGTAGCAGCACACAGGGCCTGTGGAGGGCAAATAGCCGGCTGCAGGAGCAGTTGAGAGACAGCGAGGAGCTCAACGCCACCCTGCGCAGCGAGCTGGAGCTCCACCGCTCCATCCAAGCCCAGAGTGACCACCTCCACCAGCACCCACATCCCAGTGAGCACCTCCACCAGGACCCACATCCCAGTGACCACCTCCACCAGGACCCACATCCCAGTGACCACCTCCACCAGCACCCACATCCCAGTGAGCACCTCCACCAGGACCCACATCCCAGTGAGCACCTCCACCAGGACCCACATCCCAGTGAGCAGCAGGCCCCGGGGAGGCCCGGGTCCCGGGCTCCAGCAGGACGGTCTGCAGGGTGGGCCTCCGGTGCAGCGGAGCAGCGGGCCTCGGGGAGACAGGGGGTCATGACTCCAGGTTCACTTCTCTTCTCCTACAACGTTTATTGTTAGGTTTACTTGGAGTCAATCCTGAAATGATTCCACTGCTTAGGAAATGCAAGGCAACATTCAATTGTAATGCCAACATAACAAACTCAAAGGCTTTTCATAAGGAATTGTTTTGTAAGACAATCATTTCAAATGTGTATTTCACTCTGTGTAGAGTAACCTGCATGTTAATGTCTGTGTGTTCATGTAGTTGACCTCAGTCAGCACCCTGCCTCTGACTAATGCGTGAGTCTGTTGTGTGTCAGACCTGCTGGCAGAACACCTGCAGGAGATCCGATCCCTGCGGCAGCGCCTGGAGGAAAGCATCCAGACCAACGACCGCCTCCGAGAGCAGCTGGAGAGGAGACTGGCGGAGGTGGAGAGAGACCCAGGTACACACAGCGGGACTGCCTCAAAGGAAAACGCCACCGTTTGTCCATACTGAACTACGTTCTTCCCTGATCTTAGATGACTTGATGCATACCTCTCTTGCTTTGGTGCGTGCACTCGATCGCTCTGGAGCGCAGCGCTACTTCGCTAGCATGTAGCTTGGCCCAGTATATTCCTTAGGATCCAAATGGGGGTGAAGTTAGAAGCGACCAAGCACTTCCACGTTTTCTCTATTTAAATACGGTTACATGAGTAGTTAAACGACGAAGTATGGTTACACAAAATTAAACATGCCAATTTTCTAAGCGGATAAAAAAGGATAACTATAATGTATGGTGAAATAACACCTGGGAGCACTTTGACGTCGGCGCAGTAATATCGTGACTCCTAAAAGATCCTCTCTCCCTCCCCCTGTTACCTCCGTCACCTCCGTCAATAGAACCAACGTGACCTGCACGCCATCGCCTGCACTACCTGTAGTAGTAGAAAAGAGTAAGGAAAAGAGTAAAGAGTCAACAGGGGCAGGGGGAGAGGATCTTTTAGGAGTAATAATAATGATAATACATTTTATTTAAAAGCGCCTTTCAGGTCACTCAAGGACACTGTACAGACAGAATAAATTAAAATCACATAACAAAATTATTAATCACATGTTAAAAAAGACCATGGTAGAAAAGACCAATAAATGAGATGAAATAAATATAGATAGGGCAAGTATATGAGGAAGCAAGGAGGTTAGAGGGAGCAGGCAGTCCGGAACAGGTGGGTTTTAAGGCGTGATTTGAAAACAGGGAGAGAGTCACAGTTCCGGAGGTCAGGTGGCAAGATGTTCCAGAGCTGTGGAGCAGAGCGACTGAAGGCTCTGCCCCCCATAGTGCTGAGGTGGGCAGGGGGCACAGAGAGGTGGATGGAGGAGGAGGATCTGAGGGAACGAGTGGGGATGGTGATGTGCAGGAGGTCGGACAGGTAGGGAGGGGCGAGGTTGTGGATGGCCATGAATGTGAACAGGAGGAGTTTGTAGGTGATGCGGTGGGTTATAGGAAGCCAGTGGAGGTCCTGGAGGACAGGGGTGATGTGGTGGTGTGAGGGGGTCTTTGTGACGGCCGGCAGAGTTTTGGACCAGTTGGAGTTTATGGAGGGACTTGTGAGGGAGGCCGAAGAGGAGAGAATTGCAATAGTCCAGACGGGGGGTGACGAGGCTGTGGACAAGGATGGTGTAGGGGGTGAGGGAGGGGGCGGAGTCTATTTATGTTGCGGAGATGGAAATATGCGGTGCGGGTAATGGTGTTAATGTGAGAGTGGAAGGAAGGTGTGCTGTCTAGGATGACACCCAAGCTCTTTACCTGAGGGGAGGGGGAAACTGAGGAGCCGTCGATGGTGAGAGAGGTGTTGACTTTAACTAGGGTGGATTTAGTGCCGAGGAGGAGGATTTCAGTTTTATTGCAGTTAAGTTTGAGGTGAACCAGGTTTTTAATTTAGAAAGACAAGAGGTGAGGGAGGGGGGGGTGGGAATGAGGAGTTCGGTTTGCAGGAAAGGTAGAACTGGGTGTCATCCGCGAGGCAATGAAACTGAATGTTGAATTTGCGGAGGATATGACCAAGGGGGAGGAGCTAGATGATGAATAGGAGAGGCCCCAGGACAGATCCCTGGGGCACACCTGCAGTGACTGGGGAGGGATTTGAGGTGAAAGATTTAAGCTGTACGAACTGGGTGCGGCCTGTGAGGTAGGAGTTGAACCAGCTGAGGGTAGTGTGGAAGAGGCCAATGGAGGAGAGTCTACTGAGGAGGATGGGGTGTGAGATGGTGTCGAAGGCCGCACTCAGATCGAGGAGGATGAGGATGGAGACAGAACCAGAGTCAGCTGCAATGAGGAGGTCGTTGGAGATTTTGATTAGAGCCGACTCTGTGCTGTGACGGAGGCAGAGAACCAGACTGGAAAGGCTCATAGAGTGAGTGGAGGGATAGGGTGGGAGTGAAGTTGGGGTGGCGACAGTCTTTTTGAGGATTTTGGAAATGAAGGGTAGGTTAAAGATGGGCCGGAGGTTACAGTAGTTGTTGGGGTCTAAGCCGGGTTTCTTTAATACGGGGCTGACGGCAGCGATTTTGAAAAGTGAAGGGACTATTCCAGATGAAAGTGAGGAGTGAATGATGGCGGTAATGAGGGGGAGGAGGGAGGAGAGGCAGGATTTGACTAGGGTTGAGGGGAGGGGGTCGAGCTGACAGGTGGTGGGCTTTGATTTGTGAATGAGATCAGAGATTTCGGAGGCAGTGGGGAGAAGAAAGCTGGAGAAGAGACGACAAGTAGGGGGAAGTTCAGGTGGGGAGAGAGGAGGGGAGGTGGGATGTAGGTGCTGATGAATGGTGTGGATTTTCAGTTGAAATAGTCCAAGATGGAGTTGCAGGATGCCGTGGAATACAAGTGGGGGGGCAGAGTATTGGGTGGGTGGAGGATTTTGTTGAGAACGGAGAAGAGTGTTTTAGAGTTTCCTTCATTTGTAAGGATGAGGCTGGAGTAGTAGGTGGATTTGGTCTGGATATTAGGTCCTTGATTATTGATTGATCTTACGGCGCCGATGTCGAAGTGCTCCCAGGTGTTATTTCGCCATACATTATAGTTATCCTTTTTTCATCCGCTTAGAAAATCGCCATGTTTCATTTTGTGTAACCATATTCGGGTCGTGTTACTACTCATGTAACCGTATTTTAATAGGGAAAACGTGGAAGTGCTTGGTCGCCTCTAACTTCACCCCCGTTTGGATCCTAAGGAATATACTGGGCCAAGCTACTAACTATCTAAGTAGCGCTGCGCGCCAGAGCAATCGAGTGCACGCACGAAAGTGAGAGAGGTATGTATCAACTCATCTAAGATCAGGGAAGAACGTAGTCAGTATGGACAAACGGTGGCATTTTCCTTTAGAATATGTTCTCTCTCTCTCTCTCTCTCTCTCTCTCTCTCGCTCTCTCTCTCTCTCTCTCTCTCTCTCTCTCTCTCTCTCTCTCTCTCTCTCTCTCTCTCTCTCATCTCTCTCTCTCTCTCTCCTCTCTCTCTCTCTCTCTCTCTCTCTCTCTCTCTCTCTTCTCTCTCTCTCTCTCTCTCTCTCTCTCCTCTCTCTCTCTCACTCTCTCTCATCCTCTCACTCCTCCTCTCCACCCCACCCCCCCACCCCCCCCCCCCCCCCCCCCCCCCCCTTAGCTGTAGAAACCATCCATCCACCATGTTAACATTCTGTTCTTCATAATGCAATATTAAATGAGATATAGAGTTAATGATAACTGTGTTCATGCTTGTTATGCTCCTACACCTGTGGTGCTGCTTGGTGTGGAGCAGCGACACCATCTTCATCCAAGGCAGGGAGGAGCAGGGCCAGCTGGCCAGTGAGGTGCGCCTCCTCTGGGAACAGAACCGGACCCTGAAGGAGCAGCTCTCCCAGGGCTCCAGAGGTAACACACCACAGCAGCACATGCTAGCGTTGACTTTATATACTGGACATCTGCAGCCTACCATCATGACCTTTACAATGACAAAGGAAAGCTTTCACATCCATTACGTTAGCAAATAAGCAAAAATACAAGATGTATACAAGTATAAAGGCTTGTTATAATTACTAATAAGGCTATGCATTGCAGCAGTTACCTCAAAGTATTACAAATAGTGCACTGCTACTTCAAAGGTTTTCTATATTTCTATAGCCCTCTTGAGAAAAGATTTGTGCACATGAGCAGTAGTTTTCCACTGTGGTTCACCTGAGCAGACACACAGGAGAGTGACCGCCTGCGGGGGGCCCTGGCTCGCCGGAGCGCCCGGCTGGAGCAGAGCAGGGTGGAGCTGGACGCCCTGAGGCAGGAGAGGGCGCGGCTGCAGGGCCGCCTGGAGCTCAGCCTCCAGGAGAACTCCCAGCTGCAGGACGCCCTGCACTGCAGCAGAGAGGAGCTGCACAGGTATGGACATTCATTACTGTACTTATTGTTAAGAAGCAATGGTACCCTATGGACATTCATTCATGTACTTCATGTTAAGAAGCAATGGTACCCTATGGACATTCATTCATGTACTTCATGTTAAGAAGCAATGGTACCCTATGGACATTCATTCATGTACTTCATGTTAAGAAGCAATGGTACCCTATGGACATTCATTCATGTACTTCATGTTAAGAAGCAATGGTACCCTATGGACATTCATTCATGTACTTCATGTTAAGAAGCAATGGTACCCTATGGACATTCATTCATGTACTTCATGTTAAGAAGCAATGGTACCCTATGGACATTCATTCATGTACTAACATGTTAAGAAGCAATGGTACCCTATGGACATTCATTCATGTACTTTATGTTAAGAAGCAATGGTACCCTATGGACATTCATTCATGTACTTCATGTTAAGAAGCAATGGTACCCTATGGACATTCATTCATGTACTTCATGTTAAGAAGCAATGGTACCCTATGGACATTCATTCATGTACTTCATGTTAAGAAGCAATGGTACCCTATGGACATTCATTCATGTACTTCATGTTAAGAAGCAATGGTACCCTATGGACATTCATTCATGTACTCCATGTTAAGAAGCAATGGTACCCTATGGACATTCATTCATGTACTTCATGTTAAGAAGCAATGGTACCCTATGGACATTCATTAATGTACTTCATGCTAAGAAGCAATGGGTCCATACATGAGCTCCTTCTGTCTGCATCGTGGAGCAGCCAGTGACACCAGAGGCCCCTACGCAGGGTCCCAGACCCATAGTGACACCAGAGGCCCCTACGCAGGGTCCCAGACCCATAGTGACACCAGAGGCCCCTACACAGGGTCCCAGACCCATAGTGACACCAGAGGCCCCTACACAGGGTCCAGACCAGACCCATAGTGACACCAGAGGCCCCTACACAGGGTCCCAGACCCATAGTGACACCAGAGGCCCCTACACAGGGTCCAGACCCATAGTGACACCAGAGGCCCCTACACAGGGTCCAGACCAGACCCATAGTGACACCAGAGGCCCCTACACAGGGTCCCAGACCCATAGTGACACCAGAGGCCCCTACACAGGGTCCAGACCCATAGTGACACCAGAGGCCCCTACACAGGGTCCAGACCAGACCCATAGTGACACCAGAGGCCCCTACACAGGGTCCCAGACCCATAGTGACACCAGAGGCCCCTACACAGGGTCCAGACCAGACCCATAGTGACACCAGAGGCCCCTACACAGGGTCCAGACCAGACCCATAGTGACACCAGCTACATACACTGGAGTCTTGTTCATAATCACATCTACCACAGCATCATTGTTTTCTGTCTACATGCTGGGCTATAGCTTTAGCCGTGGCCTTGTTTTAAAGCAGAAAGATAAAAAAAGGGTGTTGTTACTTTTTTTTTTTGTAATACTTACTGAATGATGAGCATGGGGAGAAGGTGTGCTGCATTATCTGCTCCCAGTGTTCTAGCTGAAGGCATCTGGTTATGTGTTTTAAGATGGTGTAAAGCTCTTAACATTAACTTCTTCCTGAGAATGCCCATATCCAGCAAATGCACCCAGAGCAGTCACCTAAAGTCAAACACAACTGAAACCCAAAACCCACCAAGCGTGAGTTATGTAATCCATAACTGCATGTACACTTACACAGCAAAAGCAGGTAGTTTGTCTCCCCACTCACACAGGTTGTGTTGAATGTAATAGAATACAGAATACAACACAGTCAATGTTGTGACGTGTGTCCTCAGGCTGCAGAGTGACCTGAACCTCCAGAGACAGCAGCTGTCAGACTCCCAGCATCTTCTTCAGTCGCTACGTGTGGAGCTGCAGGTCTGTGAACGCATCAAGACAGACGCCCAGCGTGGAACAGGTACTGAAGGTTCACAAACATCTCCAGTACGATCCGCCCCTAGAAGAGCCTTATTCAAAGGGTTTAGTGTTGGGGTTAGTTCGCTGGTTCATCATGGCAACATTCAATGGATACGAAACATGTTACTTGTTCAGAGTATCATCTTAATCTACCTAGTTTTTTATTTTTTATTTTGCTGAAGCCATAAGCCTAAAGCAATATAATATTCTGTGCTATTGTTATTGGCAAACAGTAAACAGAATTGACATGATTTGCATCATCAAATGTAATAGCATTCTACTGTCCATGCCATGTATCCATTCTCCAACATGTAGCAGTCACACCGTTAGCTCCTTAATGCACCTTAATGCACCTTAATGCTCCCCCCAACACGTCCACCATGTGCCTGCAGAGCTCAGCGAGGGCTCCCAGCCCGGCCCCATGGACCTGTCTGAGCTGCTGTCGGAGATCCGCCACCTGCGGCTGCAGCTGGAGAGGAGCATCCAGACCAACACGGCCCTGCGGCAGAGGCTGGAGGAGCAGCTTCTGAGGAGCCGCAGCGACACCATCAACATCAACTACCTGCTGCCCACCTCAGGTGCACTACTGCACTACTGATGTACTCCATGTGGTGACAGGATAGTCTTCTAGTGGTCAGGTGACCAGAACCCCAGCCAAAAGGTTCTGTCGGACCCTGGTGACCCCAGCCTGCATGGAGCCATCTTTAAAAAGCCCTAAACCCACCTATTCCTTAAATGTCTGCTAATAGACAAGATATATGTATGTAACATTGAATGGGTGGAGTCTGCTTCTTGATGTTCAATGGTGGTCTTTATGTTCTAGATGAGGGGGGTCGCTCCCCTGGAAGAGAGAACCGTGATCCTGCTCACCACTCTTCTCACAGCCGTAAAGAACACACTACTGTTCTCCGAGGTGAGGGGGAACCGCAACACTCCTCAGAAGCACTGTAGTTGGGTGGCAATTCTAGACTGTTAGACTGAAGCATTTCAGTGGGGAATACGGGAAACATCTTGGTGCGGTACCTTAATAATTCCAAATAATTCCTCAGTCGGTGTATGATAACATATGAGGTCGTGCCTCAGTCAACTTGTTTTCAGCAACGTTTTTCAAGTGTCAAAAAGTTGGAATAAGCATCAAGTAAGTACATGCATCTCCGATGCGCTGCTGATAGCTTTGTTAGCCAAAAACAAAACGAGAAGCGTTCCAACCACATTGAATAGATTTTTGACAATGCCTTGCCTTATGAGCCTCCTATATGTTTTGGACCCAGACAGATAGAGTCCTAAAGATATCCAGTGTGTCGAGGCCTCTGAAGTGTGTGTTTACTGGGTGCAGAGACCAGGAGGCAGGTGGAGGTGGACAACAGCTCCCAGCACCTGAGCAGCTGCAGCAGCAGCTCGGAGGGCAGCGTCTCAGAGCCGCCGTCCCGCCTGGTGCCGGGCCACCGGCTCTGGGCCAGCCGCCACGGACGCCACGTGCTGGGGCTGATCCAGGACCACGACGCCCTCCGCAGGCAGATCTCAGAGGGCCGGCGGCTGACCCGCCACATGGACACACAGCTGCAGGGCAGCCCCGACCACAGGGTAGGGGCTGCACATGTTACTGCTTCTGTCCACCTTGTTTATGGCCATCATTAACCTGTTCATATACAAGTGAAATACATTTGTAGTCAAATGTACACATTGCTTTGACTGAGCCTGTCCACACAAGTGATATAGGGTATTACAATACAGCATGGTGCACCTTGTTTTGATTGTATTTTAATAATTGAGCGTTTTATGATGTGAATGCAAGACTAGAGTGTAAGAGTTAAAGGATGTGTGTGTGTGCAGGCTCTGTCCGGCAGTGTGAGCACCATGCAGCAGGTGTTGGAAGAGGCCAGCAGGCTGCTCAAGCTGGTCTGGAGGGTCTCTCTGCCCACTGGCAGCAGCACAGCGAGGGACGACGCCACCGGCCAGGTTAGTTCACTGCTCAGAACCTGCACTCTTCACTTTAGTTACAGTTTATAACTTTACATGTTGTCAAGACATACGTTTTGTAGATAAATGTATGGACAACATTCTGATAATACACACATATAATGCACACACAGCCCTCAGTCTCCACTTTAGGAAGAGGAGATGGGGATGGCTGGGAGATGATTGTGCTGTTCTTCTACATAGAAATGCACAAATGAAATGAAAAAGGAATATAAAGTTCCTGCTGGGAGATGACGTCCACAACGTGGTGACTTGACACCAACACTCTGTGCTGTTGTTGTGGTGTCAGGAGGCGGTGCTGAGGGCAGAGCTGTCGCGGCTGCAGAGCAGGCTGTCCCAGCAGGAGAGGCTGCTGAGTGGGGCTGTGAAGCGCCTGCGCACCACCAACCAGCTCAAGGAGGGCATGGAGAAGGTCATCATCGACCAGCGTACGTCCACCTCACCGCTCAAATGATCTGAAGACTCATCAACAAACACATTGACTTTTGCTCAACCCTGAAACAATCCAATCACGCAATATTGATTTTCTGTTAACACATCTCTTTCATAAGTAAACAAAATGTAAAAAATATTAAGTCGCTCTAGATTCGCGTGTCTCACTGCTAGACATCAGGAAAACAAACCCAGACTTATCTAACCACTAATTGTATCTTTTTGTTTTTCAGTGTCAGTAACACATGGAGTGTTGAAGAAAGCCAGAGGGAATCTAGAGGTCAGTGAAGATTAAACCCCTAAAAAATTACCAATTAAGTAATTGATTAGTTGTACATTCTCATTGAATGAATTGTTTCTTCCCTCTTTCATTCCATTTATTTGCAAACAAAAATTAAGACAAATTACTGTACCCTCTTTGGGCCGAAAGGTCTCTCTGGAGGACCAGAGGAAGGTTAGTGAGTGGAGCACAGGGTTTGACGCATGGTTGAGAAAAGAATAAACACCTGCATGCTACTTTATTACCCCTGGGTTATATTGGCCCTTCCGGAATGGCAGTAGATGTGTTTTTGTGATGTTTATAATTAATGCATGATAAGTCATTTTGATTGCAAAGCATCAGTTGATTATGAAACTAGAGCCACTGAAAGCTGGGCTGCTTCTCATCATAGTAAACCTACGTTTCCTCACACAGGAGGTTCCAGTCAATGGCCAGTAGAGGGGGCTCAGCCTGAGGGATGTCATCTGATGTCATCTACTTCCATGAGACAAGGAGACCTGTGAGGTCTCATCCATGTCCAAACCTGTACCGCTTTTGAATCCTGTCAATCGGCCCTGCTGTAAAACCACCCATAGCTTGTTTGAAATGTTGAAGTATTCGTAATAGGGTTCTGTAAATATTTGCTACCAAAATGTTTATTTTTATGAATGAATTTTACAATGGGATATTTTACTCATCAGGCTTTGCCTGGTACATTAGTTGTATACATCGTATTCACAAATAACTAATTATGTGACATGCAGTAAATGTGTTCTGTTTCCCAAAAGCAGTCTGGTTCCTCTTCATTTAAACATGAGACAGAATTAATGTTTTACAAAAGTCCCTTTATTGGCATATCTTTATGTACAAATCTTGGCTGTTGCTTTGAAATGTATACAAAAGGATTTTTTTTCAGCTTGAAGCTGAAGTATATTTGCTAATCACCCCGCTTCACAGGTTACATGAAAGTCAAATACTATAGGGCAACTATATCATAAGCAAGCTGGATCTTCAACACATCAGATTTCAAAACAAATGTTGGTTACCTGGTCATAACTGTTGGTGTTCTGACCTATAAAACTAGGCCATGAGAGAAAAATAACATAACCTGACCATAACATGACTGGTTGACATTAAATAAGCAGCCATACCAGAGACTAATCAATACAACAAGCATGTCTTCAACTCCCCCTTTGGTCATGGTGATGTCAGATTCAACTAAAAAACTTTTGTCGACTCACTTTTTGGCAAAATTAAGACTTGACCAAGTATGGAAATGGCTCACCATCAAAGAGTATATATATATATTTGCATTCTAGATGTAAAAGTGGTGAGTAAAAAACACCAAAATGCGGGTGGTATTTAAGGTGAGAGCAGGAGGCGGTCTACCTCTGCACCAGTCTAACAAAGGCCTGAACCAGCTGGATGACGGGCTCCTGCCCCTCATGGCTGCCCTTGGAGCCTGGTGTGGGGGGCTTGGACTGGCTGGAGGGCAGCATCCCGCCGGCCGGCGACGATGGAGACCCCCGACGGAAGTGTCTGTACAGACCAGACAGGAGCGTGCTCTGGGGAGGACAGAGGAGGTGACACGTCTGAAACAGGACTACATGTTGGGGGGTCGGAATCGCACAGTCCTACCATGTTATAGCAGAAATTGAGAGGTATTCTAACAAAAGAAAGTGGATGAATGAGTATTTCTAGCCACTTTCTGTGAGAACCTCTTCCCAAAGGAGAAGTTTACCAGAGTTTGTTTGCTGTTGGCCAATTATACAAAAGAAAGGGAAATGACCCATTCAGTCAGACTGGGGTGCTCGCCTCAGCCAAAAGGTACAGCGTTTGATCCCTACAGCCTAGCGCATCTTAAGTAGGTGATTCTCTGAATCAGATGCAGTGTACATGTCTTGAATATAAAAGGCTCTGCTAGCAGCAGCCTATGGAACAGAAGAGCCTCACCAGCTCAGAGCTGAGCTCCTGCTTGAGCCTCTGCTTGTCTCTGGGGAGGATGGAAGGGTCCTTCAAACAGCGCGTGGCTTGAGAGGTCAACACGTAGAAGCAGTTCTCCATGGTGAACATTAGCAAGGACCTTCATTTTAAAACACAAGATTAGTAATATGTTGCTACAAGTTCCTGGTAAAACGTGGCTTTTTTCCCCTTGACCGTAGGACCTCACTGGACTTACTTTAATGCTTGAATCTCATCTGAGGAGGCGAGTGAGGCGATATTCAGGGAAGCGGGCTCCTTCTTCTTCTCAATCTACACAGCACAGAACAAGGTCATGTTGCTGCCCATGTGGCCAAGCAGGACATGAATCAATCAGCCGTGTGCTTCGAAGGCCCACCTCTCCCAGCATGCTGAGGGCCACGTTGATGGTGCCCAGCAGCGTTCCAAAGGAGGGGGCCACGTCAGGGTCGAAGGCGGGCGCAGTGAAGCTGAGGACGAACAGTGTCCGGTACTCAGCCAGGTCCATACACTGGAGAGATGAGGGCTCCATAAGCATCTCACACACGAAATACACTGCAGCTCTTCAATACATTAACAAGCAGAGGGGGGAAAAACTATTAAGTGTTTACAATGCATGGTCATGCTAGCCTGGGAATTCCCATGCTGCTTTGCGCGCGATTTCATTCTCACTGCAAAGACAGTCTGGAAACCACCGCCCTTATTTTCCCCTGAGTTAGGGAACCAATCACAGAACGGGGGGCAGCAAGACGATGAAGACTTCTATGCACGACACCGAAGCTTGTAGCGTGTTAATCCAACATGGCAGCGGACACAACGTTACCGTTCGATGCAGCTTTAGAAAGTGTATTAAGTAGCTTTTGTAGCAATTAATTTAATTTTAGTAGCTAATTTTTAGTAGCAATTGGCTATGAATCGCGCGCAAAGCAGCATGTGAAGAACCAGACGCCATTTGATAGACATTCGTAGCGCCCAATAAACGGCTCTAGGCATTCGTAAACCACGCCTCAAATACGAAAATGCACACCTAGTTCCCAGACCACCATCTCATCGAGATGTGGACGCGTCAGCCAGGCTATGGTCATGCAATACTTTCAATTAAATCCTGCAATATAGCAGAATTGCAATCATGCTTCCAAGAAGCATTTAGGACTTTTCTAAACATGACAGAATGGCAGATGAGCTCCCTCCCCCCCCCTCCCCCCCTCCCTCCCTCCCTCCCACCCACCTGGTCCAGCAGGATCTGGCAGCAGTCGGGGGTGAAGTGCTGCAGCGTGGCCAGGGCCTTACTGAGGATCTTCAGCAGGCTGCACTGCACCGTCAGCAGGGCCTTCTGCTCCGCCTCCTCGCGCTCTCCACCGTCCACCACCACCTCCTTCACCAGGGTGGGGGCCGCCGCCCGCTGGGGCCTGGCTAGGGGTCCGGGGGGCAACGCCTCACCGTTCTTGGCCTGAGGAGACGGGTGGAGGAGTTGGAGGGATGACTGATTACCCAAAACATCACTTGATGTAATAACAGGCCGTGGGAATAACAAAAGGGTCCAGAAGTTACCTGGAGGTAGTGGTGGAGCATCTTCTTGCTGTGGAGGAGATAGGTGCACGTCTGGCACAGGTAGCAGAGGTTAACCTGGAGGAGGAGAGCAGGACAGTAGCACCATTAGGAGCTCCTCAGGCCAGTTGCTTTCAATGTGTGTCAGGAGGGAAGTGGATCATGGGATGGCTATGTTAAATACTTGTATAGACTTTTTAAAAACTAATCCATCCATGCCTCGTTCATGTCATCATTCTCCAGACAGATGTTGATTATCTCATGGTGAGGTTGGGTCAGAGGTTACAGGAGGGTCATGGCCTACAGAAAGGCTTGTGAACACAGGGCAGCTGGTTGTGACCGCTCTCCTACCTGGACGTCCCGCAGCAGCTTGGGCAGGTGGAACTGCCACTCTTTGCAGAAGCTGGAGAGCTGCAGCAGGAAGCCCACCGTGTGGTCTGCCTCGTCCAGACACACCAAGCTCTGCACTGTGCGCACGGCGTTCAGGCACTGGGGACCACCACGGACACGGGAGATGTTAGCAAACCAACACTTGGAGCCCAGGCTGTTCACTCAGTTCACTCACTAAATGAGAGATCTGACCAGCTCTACATTGGTATTTGCTATGTTTTTGTAAATTGTTTCATTAAAAATTTTAGCTGTAAAACAGCTCCCTCTTGATCTGTGTCTGAAACACATCAATGCTTGATTGAAAAATAAGTCACCTTTGGAACGGTACCTTCAATTGAGCCAGGTTATTAGTATCATACAAGAATTTGTGTTCTTGCCACACGTTTGACTGCAGATTTAATCCATCAAAAGGAGTAACCCTGTAATGTTGTGGCGTTTGGAGTTGTGTGGAGACTTTTGTGTTTGTTTCTTCCATTAATGTGCTTGTGTTTTTTGTACTCTTCATACTCTTGTGGGCCGATTAATGTACAGTCAATTGATGGATGATGTGCCAGAGTCAGGCAATAATCATACTTCAGCCAAGATACTCAGAATGTAAGTCAACCAAAGCAAAGCAGAACCAAAATCGTTCTTTATCGTATTGACATTATATATCCAAGTTCAACACCCAATGGCTAGTCTGACTTGAGTGAAAATGTTTTGAGATCAGAAGTCAACATGTAGTGCAGGAGGAGGTGCACCTGTAGGATGCGCTCCTGGTGGACCCCCACAAAGTCCAGGGCCTCGTTGATGAAGTTGTAGCGCAGGGTTTTCAACAGGCTCTCCATCAGGGACATGCAGAGACGGTACACTCCCGGCCAGCAGGGGGAGTCCTGAGCCTTGCGGGAGAAACTCTAGCAGAGAGGACATGTGGGGTGTTGACCATGGAATGGATCGAAGGAGCACAGTGTAAAATGGAGTGGACCCCAGCCGAATGGATTTGGCAGAAATGTACTAGTAGGTTTGAATGAGTGTCTAATCCCATTACCTTATACTGAGCCATTTCTATCTACATTAAGAACAGGTCCTCTTCCAGGGAGCCCGCCATGGTTTTACACTAGAGAGGCCATGTCTTAAAGTGTGTGCTGCCCTTTGCTTTTTTCTTTTGGTGGGCGGGACGAATGCACCGCAAGACGAACAACAAGAAAGAAAGAGGAAGTGGTGGCTGGCATGTTGGGTAACCATGAGACGCTGTGGCTACTCAATACTGATGTAGACAATGAGGTCATTTGAAGTACCTACTGGCGCCTCACAGGCCAGTACAGGACACTGTAGCTTCTCCTACATTCTTGAAAAGGAAAGGCTGAGGGTATTCATTTGGTTGTAATCTGAAATCTCACAGCTAGAGGAGACCAATTCTTACACTCTGCACCCTTAACTTATTGTTAGAATACACGGATAAATAGCCAACACTTTAGAATACAAAGAAATCAATAGTCAAATCAATACTGTAGTTTGTGTGTATTACCTGTGAGGCTCCATTTGAAGAAACTTCATATACACTGAGAAGAGGAAGACAGATGCTCTGGATGACTCCTGCTCCTGCAACTGCTGCTGCCCCCTAGAGGACAGGACAGAGACAAAGCTCACACTTCTGAAATACAAAGGATGGGAAGTCCATTACATGAAGACAGTGCATGAGAAGAGGCTGAGTGTGTGAGACATGACAAGAGGCTGAGTGTGTGAGACATGAGAGGAGGCTGAGTGTGTGAGACATGAGACGAGGCTGAGTGTGTGAGACATGACAAGAGGCTGAGTGTGTGAGACATGACAAGAGGCTGAGTGTGTGAGACATGACAAGAGGCTGAGTGTGTGAGACATGAGAGGAGGCTGAGTGTGTGAGACATGAGGAGGCTGAGTGTGAGACATGAGAGGAGGCTGAGTGTGTGAGACATGAGAGGAGGCTGAGTGTGTGAGACATGAGAGGAGGCTGAGTGTGTGAGACATGAGAGGAGGCTGAGTGTGTGAGACATGAGAGAAGGCTGAGTGTGTGAGACATGAGAGGAGGCTGAGTGTGTGAGACATGAGAGGAGGCTGAGTGTGTGAGACATGAGAGGAGGCTGAGTGTGTGAGACATGAGAGGAGGCTGAGTGTGTGAGACATGAGAGGAGGCTGAGTGTGTGAGACATGAGAGGAGGCTGAGTGTGTGAGACATGAGAGGAGGCTGAGTGTGTGAGACATGACAAGAGGCTGAGTGTGTGAGACATGAGAGGAGGCTGAGTGTGTGAGACATGAGAGGAGGCTGAGTGTGTGAGACATGAGAGGAGGCTGAGTGTGTGAGACATGAGAGGAGGCTGAGTGTGTGAGACATGAGAGGAGGCTGAGTGTGTGAGACATGAGAGGAGGCTGAGTGTGTGAGACATGAGAGGAGGCTGAGTGTGTGAGACATGAGAGGAGGCTGAGTGTGTGAGACATGAGAGGAGGCTGAGTGTGTGAGACATGAGAGAAGGCTGAGTGTGTGAGACATGAGAGGAGGCTGAGTGTGTGAGACATGAGAGGAGGCTGAGTGTGTGAGACATGAGAGGAGGCTGAGTGTGTGAGACATGAGAGGAGGCTGAGTGTGTGAGACATGAGAGGAGGCTGAGTGTGTGAGACATGAGAGGAGGCTGAGTGTGTGAGACATGAGAGGAGGCTGAGTGTGTGAGACATGAGAAGAGGCTGAGTGTGTGAGACATGAGAGGAGGCTGAGTGTGTGAGACATGAGAGGAGGCTGAGTGTGTGAGACATGAGAGGAGGCTGAGTGTGTGAGACATGAGAGGAGGCTGAGTGTGTGAGACATGAGAGGAGGCTGAGTGTGTGAGACATGAGAGGAGGCTGAGTGTGTGAGACATGAGAGGAGGCTGAGTGTGTGAGACATGAGAGGAGGCTGAGTGTGTGAGACATGAGAGGAGGCTGAGTGTGTGAGACATGAGAGGAGGCTGAGTGTGTGAGACATGAGAGGAGGCTGAGTGTGTGAGACATGAGAGGAGGCTGAGTGTGTGAGACATGAGAGGAGGCTGAGTGTGTGAGACTGGACCTGCGGGGTGCGGGCCAGTGTGAGCAGCAGGTGCAGCGAGGCCTCGGTGAAGAAGAGGTTCTGCTTGAGGCGCAGGCCGAGCTCCAGGGCGCTGAGGACCGAGGGGAGGACAGGCACCTGCCTCATCACTGACTCCCAGTGCTCCCCGTCCTCGTCCACGCGACACAGCTCCTTGGCCAGGTGCAGGGCCAGGACACACACCTGGCCAGAGGGGGGCGTGAGGGAGCCATGAGTGTGGCTGGAAGCATGTTAAGGATCATCTGCACTGGGCACACTTTGGCCTGGCAGAAGTCATGTTCGTTTCAGAAATAATACATTTTAAACTCAACGCTTGGATTTTTGTTCTCACTCTAAATGAATTGGGTCTGTGGAGAAAAAGGTGAGATAATCAAACACTGAACAAAAATGACAACGCTTATAGTTCAACTGCAACCAATTGCTGGTCAACCATTAACCATGCATAGAACTATGCTAATTTATATTACATTAACAAAACGGCTCGATGAAAACATTTTTTTATTTACCATTATCTTTAACATCTACTTAATTAACACATATATATTGTAATAATATTGAAGCATTCCTGTTAAAGCATCATGTTGGTAAAGTGAGCTCACCCCATCTCTCTGGTCCTTCTGCAGGCTGCGTGGGGAGTCTGTCTCCATGCTGTCCCTCTCCTCCATGGCCTCTCCCTGGGGCGTCAGGTGCTTGGTGCTGTCCATCAGGGACAGAGCCTCATCCTTCACCGTGTCACACACACACAGCAGCAGCTGGGGCAGCTGGGGGATCTCTCTGCCTGCGGCGCCAAGCACAACCATGCACACAGGTCAATACACTCTGGAGGGCAGTAGCTCAGTGGGTAGAGCAGGTGGACAGAGCGGGTCGTCCACTCACCGGAGGGTCGGCGGTTCCATCCCCCTCCTCCAACTGTCCACATGTTGAACCCCACAAATGTACTGATCGCTTTGGACAAAAGTGTCTGCTAAATGCCCCTTTACCCTGTGTATTCTATGAATAATATACTATTAATGTACTCATCTCAAGCTATGTTTGTATATACTGCTTTTTGTAACATCACGTCAGTCAAAGCAATTCACAATTAATTTCTCACTTCCATTCATTGAAAAATCGGTTCTGCCTTCTGAACTACTGCTACCTACCCTGTGTTGGTATTATACAGGCCTTTTATGGGACTGGATCCTAAAAGAAGGCTGGTGAAATGAAACTCACCATTGAGTCCCTGTATCTGCAGGACGGATATGAGTGCAGAGAAGATCTTTGCCTTGGTTCTCTCCATCATCTGCTGGTCTGCCTGCAGAACACTCTCCAGTATCAAGGCTAGAGGGGTCAGGATGTCAGGGGCCGTGGCCACCACACTAGAGAGGAACCACAACACAGAGAGGAACAGCAGCACATTATCTTTCATGTGATAACAAAGGGACTGGGGTTGTTTCATTGATGCGGGTGTGTACAGTCAAAACCCTTGTCCACTTCCACAAACTAACAGACATGTTAAGTACATTGAAAGGATAATGCGCTAAAGTCCTTCCTCCCACTACCAGCCAACTGGACTGTACCAACAGGTAGGTCTGGTTGGACACTCCCACCTGTGCCATTACAATCGGGTTGATTTCCAATTGGCTTGTAAATGGCTAAATCAACTGCACACACCTATGGTAGAATTTTAAGTAATATTTCATGACAACATCCTTCTATGATGTCCTTCTAAGATGTCAAAGTGTGCATACCTTCTCCACTGTTTGAGGAGAATGAGGAGCAGGGTGGCCATCATGGAGCCCAGGCGGAGACACGGCAAAGACATGGGCACCATCAGCTAGAGGAGGAGGTTCAGCTGTTAGACTCTCAGGTAAATGAACTCTAGATGAACAGAGTGTCAGGGCAAAGGAACTCTAGATGAACAGAGTGTCAGGGTAAATAAACTCTAGATGAACAGAGTGTCAGGGTAAATGAACTCTAGATGAACAGAGTGTCAGGGTAAAGGAACTCTAGATGAACAGAGTGTCAGGGTAAAGGAACTCTAGATGAACAGAGTGTCAGGGTAAATGAACTCTAGATGAACAGAGTGTCAGGGTAAATGAACTCTAGATGAACAGAGTGTCAGGGTAAATGAACTCTAGATGAACAGAGTGTCAGGGTAAATGAACTCTAGATGAACAGAGTGTCAGGGTAAATGAACTCTAGATGAACAGTAGATGAACAGTGGTGGATGAACAGTAGATGAACAGTGGTAGATGAACAGTAGATGAACAGTGGTAGATGAACAGTGGTGGATGAACGGTAGATGAACAGTAGATGAACAGTGGTAGATGAACAGTAGATGGACAGTAGATGAACAGTAGATGAACAGTCAGTCCTGCAACTCACAGCAGCTTTGGTTCCGTCCAGGACGTCCATGAACAGCTTCAGCTTCACAGGCTCCTCAGTCAGCTGCATCACGTCAGACTGGGAAAAGCACAGTCTGTCAGCAGTGTAACAACACTGTGCATTCAGACAGGAGACACTACAACCTGTCAATGAATGGGATCATTTACAAAGCAGGCTTTTTATGTGAATGAATACATTTGTATCTTTAAGGTTCAAGCCCCCTGCTCAAATAAGATGGCAGTCAAACACCATGGAGCTTCTACGTTGTCTTTATCGGGGGGTTTATGGTGGGATGTAATACCATGTGCAATCACACCAAACGGAGATCTCTGATCTAGCTTGCAGATACTGAAATGAGTTTGTAGGTCATTCCGCGGAGCCTGAATACCATAATGAAAACATTTCCTGTGGAAAGATGAGTTCATCTTCCATGGGCGTGAGCGATGTGCTGCAGAATGTCTCTGGTGACCACTGGAGTGGCTGCACGGCCCACAGCAGCCCAGAGCTGCCTATCACTGTGTGGCTACGTACGTCAAACAGAACGCCAGTGTAGGAAGAAAAACTAAATCTGTTTCAAATGAGTTCAATACCTCATTATACCACAGGCAATGCAACACAGCAGATAAACCTTGTGCGTATTCTTGCATTGCATTAAAATAAATAAAATCAATGTACATCCATGCTAAAACATCAGTGTGCCTTTAGAGATTCACAGAGAACACATACTTTAAAGAACACATTTCAAAATATGACAATATGTGCACACGCACATTGGGTTCCATACACAACTCTCCACTGACATTGGTAAACAGTTCCAACAGCAGCCCCACACAGGCCCTGTGTGTTCCTACAGAGCTGGACCCTGAACCTACGTGTGTGGTGGACAGGATGAGCAGCATGCGCCAGGCTGAGATGAGCATCTGGGTCTCTGGGAAGGAGCGCAGGCCCTCCTCCTCCTCCTGGGAGATGTGTGTGACCAGGGCCTTGACGTACTGGGACCAGTACTCATAGCGCCGGCCGCTGGAGAACCTCTGCAGAGCATCCTTCAGAGGGCGCTCCAAGGAGCCGCTGTCAACGTGCAGCAGTGTGCTGTTGTTCACTTCTGATCACAGTCCGTGCATTCAGAGAGTATTCAGACCTTCACTTTGTTCACATTGTCATGTTGCAGCCTTACACCGAAATAATTTGAATTTTCTCCCTCATCAATCTATATTCAATACCCCATAATGACAAAGCGAAAACTGAATTTTAGATTTTTTTTGCAAATGTATTAAAAGGGAAAAACTGAAATATTACACTGACTTAAGTATTCAGACTCTTTGCTGTGACACTATGACATTTAGCTCAGGTGCCTTCCATTTCTCTTGATCATCTTTGAGATGTTTCTACACCTCAAGGGAGATGGGAGGGTAATAATACAATTGCAAAATGCAATTGACTGGACATGATATGGAAAGGCACACACCTGTCTATATAAGGTCTCACAGCTGACAGTGGATGTCAACGCAAAACCCAAGCTATGTGGTCGACAGAACTGCCCGCAGAGCTCAGAGACAGGGTGGTGTTGAGGCACAGATCTGGAGAAGGCTACAAAGAATATGTGCTGCATTGAAGGTTCCCAACAGCACAGTGGCCTCCATAATTCTTAAATGGAAGTTTGGAACAACCAGGACTCTTCGTAGAGCTGGCCACCCAGCCAAACTGATCCATCGGAGGAGAAGAGCCTTGGTAAGAGAGGCAACCAAGAACCCCATGGTCACTCTGACTGAGCTCTAGAGCTCCATTGTGGAGATGGGAGGAACTTCCAGAAGGAATACCATCACTGCAACTCTTCACTGACCTGGGCTTCATGGCAGAGTGGCCAGACGGAAGACTCTCCTCAGTTAAAGACACAAGAAAGCCTGCTTGTATTTTTTTAAAACACCTAAAGGACCTAAGAAACCTAAAGATTTTCTGACCTGATGAAATCAGGATTGAACTGTTCTTCCTAAATTCTAATTCTGGTTTCGGTGGAGGAAACCAGGTATAGCTCATCACCTGCCCAATACCATCCCAACGCTGAAGCATGGTGGTGGGGGCATCAGCGGCAGGGACTGGGACACTGGTCAGGGTGAAGGAAAGCTGGACGGAGCAAACTACAGAGATATCCTGAATGAAAACCGTTTGGGAGCTCCGACTGGGCTGAAGGTTCACCTTCTAACAGGACAACGACCAGAAGTACAAAGCTGAGAAAACGCAGGAGTGGCTTAGGGACAACTCTGTGAATGTCCTTGAGTGGCCCAGTCAGAGCCCTGACTTGAACCCAATCGAATATCTCTGGAGAGACCTGACAATGACTGTCTACCGACGGTCCCCAACCAACCTGATAGAGCTTGAGAGGATCTGTAGAGAAGAATGGCAGAAACTCCCCAAACCCTGGTGTACAAAGTGTTTCGTGTCATCAAACCCAAGAAGACTTGAGGCTGCAATGGCTTTCAACTACGTACTGAGTAAAGGGTCTGAATACTTATGTCAAGGTGATATTTCATATATTTTTTATAAATATGCAAACATTTCTAAAATCCAGTTTTTGCTTTGTCATCATGGGATATTGAGTGTAGATTGATGAGGGAAAAAATGTATGTAAATTATTTAAGCGTAAGGCTGCAACATAACAAAATGTAAAAAAAATGAAGGGGTCTGAATACTTTTTGAATGCACTGTATACTTTTTACTTTTAATATTTTACATTCTTTAAATTAGTAATAGTACGTTACTGCATCAAAATTTGCATTTCATTCATACTAAACAATGCAGGAAGACTAGTTATAACTAAACATTTTAGGTATTTTACTACCTAATATGTGTGCAAACACATAATACAGGCTGTATTATAATATAACAATCATACAGCAGCAGCAATGCCCCCACAGCTAAGAGATTAATAATACAAATTAAAAGATTAATTTACCTCACAACATAATAGATCTCCAGACCAATGATCTTCATGACAAATGCACATGTCTCCAGAACACAGTACTGAAAGGAACAAGCAGAGGTCATTATATTGACAAGCCATTGTAATCATTATTTATCACTCAGTGTGTACATAATCGATTGAAGTCCCAGGATTACCTCGGTCATGTCTGAGGGAGATGGGAGGGTACCGAAAAGAGGAGTCGTCAAATTTTCCCAAAACTTATCTCTGTGGAAGAATAGGAACAGAATTCATTAGGAAAGAATTACAATGTATTATCATACACACACACGATTAGATGTACTTTACTAATCCCAGAGTGGAACCTAAGTTGTCAGAGCATAGTAAGCAGGTAAGTAAAAAGTCAAAGTAATAATACTGAATGCATGTCTCTGCCTAACAACACAATGGTATGGACAACGGTCCAACCTGACTAAGAGGAGGTGATGTGGGGACATGAAGGGACATGAAGGGACATGAAGGGAGCCTCAGGGTCTTACTTGGCGCGGAGCACTGAGATGGCGCTGTCGCGGCGGTCCTGCCAGAGGGCCAGCAGGAAGGCCAGGGCAGCCCGCTGCAGCAGGGGGGGGCACCAGTACTTCCCCTGCTGCTTGGAGTCGATGAGGTCCAGGACCACCTGCAGACAGCTCCACTCCCCCAGCAGGAACTCCTGCACACCAACAAGGCTCAGGACATGACCTTGATGAAGCCCATGAGGCCTCAGACATGGAGCAGCATTTCCCCCACCTTGGGAGTTCAAAGTTCGTGCCTGTTGCTATGCATATATAGGGGTCACATAGGGCAGCCACTAATGATTATTTCTCCCAGAGTTTTCATGCAAACAACACATACAATAGATTCTGATGGCTTTGCCTTTGACTGCAAGCAAGATAAATTATTTTACACCTAATACTAGTTTATTATTCATTAATAATATTCAGAATTGATATCACAGGTAGATAATGATTGTGTGTATGGGGAAGCACATGCCCAAATCTTTTAGAATAAAGTTTGGCAACCACTGCTTCAGAGGGGGGGTACAAATATTTTTCAACCATGAAGACTGCACCGGTATATTCTCCAGGATAACCTTTAGAAGGAAAACTTGCCTATTCTTTCTGTAATTTTGTTTACAGAAAGAATAGAGATGGCACCTCACCTTTGAACCCTCACTGCCATCCTTTACTTCCAGGTTAAGGAAGAGCTCAATAAGGCCCGGCTGTGTTTCCACGGCGACAGTGAGGAACTCCAGGATCATGACCTTGATCCTCATGTCCTCCGTGCGGCTCTGCAGGCGCGTCAAGAAGGCGTCGCGGATGGCAGCCGCATCGCTGCCCAGGCAGGCGTACACCGACATGGGCGCTACCTGGAGGGGAGCAGAGTGGACAGTGGAAACACTGTTAACACTGTGGAAACACAGCGTTAACACTGTAAACACAGCGTTAACACTGTAAACACTATGTAAACACAGATTAAACACTATGTAAAAACAAAGTAAACACTATGTAAACACAGCGTAAACACTATGTAAACACAGCGTTAACACTGTAAACACTATGTAAACAGCGTAAACACCATGTAAACACAGCGTTAACACTGTAAACACAGCGTAAACACTATGTAAACACAGCATAAACACTATGTAAACAGTGGTAACACTGTGTAAACACATCGTAAACACAGTTAACACTATGTAAACAGCGTAAACACTATGTAAACACAGTGTTAACACTATGTACACACTGAAAACACAGTGTAAACACAGCGTAAACACTGTTAACACTATGTAAACACAGCATAAACAGTCTTTACACTATATAAACACAGCGTAAATACAGTGGAAACTATGTAAACACAGCATAAACACTATGTTAACACTATGTTAACACTATGTAAACACAGCGTAAACACTGTTAACACTATGTAAACACAGCGTAAACACTGTTAACACTATGTAAACACAGCGTAAACACTTAACAATATGTAAACACAGCATAAACACAGTCTTTACACTATGTAAACAGCTTAAATACAGAGGAAACTATGTAAACACAGCATAAACACTATGTAAACAGTGTTAACACTATGTACACAGTGTAAACACTATGTAAACAGTGTAATCACTGTGAACACAGCGTTAACACTATGTAAACAGTGTTAACACTATGTACACACTGTAAACACAGCGTAAATACAGTGGAAACACTCTGTAAACGCAGCGTAAACAGTGTAAACAGTGTTAACACTATGCAAACACAGCGTAAACACTGATAACTGAACACAGCATAAACAGTGTGAACACAGCATAGACAGTGTAAACAGTGTTGACACTATGTAAATACAGCCTAAACACTGTTAACACTGTAAACACAGCGCAAACACTGTTAACACTATGTAAAGACAGCATAAACACAGTGTTAACACTATGTAAACAATATGTAAAAACAGTGTATACACAGTGTTAACACTATGTAAACACAGTGTAAACACCATGTATACACAGTGTTAACACTAGGTATACACTATGTATACACACCATTGCTAAGTTCAGCAGACATTACGTTCTAAAATGACTAACAGCCAGTTATGTTTTTATTTAACGGTTCATTGATGAGGTAAGAGTTAGGAGCCGACTGGGAGACAAACTCTCCAGCCCAAACACTCAAACCTTGTTATAGGAGACACAGTCGGAAACAGACGTGCCTCATGTTGTCACTTTAGATGGAAGCATCTGCTAAAGAACAAGTCCTTTCACTCTAGATGTTATTAATGAGCAGGTATGGTCTCTTGCTCACAGAAAGACTGCGGACCCTGGCAGTCTCGACTCAGGAACCTTCTATATGGGAGTCCTTCTATATGGGACACCTCGTCAGAGAGAGCGTTATTACAGAACCCTGGCGGAGCCGGCCCTTACTGTAGCAAGCCTCTTGAGCAGCTGGATGGCCAGGCGTGGCAGGGCGGGGTCGTGTTTGTGGTAGATGTATTTGGCCAGCACGGCGATGAGGTTGTTGCCGTGGCCACCGTGCTGGGTGAGGGCCTGCTCCAGGGGGGACGCCACGTCAGAGGTGGGCTTCAGGCGGATGACGTTGTTGGTGACGGAGAAGGCCAGCTTCACCGTCTGGATGAGGATCTGCTCTGGGCCCTCCGTACCCCCGCTGAGGACAAGCACCCAGGGGTGGGGAAGGCTGTTTATCTCACGATACGTAGAATAACAAGGTTTCCACTAATGGATACAATATCTTCAATCAACATGTTCGCCATCTTATCCAGTCACATTTTTCATCCAAAGCCACCTTTTAACGTAATTAATACACCAGTAATATCATAGGGTTTGATTGTTGAGGGTTTGTTGAGGGTTGTTGTTTGAGGGTTTGAGATATACATTGGGAGTGATAAGAATAGCAGTTTCATGTCTCAATGTGTTATTTACAGTAATAATTGGTGATAGCAGTAGCTTAAGTGCTTCCTTCAGAACTTAATACAAAATATTATATATATTATATACTATATTATATACTATATATATTGTACTTTCTGTGTTTCTATGTTTGTCTGTACGATGTCTGTTTGTCTACTTTTTGTCCATTTGTTTATTTTGCACCTCAGGTCTGAGAGGACTGCAATTTCATCTGTGCTATATATGTCGGACATTGAAGACACAGCAGCACCCGTAGTAGCCATGGCTCCGGGTAAGGTAGTTGCCAGAGAGAGTGTACATACCCAGAGTTTTGTGACTGGGATCTAAAGCATAACGAGTAAGTACTTTCTTCCCTCTGCTGCCGTAGAGAAGTTTCTTTCAACACGGCTTGCAAAAACAAGCACCCGGCTCCCACAGTTAGTGGCAACGTGTCCCACAAGGTGTCCCGTCTGCACCACTGTCCTCCATCCAGGCCCAGCCCCGTTCACTCTGTATGTCTGTCCAGGGCGGCTGTATTTTCACCTGCTCTAATACATTTGGCTTCCACTCCCGAGTTCCCTGGCTGCTAACTCTACACTTGTTGACAAACTCCTTGGCAAGGCCCGCCCTACTCTGCCTCCGATTGGCTAGAAGTTGTTGGTTGGCTTGAGAATGTGATTTGCTGGAGACGACACGAAGCATTGCCCCGCTGGTACCAGCACCATGCTAGAGACGACACGAAGCATTGCCCCGCCGGTACCAGCACCATGCTGAAGACGACACGAAGCATTGCCCCGCCGGTACCAGCACCATGCTGGAGACGACACGAAGCATTGCCCCGCCGGTACCAGCACCATGCTGAAGACGACACGAAGCATTGCCCCGCCGGTACCAGCACCATGCTGGAGACGACACGAAGCATTGCCCCGCCGGTACCAGCACCATGCTGAAGACGACACGAAGCATTGCCCCGCCGGTACCAGCACCATGCTGAAGACGACACAAAGCATTGCCCCGCCGGTACCAGCACCATGCTGGAGAACTTAAAGCCCTGAGAATGTGATGTTGGGCATGAGAGCATGAGAGCATGAGAGCATGAGAGCATGAGAGCATGAGAGCATGAGAGCAGGCTGCTACAGTCAGAAGTCCTCATGTGTCAGTGGGCCTCACCTGCTGGGCTGGGCAGCCAGCACCATGTCGATGGTGTCCACCCCCACTCCCATGATGTTGACCACGGCCTGGCCTGCCTCCGTGTTGGCCAGGCTGTAGATGCACAGGGACTGCAGGGTGGGAGTGCTGGGGGGGAAGCATGGAGTGTGTGGACATCATTTCAGGCACTGCTCCAGGGTAGAGTTTGGCTTTGATATTGGCCAGATTATTCAATGGCTTCGTCTCTGAATGTGTATTCTTCTGTTCATGGGAGATTATTACTTTTTCCTACTATGGAATGGGTCATTGTACAGTATTTTTTGGGATTATGTATTATATATGTCCCCAATGTCCCTCAAACTAATGTCAAAGCTAAATGGAGCATGGAAACAAAGCAGACCAAGCAGGCCTCAATACATACCTGCCATTGTCCTCTCCTTCAGGGCTCAGGTTCAGAATAGCATGGACCAGCTCCAAGATCAAACACCCTGAAAAAAGCATAGTATATTGTCAACATTAAAGTAGATGAAAACACTTTTACATGGTTTTAAAACATCGATCGGTGATTGAAACACACCCCTGGTCCTATTTCACTGTTATGTGTACCATTTCCCGCTGACGCAGGTAAACTACATTTCTTTGGACGCTACTATGTCACTAATATGCTACGCTACGCTACTGCGTCACAGACAAATTGCTGCAGTGGAGGCAATGGTGGTTAAAAGGAGTAGGTGTTCAAATCGCTGTAGCATCAACTGGGTGTTTGTGTCTCAGAATCCTTGCTCACTACATTGTTGTAATGGTCCTATGGGAGAACTACATTATTCAGTAAGAGGACACACATCCTGCTGGAACAGCAGTCTTGTAAATCTAAAATGCATTTGAGAATTGTAGGCTTTATGTGTAGCTTTCACATAAATAATAAAGCCTGTTATTCATATTGTTGGTAAATATACTTATTTCATGAATTAATGTAGAATTTACAGAATGTTGCATCCTGATGTTGACAGGGGGTTAGCTAAATTCATTCTGGGCAACGTAGGGACATAGCCCACTGGAACAGATGACAGGAAGAGTGGCATGACAGCCAGTGAATAGTGTAAATTACAAAGTACTAAATATTATGCATATTGGAAAAAGAGACCTGGCTGTGTTTTTCAGTTTTAGGCTGTATTAGTACTTTGACCTCTACTCGTATGTATGTAAGGTAAACCCTCACCTATCCTTTCCCGGACACCGTATGTGTTATAGCGCCACTTGTGGTAGGTGGGCAGCATCTCCTTCAGCACCAGCAGGACACATGGGATGAGACCCTTGTTCTGGGTGCTGCCCAGCTGGCCCTGAATCACAGGTCAGAGGAAAAATAGAACATCATTCAATGATATTGATGTGTGTGTGTGTGTGTGTGTATATGTAAAGATTTCATTAAGGGACCCTATTTTATGAAATGTTAAAACCTATCCACTGGTTATATCACAAGTGGGATGACCCATGTTCATGTCCCAGATGTATCATGAACAGACACTAGTTGTTACAGTCCACTAGGGAAGTGAAAATGTCTATCCACCTATCATACACCTGATGGAAGTGTCTCAAACCTGGTGGTAAAATAGGTCCCTGAAGATGCATTTGGAATAAAGTGTCATATAATAATCCCCGTTTGTGGGAAGGCTTTTCTTATCTTAAGTAACAGTAATATGGATGGATTTTGTCAGTTAACAGTTGAACAGACTGAGGAATGACTGACGTCAACAGTACCTTGACCAGGGTAGTAATGAGGCGGAGGAAGGCAATGGTGACAGCATACTCTCCCCTGGGCTGCTCAATCTGCACCAGCAGGTTGCCATAGTTACCCGCCTTCATGCCCTCAGCGCTGGGGAGGGAGAAGGCATTAGACCGTAGAGCATGGAAGTAAACATGTTCGGGGCAAGCCATGATGGGACATCATATATGTTGGTATGATACCAACTATTATTAACCAAATCATTGACATTCAGAAGGAAGCATTCAAGCACACTGTTGTACAAAACCTTTTTTGTTTTAGTTTTTTTATGTATTAATACGGCCAAAAAGGCCAATAAAATGACATGCTCTGCATCAGAGAAGTTAAATGAAACCCATTATGCTGCAGCTTGCATTTTTAAGATGAGCCAAGAAGCAGGCATTTGGTGATGAACAGTACCTTATAGACTGGGCCATGTTGGTCAGTGGGGTGGAGGCGAAGGGGAGGAAGCCAGTGTGGTGCAGACTGGACCACACCTGGACAAGAGGAACAGGTACTGAGACACTTTGAAATACAACTGGCAGCATACGATTGTTCACCGCACTTTTTATTAAATCTCTCCTCATTACTCAAATCACTAAACACTGTCACTACCAACATCATATCAACACTCCACTCATCACAACCGCAACCAACACTCAAAGGGCGCTTGTCCGTAATATCAGCAGTATTATGGTGAATTATATGTCTATGTAGCTTCAGCGTCGCCACAGAGTCATGTATTGGAATACAAAAATTCCTCATTATCAGTCGTTACCACTGCAGTTTTAGGGGTGTCCTCATGGAAATGCAAAGGTCAATTAATCAAAAATTAAAATGTGTTCTCATATGATGATTAGAGAGACAGAGAGAACTATTGTAAACAAAACTATTTTTTTTTTTTTTTTATCTTAGTGTTTGAATTCCAGCTGAAACATTGTCATTTCCGTCATACTGAACATCAGCATGGCTGACTATTAGCACTTGGCCCTTACCTACAATGCCAGCCGTGCTGGGATTCAGGATAACAGCTCTATGTAAGAGCAATATGACTTGGATATTGCTCAGCAGTTTGAGTCTTTAGCGATGACAATATGATTAGTGATACAGCACTACATTGTTCCTACCTTCCCAGGGTTCCTGGCTGCCAGCACAATAAGGCAGTTGACACAGGAAGCGATCACAGGCACTGGGGGGTTAATAACCGACGTTAACCTGAAAGACACAGAGAGAAAAATAATTAACAGATACATCAGTTTCAGCATCAAAACTATTTCACACGAAGGGAGATGAGCATGATGTTGAGTGAATGAGTGAATGAGTTGGGGCTGGGTCATGCCAGAGGTGGACGACCAAGCTTACCTCTGCAGCAACATGTAAATGCGAGAGGTCAGAGGTAGCAGACAATCAGAGACGGTCCAGTCTGTGCTGATGATCTTATGGACCAGATCCAGGATGGGCTTCACCCGCTCACAGTGGCTGATGACATCTAGCATGGACACATGAAGAAAAGCTTGCATATGTTATTCACCGATTTTCTATTTTCAATAAGTGAAGGTTGAAGCTACAGGCAGACCTAGAAAAATACTGCACACACGTTTTCTTCAGCCTGTGGAGGGACTTCCAGCCCCAGGACACACCTAATTTAATCAACTAAGGAATACATAACCGTGACACCATGGCTGCATCCGAATACGCATACTTGACTACTATATAGTATGCATTTTGTAGTACGTGACAAATATAGTACGTCCGAATGCTTAGTACGCATTGTGTAGTACGGAAAAAGGTTTCCGAATGCGTACTACCGCCACAGTGTACAACGGTAGGACACTACGCTATCCCACAATGCAGTCTGGTAACCGAAGAAGAACGCCACGGAGAAAATTAAAATAAATAAAAGCAGCGATATCAAGAGCCATTCTAGAAAGAAACAGAAAGAGACATTTTAATTCACTAGCAACAACGACAAGACGGAAAACTATGAGGTAAATTATCAGAGGTGACTTTTTTAATTTTGCCGGCATCTGATCTGCTGCGCACAGAGGGTAAATACGTCATCTCCTATGATCCGGTAGCGTTTTCGGTGGTGTTCGGAAGCGTTCTACGTACGGCTGTAGCACGTACTACATTAGCGGTCAAGTAGTAGACACTGAACAGAAATAGTATATACTGAGTATTCGGATGCACCCCATGAACATGTCTATGTATATTGTTCATTAATACATCGCCATGGCAAAACAGTTACAGAATGATCAAATGAAAGATATATGTTTTGAAATGGACAGAAAGTGTCCATTCAGCAGTGTCAGTGTGAATGCTCCATACCGGCGGTGGACACCACGTGCAGCAGCATCTCCACCTCGCAGGTGAACAGAGTCCAGGAGCTGTAGGAATGATCCCAGCGCACCACGTAGCCCTGCTCCCCCGCCAGCACCACCTGGCCCAGCGCGCCCTGCGGCATCCGCAGGTTGGTCTGGCCGGAGCCTGGGGGCACAGATCATAGACCATCTCAATAACAGTGGAACCTGACTGAGCCTGGGGACACAGATCATAGACCATCTCAATAACAGTGGAACCTGACTGAGCCTGGGGGCACAGATCATAGACCATCTCAATAACAGTGGAACCTGACTGAGCCTGGGGACACAGATCATAGACCATCTCAATAACAGTGGAACCTGACTGAGCCTGGGGGCACAGATCATAGACCATCTCAATAACAGTGGAACCTGACTGAGCCTGGGGACACAGATCATAGACCATCTCAATAACAGTGGAACCTGACGGAGCCTGGGGGCACAGATCATAGACCATCTCAATAACAGTGGAACCTGACTGAGCCTGGGGACACAGATCATAGACCATCTCAATAACAGTGGAACCTGACTGAGTCTGGGGACACAGATCATAGACCATCTCAATAACAGTGGAACCTGACTGAGCCTGGGGGCACAGATCATAGACCATCTCAATAACAGTGGAACCTGACTGAGCCTGGGGGCACAGATCATAGACCATCTCAATAACAGTGGAACCTGACTGAGCCTGGGGGCACAGATCATAGACCATCTCAATAACAGTGGAACCTGACAACTTCCTCAACAACATTTGGAATAGCCATCATGCCAGTGCTATGTTTACTGGAATGGAAGCCAGTATGCGTTGCATGATATGTGGTTAAGCTTTTTGGTGGGCGCATTCGTCCATAACAACTTACAACCCCATGAGTGTACGGCGTGCATACTATTCTTAGGGGGTTCCAAGGGTAGACCAAGTGTGAATCAATCCCCTACCCTTGTAGTGTGTGCATTTAAAATGCTCCACAGCAATCTAGACAAAGCTCAAGTTGAGCTACACAGGACTGTCCATCCATTTGACTTGCAGGTCATGGTCATACCAAGCGGGTAGAGGAGTTTGGGGACCTGTCTCCTCCAGAGGGTCTCGTCGTCCTTGGAGACGATGTCATTGGGTTTCTGCTTGTACACCTCCGTGTAGAAGGACATCTTGTCCAGAAACGTGTACACCTGCCACCACATAAGGAAAGAAACAGATTGTTAATTGTTGTCCATTTGTTTTAAAACCATGTCCTTAAACTGATGTGTGCCTGCGTGTGCAAGCTGACAACGTACTTTTTTGACAGTGGACTTGTTGGACAGAAGTGCGGTCAGGAGCTGCAGCAGTGGACCGGTCTTGTGAGGAAACATCCCCACCGCGCTGTCCAGGATCATGCCCAGGCCCATGTTGGGTCTCTGACACAGCAAATGACACAGTCAATAAAACCATTGACATGCGAGGGTTCTTTATAGTTTGACTGTGGGACTCACCATTTCCCAGAACAGCTCAGCAAGGCTTGGAGCAGAGAGCACATCGCATGCAGCGTCAATCAGATGCTGCAAATAAAAGCTTTGGTCAGACCCTCTGTATGGGGGGGGGCACGGAATCATTTCAACACCAGTGAAACAGAAATCAACGGCACAGTTTAAGATTTACATTAGTGTTATTTCTAGGTGGGATATTGTTGTAAGGCTCAAAAATGTCCAATGCTCAAAACTGTGTCCAAAAATGTTTCTTTTATTCAAGCAAGCTTGGGCAGAATGGAAGTAAAAGAGACAAAGTCACATTCTATAAAACTAAAATTGTTGAATTATAAAAGATATCGAAAATCAAACAAGTTATGATGTCTGTTGAAGACTCACAGATTGGTCCCATTGAATATTAGTATGTGAGTATGTGAATGATAAGTAGTATTATGCATCATAAGTAGCGGAAGTAGGATAAGCGTAATAAGTAGGCCTAGGAGTAGTAGTAGAATGATAGAGTATTATTGGTATAACTTAGAAGTAGTAGTATTAGTATGATACATTATTACTATAGATACATCAGTTGTATAAAAAGTTAATACATAATTTGTTGTTAATTAACGTGTTGATTGTTTCCATCTAGTTTGTGGAGTTTGTCACAGAATGCCAAGGCTTATATTGATAGAATCTGGGCAGTCTCAACTTTCATATGTGTAGATAGCCTGATGCTTAATGCAACTTTATTAAATTATCCAACATGGGCGAATAGTCGACTCCTGCAGATAACTTGCATATGGATTGGTTGGAGTCCTGCCAACTGATACTCACATTTTAAACATTCAAATGAGCGGCCGATGCACATCTACAAATCATGACATCCCTAACAGAGCAGTACCTGTGGGCTGCCCAGAGTCTCCTCTTCAAAAGAAGTGATGACAAATGAGAGGAGGCCGTAGATGCACATCTTGGCAGTGCTGGCTGTACACTGTGGGGAGACATCACATTTAAAGACTGGTAAACCCGAACCATGAACTTTTTACCATTAGCAGCCTCTAGTGGCTCAAGTTGTAACTACAGTTATGGCTATATACAATTCAGTCTGTTATAAGTAAATGAAGTAATATTCAAACAGTTTGTCATTTTTCAACAGTGGGCAGTGGATTTACTTGTGGAAACTTTCTAGTGCAAATATGATTTACTGGAGAAAATATCAGCAGTAGAAGAGTTACATGCAGCCTTTAACCGTTTTGTGTAGCAACAGGTAATAGCATGCGGCATGTGAAAATCATACAATTCAATTCATACTAAATACACAACCAATCAATATATTCTTACGCTACAAATGAGAAACTCCATTATACAAGGCCTCTCCAATCCAAATGAGCAGCTTTAATAAGCACTCCCTTACATTGTGGCCGGAGACCCCCAGGCCCTGCAGCATGGTGGACAGGTACTTGAAGACCCCCAGCTGCAGGGCGGTGTTGCCTATCCTCCTGACCACAGGGCTGGCCTCGTTGGGCTTCAGCGTGTGTCTCAGCAGCACCCAGGCCAGCAGCACGGGGCCGTGGTGGGGGATGTCTCCCAGTGTGAGCAGCAGCTGGTCCATCTCCTGGAACACACAGGGACACGCTGGGGGCTGAGCACTACTTCAATGCACATCCAATGAAGAGCCATCAGAAGGTTTGAAACAGACCACGACAGGGTTCTTCCCCAGGTAACAGTGGTGCTGCACCACCATGTTACAACACTGCCGCAACACACACTGTTACACTTTGTGTGTACAATGTTTTCTTTTCATTTCTAAAATGATTCAATGCAACATAAAAGGAAATATGTTTTTGTAAAATGAAAAATACACAAAGCAAAAGTAGCCTACAATGTCATGTTAACGGCGTGTGTAAAAAGTCAGTGTCTTTGGGAGTGCGACTCAATTACAGGAGAGCGTCATAGTGGGACACACACACACACCAGGCCAAGGAATGCAGCGTGGCATCAGAGAAAGACAACAAACATGATAGTTTGTTTTTTGCTCTTGTTCAGTATTTAATATAATGGTTGTTAATTGATGTGTGAGCAAACACTTAAGTTTAAAATAGGATACATAGCTTTGAAGGAAGGAATTAGCATCAATTGTGGATTAAATGGCTTGTACATAGTACCAAGTTAAATAAGTACATTGAGATGAATGAATGAATGAATTCAAGGAGTTCCCCTATCGGTTTTTAGTTGTAGATCTCTTATTATAATGATAATTATTGTATTATTTTCTTATCTAAGGTTAACAGTTTATAATGCAATGGATGTTGGCCTATTATAATGTGTTGTAGAGAAGATATAGCTATGGTACACCACAGATGTTTATTTTCACATCCTGCTCTTTTCAAATCTCAAATTATGCATACAACAGGGTGCATAATGATTTGGTTACTCTAAAAAATAAAAAATAAATTTAAACCACAATTGTTTGACAGAATCAGAACGATAACACTAGTCCATGTTTAGGGTGCAGCCCTACACCACTGCTTGTCTCTTCCTTCAGAAGCCTTTCCTCCAAACTAAATGTCTTGGTGGGAAACTTCATCTGTACCATGTCTAGGCCTAGAGAGATATTGTGAAATGCTTCTTGATGTCGTAAAAACATCTCCAGCCTTTTTATGGACCTGAAAACCTCGGGATGTGTCAGTTGAACTATTCCTATGAGTGTGCTTTGGGTAGAGGACCAACAGCACCACTAGTCATTAGCTCCAGACTGGAGGCCCACCTTGGTGACCTCAGGGGTGCTGGAGAACTGGTGCTGCTCCGTGCAGTCCTCCAGTGCACACTTGTGGAGGAAGTCGATGTCCATCCCCTCTACCAAGATCAGGGAGCTGAAGTACCTACGGGCCACAACAACTAAACATCAACAACTATTGCCTACTTCAACAATTATGTATATTTTGTTGTCAACATTAATATTATATTGCGGGAAATGTTATATTGAATGTTATGGTTTTGAAAAATGTATTTGGCACTTCAATAAATCCAACAACTTCTAAAACCCTTCAGAAGTGGTTGGATTTTACCCTTTGTTAGAAGTAGCAAATGTAATCCATTGAATCGTAACTGCATTGTATAGACAGTTCCCACACTCAGTTACAAAGGCAAGGCCAATCGATTCATACCACTCCTCACAGAACACCACGGCCATTCACAGTGCAGGAAAACACCACATTTCAAAACCAAAGCGTCCCAGACATTGTCCCAGAGTTGAAGCACATCAAACGGCGGTCAGGGCAGTCTCACCCGATGCGGTCCACCAGGGCGTCCATGCTCTTGTCCACCAGGTGTCTGTTGGTCTGCCGGAGGCCGAAGCCCTGCTCCTTGAACACCTTGGTGAAGCTCAGCAGGTCGCTGGCACTCATCTCAAAGTATGCGTAGTACAGGAAGATAATCTCCAGCAGCAGAGACTGCTCTCGGAGACACTGGCGGAACCACCGCGATACCTGCCTCTCCGTCTGAAACAAAGAGTTGTACATAGTTTGTTCTATGTATATCGTTACATACATATATACATTATATCGTATTCATTATATTGTATTCATTTAAATCATTTCATTGCAAGATCAATGTCTTTCCTGGGCTGGCATACAGGCTATCCCTGGAATATACTGTAATAGTACTGTGACAGTACTGTCATACTGTGATTAGTATCAACTTGTTACACACAGTATTACACCGTGTCTTGCTGGTGTCTCACCATTAGATTGCCATGGGTTTCCCATGTTGGAGCCTCTGCTTTGAACAAGTTCTCAAACTGTGACTTGTAGTTGGCAACTAGGTCCTTCTCCAGTTTATTCACACAGCTTGCATATTCTGCCTGCAAATACACAAACAGAGATCATGGAAAATACTCCATTAATATCAAACTAAAAATGATATCTTGTGTTGGAGTTGAGGTGATGCAGCGTCGTGTATTCTTGAGTTATGTTCCTTACTCTGTAGGGATGTCTTTCATCCTGAAAGTATGTCAATAAGAGCAGGACACATCTGAGAAGACACACACGCTCCTCAAAGTAAAAGTCTGCTATCTGTGGACACAAGAAACATATTAGTCTCTAAAGGGAAAATATGGAATTCTGCAGACAGAACAATAACAGCAAAGTTATTTGATCTTTGACGTAACACAGCAGCCGTCGACTTCACCACCATTGGGAACATGAATCTGAGTGAGGGGTTATGTATTTAAGTTGGATTCCCTTTAGGTTTAGTCATGTCACATCATTTCATTCTAATGAAATTGCTGCAAGTAACTTAACTTTAGCTTGCTAACTTCCCATTAGATGGGTAGACTCCCCAAACAGCTGTAGGTGATGTTGTGGTAGCCCAGCATGGTTATCATGGGTCAAAACAACAACAATCCTTTTTTTAATGATACAGAGTTTGATAGACGAGAACCTATTTATAGACGTTAAATCTAATCAGATTTTAAATATTCATTTCATCCATTTAAATAAAAATAGTCACTGCATGGGAAATACCAGCCATGATCAAGCATAATCACTTTGCTGATGGAGCATAGCAAGTGTTTGAAAGGCTTTAACCACACACTGACCTTGAGTAGTAATGCCTGGCTCTGCCTCTCATCCTGGAGAACACACTGGAAGGGGAATAGCATCATTCACATTTGCATCCATCTACTTTATACTGAATCATACAACCTCATTTTAACAACATGCACCAACAGAAGTACATCCCAGCGACCTGTGTACCGTACCTTTAATGAATGACGCGTTCCTCTGTAGTCCTCTTGTAGGTAGCACTGTAAAATCTGCAAACTCTTTTCCTCATCAAGACCCTGAAAATAAACAATAAGTATGAATTCATAATGAACCAATTAAAAACTATATATACATTGATGAACCAAGTACATTTAAAAGGATAATATTGTAATGATGAAGTACATAGACAAAAATAGAAGGTTAATACAAAAAGCATCCCAAACTCTCACCAGTAATTTGCTTATCCTCAGTGAAAAGTCCTTCAGCGGCTTTGCAGCCTCCTTGTTTGCTTTCAATTTGGCAACAGCTGCTGAACTGCATCAACAAGGAGGACAAATACAAGAGACAAAACTAAACATTGGAATCTTTTCTCTCCATTGGTGGACAACACATTTTTCAAGATTATACCTGGCTGGTTTGTAGTAGGTAAGCCCTTGGTGTAGCTTTTCCCAGTGCCTGTCCAGCTCTGCCTCTATCTGAGCCTAAGAAATAGGTCAGGGAAAGACAGCAGCAGAAACACAAAGTAAGATCTTATTTCACATCTATCAAGGCTGATCACTTTGAACAATCGTAAGACTCCAAAACATCCTACACACATGCACCCAGCACTACTAGCCCAATGCAATCAGCCATGCCAAAAATATACATATCATCATAGGTGCTCCAATCACCCCAACTCAATTGTTATAGGGTAAAGGGGGCATTTAGGAGACGCCTTTGTCCAAAGCGACTTACAATCTGTACATTAGTGAGGTTCGAATTGCGGACAGTTGGAGGGGGATCAATGGGATCGAACCGCCGACCCTACGGTTAGTAGATGCTCTGTCCAACCGCTCTACCCACTGAGCTACTGCGGACCCTACGGTTAGTAGATGCTCTGTCCAACCGCTCTACCCACTGAGCTACTGCGGACCCTACGGTTAGTAGAGGCTCTGTACAACCGCTCTACCCACTGAGCTACTGCGGACCCTACGGTTAGTAGAGGCTCTGTACAACCGCTCTACCCACTGAGCTACTGCCGCCTCCCATAATGTCATTGGAATAATATTGTGGATAGATACTGCAGTAATCAGCTATAGAATTATTAACACATGATCATTTTTTTGTCATCAGATGAGGCTGTCAATCTGCTGGCAAAGAAGAAATTAAGGAACTTTTATTTGATGGTGGCACAGAGGAAGAATATGCCATTAATAGAGTACAGTTACCAATCAAAATAAACTTGTCAACAGGTGGAATAACCTATTAAATTAAGATTTTTCATTATGCAGTCAAAAAGGAGAAACCAAAATTGCATAAACTGCTTTCTCCTATCTCCCATCTAGTTTCTGCACGTGTTCATTTTTTTTGTAAACAGGATACGGAGCAGATTGTTTCTATTAAAGGAATAGAACGAATGAAAGAGAAAATAGATTAAGTACATACCGGTTCTCTCAACGCTGATCTGCCCAAGAGAATAGTCCATAGCTCTCGACTACTCCTGTGATAAAACATTGGGTTGGATCATGAGGCAATCCATTTCCTTTCTTACAAACACCTATAGATTGCCACTTAAAATCACATACAGTAAATCAGTGAATTAATTGAACCTAAGCACATCATTGTTTACTGATGGACAGTTTACTTTTATCAACAAGTCGTATTGCTGACGTTATACCAAAGTAGCATTTCCACATCATCACGTCGAACTCAAAATTTACTGGGATACAGAGTTTTAGTACGTATATCGCAAGATGTTCTTAATGACTTCCACATTTGAAATTAACAAAAGAACTGCACGCTGTGATGAGTTGTTCTTGGAACGGAGATACAAGTAAATAAAACCAAGTTTCAGGGACCATGTTCAGGTTGTGGACAGCTCAACCAACCATTGTGTTCCATCTAAATCGGTGTATTTCAGTTTTGCTAGTGTTAGCGATACGGATAAGGAGAAAGTCGGCAGCTCCATCTCCAATGTTTCTCTTCTTGTAAGTGTTGTAAGAGTTGTAAGTGATGACATGCTGTCATGCTTTGAATCGCGCTAAAAAAGAACATTCAAATCCAACAGCCGACCAGTTGCTAAGCTAATGTAGCGTGCTGCTAATGACTTGGGCGGTTTATACGTAGTAGTCGTTTGTTTTAACAAATAAGAGCAACCAAGTTTGAGGTTGGTGTGATTAGGGATTCTTTCAAATTGATTTTCATAGTCGTAAAGATGTTAACAGAACGCCCAGGTAAACTTAAAGTATATCCCCTTTTACCTGACACACAAGGCCGACTCCGCCATCTTGGGTCCTGCCATGTGATTGGTTGACGAGCAGCAGCGTGGCCCGGCGTCTCACTCCGCAGGGACGCTCTGTTGTCTTTGTCTATTTCCTTTTCCTCTTAAACAGACTATTTGGTAACTATAAAGTAATGATATGGTTATATTCTTACAGAGGAAAAGTATGTTATCATACGTTACATGGTGATTTGGAACTGGATACATATTTAATAAAAAATAAAAATCAATGAGCTATTCACAAATACCTATTTTAGTTATATATACGCATATTATCATACATAATTATGACCCATAGCCCAACGTATAATATAAACATAAGTGAAGGTCTACAGATTAAATGTGTATATGTAAACTATATTGTATTCCATTGACTACATTGCCAAATAAATGAAAGAAAAAGTAAACACAAAATAACCACAGACTACTAATTAATTTACAACGAATCTTGGAGTGATATACAAATTTAAATCCATAAGAAGGAATAACAGGTTCACAGACAATGGTAAGTAAGCATGACAAAAGCAATTTACAAATGCAGTTGAACATACATTTTCCCAAATCTAATGCATTCGAACTTTCCAGTGAAGGTTATCTTGAAACAGGCAATGTACATGTATTGTACACAAAAATTACATAGGTATGATATCTTAAAATAATGTATTTTAGTATTGTTTTGGTCCCTCCTCTTATTACGCGACGCCCATGTGACTTGGCTGTCAAATATGGCCACCTTCTACTGTGTTTGAGGAACGCCAGTTGACAGACATTTTTCAAAGGAGCTGATGCTGGTTTCTATTAGATCACCGTTTTGTTCAGTCCACACATGCTGTAAGTATTTGTATATTAATGCATATAGAATTTGAGAACCTGCAACGAAACGCCGAAAATGGTTGTATTTTTCTACGATCACTCGTTTGATGTTGCCGTAAGCTTGATGCTGCTTGCTGGGGTCGCAACATCCTTGACATAGCAGTATTCTCCACTTCAGCAAAAACAAAAAGGCTAGCTTGGCTAAATCAATTTTGAGAATATCAACTACAAATCGAAATTCGAGTTTTAACATTACTAAGCACCTTGCAGGGTGTATGACAATGGATCTCGTTGTCAATATTTAATGACTAACAATCAGCATGGCTTAGCTTACTTCAACCCCCACTTTATATTCGCAGGAACAAAATGTGGCAGCCAAAACCTCGTTTTTAGTTCATGTATGATTTTGATATTTTGTCAGATTTTGATGGAGGGGTAAGGGGAAAGTTCATTGCTCCTTCGATAAGATGACTCATGGACCAGCAGATCACATATCTCGCATGTTATCAATGTGTCAGTACAAATGAGAATGCTTTAGTAAGCATTCTTGAGTCTTTTAAATGTTGTAGAATTAAACTTATATTTGCATCGTTCTACAAGAAAACACTTGTCTTTTCCAGGTGATCTGCAGAAAATGAAGAGCGATCTACACATGAAGGATGCACTCTAGATGAACCATTTGGTAAAGAACATTCTGTGTTCTAGAGCATCCGTCAACATCTCTTCTGCCTTCTCCCTCTCTTTCTCTGTGTGTGTCCATCCGTCCCTCTCAACTCTGCAAACATGGAGATCAACCCAGTGTTGGTGGAATCCTCTGTTGTCATGGCCATGGTGCTATGTGTCCACATGGTGGTCTGGAACCAGCACTCCTGGTGCACAATAGCCCTCGTCATCCAAGCTTTCTATGTACAACACAAATGGGACCGCCTGCTCCGCTCCGGTGGCGCCGTGTTCCAGTTCCGTCCAACCGCAAACAGCGGCATCGTCCCGGCCTCCATGGTGATGCCCCTTCTGGGCCTGGTGCTGAAGGAGAAATGTTCCGCCTCTGGGAATGTCTACTTTGAGAGATTCTCCATGGTGGTCACTGTTACGGGCATGATGTTAGCTCTGTTCCTGTCCCTCATAGCACTGGGCGTTACCAGACCGGTGCCGACAAACACTTGCGTGATAGCAGGCATGGCAGGTGCTGCCATCCTGTACACCACCAAACAGACCCTGACGGTGTCCGAGGTGATCGAGGTCCTGGAGGTGCTCCTGATCTTCGTGTACCTGTGCCTGATCGTGCTGTACCTGCTGCCGCGCTGCTTCACGCCCGGGGAGGCGCTGCTCATCGTAGGTGGGATCAGCTTCATCGTGAACCAGCTGATCAAACGCTCCCTGAGCCTGTCTGAGGCCAAGGGTGACCCCGTCAACTACTTCCTGCCGGTGGTGGTGGTGGGTTCATTGTTGCTGGGGGTCTTCTTCGCCCTGCTCTTCTGCTTCATGGAGTCAGAAACATGGGTGTCATCACTGTTTTTCCACATGATGACGGCAGTCTTGGCGCTGGGGATCCTCATGCCGTGGCTGTCCCTGTTCATTGGCCGACACCCCATCATGTGGCTGCTGGACTTTGTTACTCTAAACGAGAAGAGGCTATGCCTGCTGGGCTACTGGCTGTTCCTGGCCAGCGTCGCCACCTGCGTGGTGCTGCACCAGAACTACAAACGACAGTCCGGCTCCAAGAAGCACCAGGCCTCCACCGTGGTCAGGAAGTACTTCCACCTCATCATTGTGGCCACCTATGTGCCAGGGCTGCTGTATGACCGGCAGCTCCTCCACGTGGCGTCAGTAGGGTGCCTGGCCTTGTTCCTGGTGTTGGAGTATGTACGCTACTTCCGCATCCGACCCATGGGGCAGCTCCTGAGGCAGCTGCTCACCTTGTTCCTTGATGAGCGGGACTCTGGGCCTCTGATCCTCACACATGTCTACCTGCTCCTGGGCATGTCCTTACCCATATGGCTGTTCCCTGCACCATGTGCCCCTAAAGGGATATTGCCAGGTGCAGGAGGACTGGTGCCCTACGCCGGCGTGCTGGCCGTGGGAGTTGGAGACACGGTGGCCTCCGTTTTTGGCAGCACCATGGGGGAGATCCGATGGCCTGGTACCAAGAAGACCATGGAGGGCACCGCCACCTCCGTGTTCGCCCAGATCATCGCAGTGGCCATGTTCCTCATCTTTGACGGGAGCATCAATCTGAACTCCACCTACTCGTGGATCGTGGGCTCAATCACACTCGTGGCCATGTTGGAAGCATACACCTCCCAAATAGACAACCTCTTCCTGCCCCTCTACCTCTTCATCCTGCTGCTGCTCTGATGAGGGACACTCGCAGTTTGGGGCTGAAATTGTTAACAATAATAATAATAATAATAATACAGCATAATAATGCCGAATGTGATTTTTGACATTTGATTTCTGACCTCTATAATAGGATGTTACTTTCAATTTATCGAAGGGAGAGTTAACCGTAGGAAATTGGTATTCATGGAACAATATTGGTCCTCTTTATGGGGATGGGGGGTTCATTCACACAGAACGTATTGGGATTACCTATGTCTACAGATGGTAATCCTGCCTAATTAGTAAGACTAAGAACAATACCTCTGCCTTTTTATTTGGTAAAGCTGCAGATGTTTCATCAGCATGACCTTTTATCTAATTTGCCTAGAACAATGCATTTCAAATCAGTTGCAATGGATGTTTACAAAAAAATATGTGGAACATGATCATTTTCTCTGCATTTATCATGGTGTCTAATATTCATCTTGACAGTTCATGTTGACAGTTCTATAATAAGAGGTATTGAAATGCTAACACAAATATTGACTTGTGTGAGCAAAGTAGGAACTACACACAACTCATGTTTTCACATATGCAACCATGGGCAGATGGATGGGACTCTTAATGGCACATTTCGATAGTCTTTGTTTTACCTTGTACTATTAATTTTTGCAAATGGATATATATATATATATATATGCCTTTGTATAGCCTTTGAAGAACATTATTTAAAATCGAGCTTCTGGAAATGTTTTTTATGATGAACTGTTTCGGACGACGTAGTACTTTTGCCTCATGGCAACATGAAGATGGGCTGCTGGCCCTAAGGAACATGAACATGAAGATGGGCTGCTGGCCTTAAGGAACATGAACATGAAGATGGGCTGCTGGCCTTAAGGAACATGAACATGAAGATGGGCTGCTGGCCTTAAGGAACATGAACATGAAGATGGGCTGCTGGCCTTAAGGAACATGAACATGAAGATGGGCTGCTGGCCTTAAGGATGCTGCTTCCTGCACCGTGATGTGCTGCTGCAGCACTGAGCCAAGCACGGCTAGTTTGTCAAAAGCCATTCAGCAACTGTAACAGTGTGAGTTGTTGCACAAAAGGCGACAAATTATGCTCCTGCATGACACTAAGATGTGATATTCTGTACGGAAACTTTAAATACAGAACAAGCCTACTGTATATTTTGTTGTGGAGTATTTTCTACGAGCCTCCTAATGATCAATCTTCATGTCCTTCAAACTATGCTGTTCCTTAATGCTGAGAAAATGGGTCCTCTGTTTGCACAAACAGGCCTGTTTCATCCATAATTCTGTACGATTTATTTATTGATATTGGATAAAAAATCTTAGAAATATCTGACTGTAACAAGGCCTCATCTCCCGGTTTTATTTTGCATTATTCTGTAAGGATGACATGATTGTTTTGACTCGCAACATGTGATGTTAATTTTATGATGATGATTTTTACCTGTAAAATGTATTTTCTCAACTTTTTTTGTTTTGCTTCATCTTTACATTTAGTTCTTATAGTATTGCATGTACATTGCATCATTAAAGATAATGCTGAAATGTCTGAATTTCCCTCTGATTCAAAATAGCTGTATAACATGCATCTTTTGCAGCATTTACAGCATGTTTGCAAAAGATGAATATATCAAAATGCAAGAAATCCATCAATCAAATGTCAATCAACAAATATTTCTGGATCAGAATGTTCAACCCACCTAAATCAAGATTGCAATTTCTACAAGATTGATTGATTCACATTCCTAAAAGTTTCAGTTCAGTGGACAAGGTAAGCAAATAGTTATAGTGCTGTACATTTGATAAGTTCCTTCCAATACATTGAATTCGTTTGGATTAAATGAGCCAAAATATATATAATTGCCAAACAGAAATTCATGAATAACAATTATTAACAGTAATTAGTAAAAAAAAAAATAAAAAAAAGGCTGGGTCTCTACAATCTTAACAAATCAAGGAAAAATAACCAAAATGATGTTAGCTTAAAAAGAACGCCAGGAACACATTCACTCTTGAAGGTGTAAGTGCTTCACATGGCAGACATGTAGAATGCAGGGTGTAGTTGTTGAAACAGTTGAATATAGATATGAGCTATAGTGTATATTTTTCAGTATAATACAATGCTGACGGGATACCGACTTCATAATTATACTGTTCAGGCAAGTTGGTGCTTTGTCAGACAACTGGGGACCTTGAGCAGAACACAATATTGCCATATGATCCTTCATTTGGTGTAGAGTGCGGGGAAGGGCAGCTCTTCTGTGGGTTGGAGCCTTAAAGGGACAAACACAATGACAGAGATCAGGATGGTCTCACACGGCTCTTTAAAGACCTCCACACCTCCTGAGCCATGAGGAGATCTCCATCCTGATTGCTCTCTCACCAGTTCTGGGGGCTCCACTGTGTGCCCTGGGACTCCATGAGGTGGAAGGTGTAAACGTGGCGTGAGATGTCGGAGGTATTGGCTGCACTGCGGTGCACCACCTGCCCATGGATCAGCACCACACCACCTGAACAGAGGAGGCATCTGGACTTTTAACTACATCAGGCTGAAAAAAAGAATGTCGAAAAAAGCGATTCATACCATGAAGATACAGAATATTGATTTCCCAAACAATTTCCATGATGTTCATCACTGCTGTTCAATGCTGTACCAAATAATTCAAGGCTGTCTTGGTAACCCCTCAAATGATTCCTATCCTAACCAGTAAATCATCACCCTAATGACCAATATGGAGTGAATGTCACAATTACGTCAGTGTAGAAGAAGAGATATGGAGTGTTGAAACATTGACAAAATGTCTTCGGCCATCGGCTGTCAGAATGGCAATGGCAAAAAGACATAACATTCAGTTTGTAAGACTGGCATATAATAATCAAACTATCTCAGAATGTACATGCATTTCAGAACAAAGTCTTCGCTCATAGTTTGAACTTTTCCTTAACCAACCTTAGCCTTAACCAAGTTAACTGTTATGTTAACTCTGGTACGATCTACCTCAGTATAATGTGTCAATGGTTTCAGAAAACCATTGAAACCATTAGACCTGCAGCTCACTTTATTCACCACTAAAACAAACATAAGTTACTAACTCTATGGTATTACATATGTATATTATGTATGTGTATCCTTATGATATGTTTTTGTAATTGGGTTACCATACCAAAGATAAAAAAAGATTTAAAAAAAAAGATAAAAAGATAGAGAGCGAGAGAGAGAGAGACAAAGGCAAGACTATGTTTGTGAATCTGCCATTAGATGATGAAGTGTATTTGCTGCTATGGAACTCTCACTCCCATATTGATCCAGTACCAATAGTAGAACTTGACTCACCTGTGATGTTGTGGGCCCCCACACCAAGTGTGGGTTTGGCAACTTCATCCCATTGCTAACTGATTATTTGTATGTTTCTCTGGCTAAGAGAAAATCAATCAATCAATCTGTCAAATCAAATTGAGGCATGTGAAAATCCATTAAGGTTTAATGTTCCAAGTTTCTTAGCTAAAGAAGAGATTCCGTACTCAAGATTTGTATTTTACTCCCACTGCTAAACACAGCACTTCCTGCACCGGCTAAGCCCCGCCTACAAAATACTGTATCATTATTCACCAACAACAGAGTTGTCTAAAGAGTACCTTTCTTTACTGGGGCAGGAATGAACTTCTCCTCATCGTAGGCCTGTTCTCGACCAACAAAGTCTGTTGTGCCTTCTGGGGTCCGCACCATACGGCGAGAAACACCACCTCAATGAACCAAAGAACAATAAGGATTACATCAAGTCTCATGTATGAGAGTTGTATGTGTGTGTGTGTGTGTGTGTGTGTGTGTGTGTGTGGGTGTGTGTGTGTGTGGGGGGGGGGAGGGGGGGGGGGTTCTGGTGTCCTGGTGGTGGAACAGAGGCCACGCCCATAATGACCAAGGACAGGAGTGTGGGAGGGCAAATTCCTCCCAGCACAACTCTACCACACCTGGGGACCATCTGGCAGATATATCTATGCTAGGCACACGGTAAGGAAGAAAGAAGTGGAAGATGGAAGAACTTCCATCCACTGTAAGCAAAATACAGCCAGACTTTTGCTTTGTAACCCAGCATGGTTCTTTCTTCCTTCTTCTCAGAGCTAGGTGCCGCACTGTATGTAAGTGTGTTTGTGTATATGAAGGTTTTTGTTTTTGTGTGATCCATGTTAAAAATCCATAAATCTGCAGTGGGAGATAAAAACATGAAACCAACTGTTGTGTGTCCCCGGGATGAACCAGAGGCAGCCGTTGTCCAGGGTGGCGTCCTCCAGAGCCAGCCAGAGGCCCATCACGCGGCCCAGCGGCTCCGTGTGCAGGAAGGTAGCGTCCTGGTGAGGAGTCACTGGGGGCCACAGAACCACCACCACTCATTAAACCACTCATTAGAGGTACATACAGGTTTACACACAGAGCCAACCACCAACACTCATTAAACCACTCATTAGAGGTACATACAGGTTTACACACAGAGCCAACCACCAACACTCATTAAACCACTCATTAGAGGTACATACAGGTTTACACACAGAGCCAACCACCAACACTCATTAAACCACTCATTAGAGGTACATACAGGTTTACACACAGAGCCAACCACCAACACTCATTAAACCACTCATTAGAGGTACATACAGGTTTACACACAGAACCCCCCACCACCACTTATTAAGAAGTACATACAGGTTTACACACAGAACCCCCCACCACCACTCATTAAGAGGTACATACAGGTTTACACACAGAACCCCCCACCACCACTCATTAGAGGTACATACAGGTTTACACACAGAACCCCCCACCACCACTCATTAAGAGGTACATACAGGCTTACATATACACAGCTACAGTGTATGCATGTTTTGGAATTCTGTGTTATGGTTGTGTTGTGTTTTGTGTTTTACTGGTCCTCATGGTGTTGATGTCAGGATATGTGTGGTGTATCATTTATTCCTGACCGAAGTTAAAAAAGTATTCTACTTATGATATATATTAGTATCTATTTCAATAGTTTGATATCTTAAAAAAAAAAAATATATATATATATATATATAGTTATATAAATATATAGTTCTTTTATATATATATATAAAAGAACTAATATAACTATATACCATCTAAACCACAGAGCCCCATAAGATTGAATGCCAAAATTGTGAAAATAATTACTAATAATGTGGATTAAATGATTAAAAACGTCTTGCAGTCTGTTGCTCTTTAAGTGTTTGTCGTTTTCTATTGGTCCTTGTCTGTTGGGCTATACGAGTCCTATTCATTTGTCTTTGGAAGGTCAACAGAGCTGACGGTGGTCCTACTTCACTTCTTCATTCACTATGTTTTACAGAAATCATGCTTACCCTCTCCACCAATCCCTGGTTGCTTAAAGGGACATGTGACACAAAAAAAAAAAAATTAAATAATTAATTCAACAATAAGTAGTAAATACACTGGACAGAATCCATGGTACAAATGCACTCCTAATAATGAGTATAAAGAGTGATTGTCCTACCTTAAAAATGTACATGCTTTGTACAATCACAGGACTTTGAAGCCCTAGCTTCTTAGCGATTCCCTGTGAGGATATACACATTTAACACACGCTGGGAAATTTGTGATTTGTGTTTTGTGAATTCAAGCAGTAATCACCTGAACCTGGGGTGAATGGGTACACTTTTTGTACAAAGGCTCCTGAGCATGGAGAGCTGTAGGGGCATAGATTAAAAAAAAGTTATTGTTAATTTGAAGGAGAAAGAAGTTCTCTCAAATAGAGATGTCCACATTACATCTGGTCTCCTCCTTACCATGACCAACTTTATTCAAAGAACGTTGTTGTGGCACTGTCAATTCCCCTATAAATAGAGCATACATTGAGTATACATATGAATTATGTTCATATTAATTATGTTATATGTAAATAAAATTAAAAATACATACATTCATATTGTCATTACTTATATAGGCCTACCTTTGTCATCAAAAACACCTTTCTCAAAGAAGAAGCGTATCTTATCACCACTGGTGAGGAAATAGTCCGCATTCCCCTAGGACAGAAGCACTGGGTCAGGTGACTGGCTCGGAACACCCCTCAAGTGATCCCTTGCTACAGAGTCTCCTATTGCCTACAATCAAATATGTTCACTGTTGTGCAGGCCAATACAGAGGGGTACATGGAAAACGAAGGAGGACAATTAACAGAAATATTCATGTTAAAGGGGATTTACCTGCATCTTTCACCGCAGAACGCAAGCATAGGAGCAAAGGAGTTAAGCATATGGTTATAATGTACGGTAGGTATGATCCTTTTACAATTAAATGGCCAATGTTTTTTGTTATTTAGCATTTCTGAGGCTATTGCATGGTTCAATCAAATCATTTTATGTCAAGAGAACGTCTCCCTCCAAAATGTACCAGCCCCCTCAGTAATGTCATCCTTGCGCCGGGCTGAGCGGTACCGGGCTGAGCGGTACCGGGTTGAGCTGTACCGGGCTGAGCGGTACCAGGTTGAACTGTACCTGGGTCTTTAGCTGCTCGTCATGGTAGGTAGTAAACGTGGTACGGCAATGGTCCGGGACATCCATCCGATCTACTATCTCTGCCATCCTACATCTGAGCTGATCGCACTCCTCTGGTGTCAAGAGGCCGTCCATGACCACATAGCCATCCTCTTGGTACTACAACAAGGAAGATAACTCAAGAAATGCATTTCCCTGACACTGTTGAGGGCACAACATATGCAGCAGATCATGAAGGGATAATACTTTAAGTGAGAAGAATTCTGAGACGGTGTCACACTGCGTACACATATGCTGAATATGTTTCATTAAGCTTGGGATTTGGACTTTGGGCTGGGTTGCTGGGGCTGCTGCAGGGAGGGGGCTGCTAGCTGCAGGCAGGGGGCTGCCTAGTCATATACAGTCTATGGGGGCTGCTAGCTGCAGGCAGGGGGCTGCTAGCTGCGGGCTTGTTGGGGTCCTGCTATACCGTCACTGTTATCAAGGAAAGGCTGGTGCTGGGTGGCGGATGGACAGCCACAAGTGTGGCTTTGTAAAACAACCACTTTAGATTTGTACTTCTCTATTGAATGGTTGCTGCAGATCATGAAAATTGAAGAATTTCCAAGACAGTGGCACACTGAATATGCACCCAGAGTGCATAATATACATTTTGACAGCCATTCTATACCATACTTTTTTTTATTAAACTTGAGGTTTGAGATGCGGCGGGTTATGTAACACGCATCATGCATAAATACATGTTGCCATAACTAACGTCTATATCACCCAAAGTATGCGCCTATAATTCCTGATGGACTCGTGTTGTAATGCTCACCTTCTGCGCGTAATGATCCGTCATAAAATCCATATCGCTTTTATAAACAACTACAACGCTGTTCCCCGCGATACTCTGCGTGCACGACGACCAGTGTGAACAAACAAAGCCTCTATTTAACAGCGACCTCCAAGCCAATAATTGGATTTTGGACTTTAACTCGTACAGACCGCGTGCAGCACGGAGAACCACAAGGTGTGTAGTGTGCCTCGACTTGTACGAAATAACGTTAACGTGTCATGGATAGTTTCGGTTTCAACCATAGACTGTATGGTTTCCTATGGTTTCAACCCTAGCCCGCAGCCCTTCCTGATCATGTGACCTCATCCAGGCAAGTTCAAACTTTATTAAAAAAAAATATGTCTCTTTTTTTCGGTAACTCCAAGTAGCTTGAGTTGTAGCTACATTCATAGCTAGGCCTATATCATTTTCAGATTTCGCAGGACGGAGGGAATAAAACGATTCAAACATTGTCACAGTTACTTGTGACAGTGTGCACTCCACTTCGGCATGACAGTGGTCAGTCAGGTGATCCTCAAACCCGCAACCATCTCTTTGGTTTATGGCATTCTATGGTCCAAGGCCCTGTTGACCTCAGCCACAAAAGGTCGGGAATTCCCCTGGTCAGACTGTGGAAGAGTCAAAAGCCTCTCTGTCAAAAGCCTCTGTTTGTTCTATTCAAACAGCATCCCTTTCTCTGTCAGCCTGTGCAGTGGGTCCACCAGATAAGTGAGGAAAAACTTCTTACATCTGTCTTGGACTGGGATACTGCCAATCCTGCACAGCCAGAATCTTGTCAGGATTGGTAGCAACTCCAACCTTGCCTAATATGTGTCATACAAGCCTGGCCTCATGTCATAGTACACTTGTTCATGTGAACCTCAATTTGGCAGCTTGCATGCTGTGGGAAAGGTTGTGGAGGCAGAGCAGTACTGTATCCCAGTCCTCTGTGGGTTGTGGCGTTACAGGGGGCTCTACAAACCTTCACTGATCCAAAGTGTTCTCCTGTGTGCTTCGGTATGTAGCTCCACTGGACAGTACCCACTATGAAGGTCCAGGGTGCTAAACAATCCATTGGGATTGGGCATGAGTCCTTATGGGTCGTGCTGTTCAGTGGGCAGTAATCTACACAGAAGCAGAAACAGCTGTCTTTCCTGCTGGCCGGAACGAAGGCTGACATCCAGGGACTATATTGGATGGTTCAATAACATCCGCTGGCACCATTTTAACTCACACCGCCTCCACCTCCACCTTTAACTAACACCGCCTCCACCTCCACCTTTAACTAACACCACCTCCACCTCCATCTTTAACTAACACCACCTCCACCTTTAACTGACACCGCCTCCACCTCCACCTTTAACTAACACCACCTCCACCTCCACCATTAACTAACACCACCTCCACCATTAACTAACACCACCTCCACCTCCACCTTTAACTAACACCACCTCTACATCATTAACCCAGTGAGCGAGATGTGGCATGGAGGCCGATGGATGGGGAATTCACCCACTTGTTGCTGAATTTGGCTCAATATGCTCTTATACATTTTGTTGATACATAATAATTCATGTGTGCCTGTGTGTTTTTAGCAGACTTTATGGAAGCAGAGAACTGCTATTATAACAGTAACCCATGTGAAACATGGAGCTGTAGTTAATAAAAGATAAAATAGTGATTGACGTAGCTCACAGACATCCTCTCTGTTCCTGCTCTCATCTTACTCTCATCATTATTCGCCAACACTAAGAAAATCTTTGGAAGTATGGCAGAATGCCAAAAAAGAGCAGTTTTGGACATTGCTCTGCTTATGCTGCGCTTCTGAGTTCACTCCTGAGAGTAAAGGAACACCCAGCAAGTTTGTTTGTGTGTTGCTTTTTGTGCAGACAGAAACATGTCTGGAAATAATCAACTAATGGTTTAGCCTAACCGTACTGGTTGGTCATTTATCTACAAAAAACAGCCCAAAACACTGGTGTACTGGCACCTTTTGATTCCATTTAAGCATTAAAATAGGTCCAATAAAGATGAGGAAAATAACTCACTTTGCAACAATGGTTTATTGCCCTCACATTAACAGGCCAGCAGGCAGAAGAGCAACTCAACAAGTGCATATCAAACTCAAACTCCTACGTCACACATGTAAATAGGTAACAATCAGTGACAGTTCGCTTCACCATAATCATATACAAATATATTGCACTGTTTGGAAGCGGTGTTTCTGTGTCCTCATCAATGATGGCAGCTAGAATTCCGCAAAACGGTAGTATGTCCAAAATGTTAAATATTGTTTATACTACTACTATTCCTACCACGAATACTAATAGTTTGTCAGATAACAGTACACACTAGAGTGTTGTACACAGGTTCAGATGCAGCCTTGTAGTCACATAAAAACCAAAATCAACATAAACAGTAACCTACACTAAAATGTTCATTGGCCACGTATCCCATAAGAAATGCTGTGGCAGTTTCAGAAACAGCAATTCTGAACCATTATAAAAACTAATACTTCACGATGAATTACTACCAACTACTAGATATCAAACTAATGTTACATTACGCTCCCAAAATGGCGGCAATCATTGAGATTTCACATCATGATGTATGTAGCACTTTCATCTTTTAGAATCAATGCACAACAGTTAGTCGACAAAAAAAAAGTTAATCACCATACAAGCACTTAATAAAATGTCTAATCACAAAAACAGGGTTTTACTGCTTTTGTTAACCTTTAAGGCAGATGTGTTCACAGAAAATGCTCTTGGGCATTATAGGCACAACAAGGTGATTTTGTCAAATCAACAGATTTTCTGAAGCCAGGAGAGACAGAAATGTCCTTTAAGTTTGGGCCCTGGAACAACAACAAGACAAATCCCAATTTAGTGTAAAGAGTCAATTTTATTATAATAGTCAGGGTGATAGAAAACATTCTGGCCATATTTATCTTATTCATGTCCATAATAAATGAAGGTACTTCTTTGAACAAGGACAATAACATAATTCAATCCTGTTCACATCTCACATGTGGTAGGCTTCATGTCAGGGCCATGAGGGCCATTCAACATTGCATGAAATGTCTACCGTTTGCAAAATCAAAGACTTTTGTTCAAAGTGACTTTGAACAAAACATATTAAATGATTCAAACAATAAATGATAGGTCTACACGGTTTTATGTGTGAAGCCATGGCATTTAATCCAAACTGTAAAGTCAATTTTGTAGGAATGGAATGATGACATATTCTTAGTACTTACTTAAATAGACTGAATAGGGGTATACTCATGCAAAATTGATTCAAAATCAAACATGTTGCTGACAAATTACATTATGCATTACATACTGTAGATGCCTACTGTTGGCATTGGGTTACACATGGAAGGGGGCGGTGGAGGTGATGTTAAAATGACTCAGTCTAATCATTCTGGTGTATGTATCATTAGTTTCAGGAGTAAATGCAGAGAAAGAGGTTACTAGACATTCAAAGAGGAGTACCAAGGAAAAGTAACACAGATATAAAAGCTACAACAGATAGAGTTTAAGTATGACCAGTGTTCAAAGAATCATAGCAGAAAAAAGAAAATGAACATGTTTTTTCCACATGTTACAATCTTCTACCTTTAACGCTAACAGTAAATGCATTAATCAAATGAGTGTATGAATTAATAAATGATTGAGCCTGTAGTACACCTCTACAGTACTCTAAAGTAACTCAGTCAAGTAGACTTTGAACTGTCCACTGGGCTTCATCAAATCGTTCCAACCACAGAAAACTCGACCAGCGAGTTAAGGCCAAAGTTTGTTCAGTAAAAATGATTAACATAGGCCTATATTTGACATTCATCATTCCATACAAACTGCAGACATGTCATTTGCCAGATTCAAATATCTTTCATGTTTGCCTGGTGACTAAACATCTAAAATCAATTAAGCAAGTGATTGCTTCATAAACATTATAAAAATCAGGCAGACAGCTCCCTCCACACTCAATTTCAGATCAGACAAGTTTTGATTTCTCGTCTCATCACTTTGTGTTTAAGCGTGCGTTTGGCACCGACAAATACATAAATACACCCAATGTTTCCATTGCAGTGGCTCTGTTCCGTGAAGTGTCGACAGCTTCAGATTCTTACAAGAGATGAGCATAGCCAGCACGTCTCTCAAAACAACAAAAACATGTTGTAAAGTACAGGACATTGACTTAAACAAAACTATTTGAACAAAAAAGTGCAATTGTCTCAAGTCATTACAACTGCCATCGACTCAACTCAAACCCAACTAAATCCAGAAGTTATGAATAGTGCCACATTCCATATAATCTGTATGCATTGAACTGCAACATGAAACATGAATCAAACTGTACCTACACAACTAAAAGTACAAAGTCATGAGCGCTTAATTCTGAATATATTACGAGATTATAAAAAGTAAGGCATTGTTAGTTAATAACAAAAAGTAGTACCTGGCTGTAGTACACACATCTTCTGAAGCTATCAAATCTAAAGTAAAAAATAAAATAAAAGCAGACAAAACCAAAAAGTGTATCTTTATAACAACCAAAAATATTTTTTAGGCATGGTAATAATCCCTTATGCAAAGCATTCTGGCAAAGCCAATAGCAGATTTCTCTGAGGTAAATGGAAGACAAATAAAATATAAATACATCTAAATAAAAAGCACACAAAGTTTTTGGGCAGACAAGGCACAAACACAAAGTTTCTCTCTACTGGGAATGACAACTAAGAAGGCAGGGTATCCAAAGAGCCTCACTACACAACTTTGGGGAACTTTACTTACATGTATAGTTACTTACGAGTTTGTACCCAAATAAAATATGAATGAACTCCTGGTCAGAAATGTTCAGGATTTGCACCTGTAATTCAACTACGCCCCTAGTGGATTGAATACATAATGCAGACACTGCAAATATGTCCTCCATATGTCTGTTTAGTAATACTTTATTTCCATGACTATTTCTATGTGACATTAGCGTTTGCAAAAACTGATGATATAGGAAACTTAGTATAAGGACAGACAAATTAATAGTTGAGTAATGGCACTCACTAAAAGTACCTTTTTGGTTTCCATCTTAAATTTAGCAAACCATGAGGAGGATGTGTAAGTAGTAGTCATCTTTTAGGGTTAATCACTCATTGATTGCAATTTAAAGTACAATGCCTTCGGGCCATATGTTGTTTTATGTGCTGCATATATTACATTCCTGTCTCCTATATTCCATATTGTAGTCCTGCTTATCATATGGCATGTATGTCCCTGTGTGCACCCTCCCCTGCTCCATCTTGGTGGAGCTCCATCTGGTTGATTTATGTGCCTGCCCATTGTGTTAATGGGAATAGAGTTGAATTGTACATATACACATCTTAATGGCTGAGAGATACCCAGCCTGGTGTCACTATGTTTCTCTGATACTCCAATAAAACAACCAGAGGCAACAGTGCATTGTTCTCCGGCTCACCGTACAATGTGTCCCATGAGACACAAAGACTTTCAGAGACCCAGTTTCAACACGCTAACCCAGTCCCTGTTGTGCTGCTGGGCAAAACGTTTGGCAGTTCCACAGGAGAATAAAGAACATATAAAGAAAAGTCACTAAAGAATAATCATCTAATTACACTGGCCTTGTCCCATGTTAAGTGTTATTCAGGTAGCTGCCATGGGATACCCTGTTGATCTGCAATGTGGAGAACATGATACAGCAACCCCAGTATTAAAATGGTATCATCCTATTGGCAAGACCCATTATTTCTCAAGAGGCTGAACCTCCCACACACAAAACAAGTCAAATACAAAATGTCGTCTTTGGGGCGGAAATAATATAGGAATCTAATAATATTGTTTGTTCCTGTGAAGGGAAAGTTGGCTTGTTGTAATTTGGCTTAATATGTGTCCTGCATTCTGTCAGAGACAGTTTATACATGACATGGTGAGCAACTCAGACTTTTGACATTGAAAATCCAGATGAAACTAAATGTATACGTAGGCATAAATATCAGACGTTGGACACATGCTTTCATCAGGTCTTGGAGACAAGGAGAAACATCTAACAAACTGGTGGTGGAGGACAGTCAGAAGTGCTGTACAGTACACACCTTAATCCGGACCATACTTCTCAATCCCTCCCAGCCAGCAGACCATCCATACTCAGTACTTATCTCAACAGGAAGGGCGCATCCAACGTCCATACTTTCTTCCGCTGGCTTTTATATATTAAAACTCGACTTGGTGGCTCAACCGCTAGTGTGCTAACCATGGAGGCAATACGCCTTGTGGCGTCCCAGGTTCGATTCCTGTCTGTGATCCTGTGCTACAGGTCATTCCCTCTTCTGCAACCCAATTTTCAATGCCCTTTCCATAAAGGCACAAAAAGCCCTAGGATGAGTTGAAAACGTGTCTTTATATCTACACAACACTCAGGCCTGGTCGGCCCTCCACAGCTGCTCCTTGACCTCTGGGGGCAGCGTGTTGAACAGGTCCTCCTCCACCACCAGGCAGCTCCTCTTCAGCAGGCGACAGTCCCCCAGCTCCACAGGGAGACACTCCAGCCGGTTCCCCCGCAGCTCCAGCTGCGTGAGGCCCGTCAGCTCCCCGAAGCGCGACGGCAGCGTCTGCAGGCAGTTGTTGCCCAGGTTGAGCGTGCGCAGCTTCTTGCACTGGAACAGCTCCGGGGGAAGGAGCTCGATCTGGGGACACAGGGACTCATGGATCAGACTCACATTGTCGGGACTGCTGAGGAAGATAACCAGCCCAAACATCTGTGCCAAATAAGTAGGAAAGTTATAAGAGAGAAACAACATTTGTTTATTTAAGATTCATAATGCCACACAGGGAAGAAAAGACAAAAAATCAAAGTGAGGGATTATTATTCACTGCTTTGAGAGCCTATTCCCAAACTTCAAAGCCCGACTGATTTTCACTGCAAAAATATGTATGCAATATGTGTATCTAATGTAAAAATATAGACTTTTAATACATTGTAACATTTAGGCCAGTAGTAAACATTTTGTTTTCTTTCCTACCTGCCATGATGAGCGTTATAAAAGAGGAATGTCTCTAAACTGTTGGCTGGTATGATGTAGTTTAGAGCAGGGCCTAGGCCTTGTAGAGAACTGGTATGATGTAGTTTAGAGCAGGGCCTAGGCCTTGTAGAGAACTGGTATGATGTAGTTTAGAGCAGGGCCTAGGCCTTGTAGAGAACTGGTATGATGTAGTTTAGAGCAGGGCCTAGGCCTTGTAGAGAACTGGTATGATGTAGTTTAGAGCAGGGCCTAGGCCTTGTAGAGAACTGGTATGATGTAGTTTAGAGCAGGGCCTAGGCCTTGTAGAGAACTGGTATGATGTAGTTTAGAGCAGGGCCTAGGCCTTGTAGAGAACTGGTATGATGTAGTTTAGAGCAGGGCCTAGGCCTTGTAGAGAACTGGTATGATGTAGTTTAGAGCAGGGCCTAGGCCTTGTAGAGAACTGGTATGATGTAGTTTAGAGCAGGGCCTAGGCCTTGTAGAGAACTGGTATGATGTAGTTTAGAGCAGGGCCTAGGCCTTGTAGAGAACTGGTATGATGTAGTTTAGAGCAGGGCCTAGGCCTTGTGGAGGTGGTCCCTGTGGGGCCGGCCTGGCATGCTGATGAGAGACACATTCCCCCACAGCATGCTGGGATGCAGGTGATTACTTAACCTACATACTAGCTAATGGTGCACACAGTGTGGAACGGTGGCTGGGATGACTGTTAGCTGGCCTGGTGATGGAGGCCGTAATGCTAACACTGAGGCACCACTCACAGCAGCCAACCGTTTAGAACACATAGACATCCTGGACCATGTGACATCTGGTTCAAACCAGACCTAGATTTATTTACCCATTCAACAAAGCTACTCCACTCACCTGTTAGCTCTGTTAGCTCACAATTATCTAAAACTATCTCAAATAGGTAGTGAACTAATCTCTCATTCAAAATCTTACTTTAACTGTTTTTTTTCCTTTGAGGTGCTTGCCTTCTGCCCTCCAGCAAAAAACACCACAGATACATTTTTGTTTGCTAACGTTTACTGCCCGACGGGCCTGTCATCTTTGAGGATGAGTTCTCTGAATTTGCAGCTGATCTGGTTATGTATTCTAACAAAGTTCAGCTTATTGGGGTGTCCTACATTCATGTGAATAATCCATCTGCCTTTCTCCCCAGGGTTGTCTGTCTATCAGACTGTCTCCAAACAGCTCCCCCTACAGTGATGGAGACACGCTGGACCTCATCTTCACCCATGGGGGTGACTTTATACCTCAGCTTTATCTGACAACGTTCCCACCACGACTGCAGGGCCGCTTACAGCTGCGCCTTCGCCTTCGTCTACTAGAACATCCACTCAAAAAGCCTGGCCTCAACCCTGAAGTAGTGAGCAGCTATCAGTCCAGTCATCATGCAGATTACACTCAAATCTACATTTCTATCAAATCAAACACAAATCTGCTGCTATCTCCAAAAGTTCCATTGTCGAAAATAATGGTGTCCTTTATACATTGTCGAGACTACATTACTGTATTGTACTGTTCTGTTTTACCAAACTCCACTACCAAAGCCTCCAGCTTGTGCACAACACCACTGCTAGACTATCAACTAGAACCAGAACATTTTAGCACATACTCAGTACTCCTATTCTCTCCTCCAAATAACTGCAAGACCAGCCCTTATTAACCCCTTTTGTCCTTGTCCGCCCCTCCAGTCTTTAGCCTTCTTTGAATTCCAAAAGGTATAAAGAAGTCAGCAGGAAACAAGAGCCTTATCAAGAAGCCCATCTGTGGAGTAGTATGGCACCTGTAATGGGAAGCTGACTGCTGAGACATGTTCTCAGCAGTCTCTCATTTGGCTCCTAGAGGTGGCCGCCCTGCAGGTGGGTCCACCTGTTAGGCACTAGAGGAGAGGTTGCCCACATGTTTCTTGTCCACGTTGCCCCACTGTTTTAGTGTGTTATGGTGAACGTGACTTGAGCCCAGGAAACCCCGATGGCTGCCTGCTTGCTAACTGGCCAGCAGCCCATCACCATGGACACTAGTAATATGTAATACTATTATGTCTGTGTCACTTGGCAATGATGGCCGCCATGGCCCTCCCAACCACCCCTGGAAGAAGGGATCACCCGCTCTATATCGCCTGTAAAGACCTTTCACACTGGGATCAGGGATCACAGTCTGACGAGGGCTATACTAATACAATTAACTTGACCTAAAACAGAAAACATACTTACAATACTTACGTACAATTTAGAAAGAAACACTGTTGATTCAACGTAGAATCATAATTGTAGACAAAACAAAACCACATTGCACCACAATGGACAATGCAAATGCAAATAACATAATGTATAATATATAATATTTTCAGCAGAATATACTATTTGGAGTATACTAGCCCATAAACAATATAAAAATATATAAATAACCCTGGAAGTTTGAAACATCTGCCATTTCGCCTAATTAGGCTTAAACATTCTCTTTCATTTTCTTCTGTATGTAATTGCCGTTATACATTACCACAAACAGCTTGTTAAATGCAATGGTCTGGCCAATTTTAGGCCAATTTATATCTTGATAAAAGAATGTGTTAGCAAAAAACCTACAAAATGATTTTAAATTAAGCCTTGTTGTATTTAGTTTTGATGAAGGTACTAGAAAACAATGTTTTCTGGAGCACATAAAGTTCAAATATTTCTATTCAGTACCTTCACAAGGCGATTTTATGAAATATAACAGATCAAGATTCTGATGGTTACTGATAAGAAGATGTTTATTGACAGTCTTTTATTTTATTTTGCTCATTTATGTTTTTCAATATCTTGTCCTGTATTCATTGACTCATTGCCCATTCATTGACTCTTTTTAGATGTTTCCACATATGCCTTGTTGATCAACTGTAAAACACTGCACTGAAAATGTTAAACAGTAAAGATGGGGACTGTCATTTCTGACACCATCCAGCTATTATAAATTTTTTTGGTCATATAGCACCACCATTTTTGCAAATGTTCCAACCCAAAATGTATACTTTGTGTACTTTGTGTCCTAAAGTGTCTGATAAATGTATTGTAAATGTAAGAATTCAGAAGCGTATGTCCCACACTCACCCGGTTTGCCGTCACAGCAAAGTACTGCAGGTTCTGCAGGCGGGCCACGTCGGCGTGGATGCTGGTGAGGTTGTTGTGACTCAGGTCCAAGAAGCGCAGCTTGCGGCAGAAGAACAGCTGGCTGGGGATCTTTTCAATCTTGTTCCTGTTCAGATAGAGCCTCTCCAGGTTTGTCAGGGTGCCGATCTGCATGGGGATGTAGGCAATCTGGTTGTACCACAGCTTCAGGCACACTAGACGGTGCAGGTGCTGGAAGCTGATGATCTCCTCAATGGTCTTCAGATTGTTGTCCTTCAGGTCGATCTCCTGCAGGTTGTGAAGGCTGAAGATGGAGTGCGGGATGCGCTCCAGGTCACAGCGCAGCAGCTCCAGCTCTGTGAGGTTCACCATCTTCTTCAGGCTGTTGAGCACCATCAGCTTGGTGCCCTCATTGTTGATGGAGAGCTTTTGGAGGTGGACACCCACGTCCGTCACTACCTGAGGCAGCTTCGTCAGGTTACTCTTCAGCCGCAACACCTTGAGCCTCTTGAGCTCCCGAAGGCCGTCGATGACGATGAAGCGGTTGTTGTCGGAGCTTAGATTGCCGGTGAGGTGAAGCTCGCTGAGGTTCTTCAGGCTGTAAATCCAAAGCGGGATCTCCTTGATGTCGGTGAACTTGATGTGGAGGGACTTGAGGTTTTCCCGCAGGAAGGCCAGGGCCGGGGCCTCTATTTTGGCAGGGGTATGGTAGAGCCACATCTCCCTCAGGTTGGCCAGCTGGGCAATGATGGGTGGGATGGTGATGTCGGGGATGAGCTCCAGCTTGAGCACCTCTACCTCCAGCAGGTCAAACACTGGGTCCGGGATGCCACTGAGCATGAACAGATGCAGCTCCAGCTTCTCCTGGGAGTTCTTGGTGATGCGCTGCCTCAGCTTTTCCAGTGTCCACTCGTTGTTCAGGTTCAGCTGCCTCAGCTTGTTCTCGCTCACCTCGGAGAGGAAGACGGCGAAGCGCTTGGAGTACAGCGGATCGTACTGATCTATCATGTGCAACATGAAGGCGAAGTCATTCTTCACATCGGGGATGTCACTGTAACTGCTCTCCTCGCGGATTGACTCAAAGGAGTAGCGTTTTAGGGAACGGCTTAGCATCCAGAAGAGCGTGTACATGCAAATGAGGCCATAGACCCCCACCAAACTGATATAGAAACAAGCTAGAATCTTGAAAAGCGTGGCCAGCGGGTGTGCGCAGTGGTACATTCTGTAGCCTGTCAGCCTTTCAATGTCCACCGTGCACACAACACTGAACTGGATACAACGCACGTAGTAGGCAGTGTAACAAATGATTAACACAAACTTAATCACTTTGATTATGGTCTGGCGTATGTAGAGACGGTAGACTATGTCCCCTTCCTCCACGTGGATCCTAAACTTCTTCACCTTTTCAAAGAGTGCCTTGGCCTGCTCCCCTTCCTTCTTATCTAGGACCCCCGTTTCAGAGCGGTCAACTATTCCTTGTTCGATTCTCTTAGTCCGTTGCAGCATGGGAATGCTCGCCTCCACATCCTCGCTCACAGAAGACGCTTTCTTGTCCATGGAGCCGTTCATTTTCCCCGGGGGCTTAGGGTCGCTCTCCTCCACTACGGTCTCGGACAGAGCCCTTGTCGTCCACGGAGAGTCAAAGCACTTGAGGAGAATAGAGACAAAGTGCTCCAGTTTAGAGCTTGTCCGGGGGAACTTGAACCAGAAATTGCTGCAGGCCAAAAAGATGAGGGTGTGCAGCAGCACCAGATAGGGGAAGTACTTGGCAAACCAATGCAGCTTATTCTCGTAGCAGACGGCGTCGACGTAGTTGTACTGGTGCCGGTCGAGGTCGTACTTGATGCCCTTGGGTTCGGGGTTGTAGGTGAGGTTTGGGACAGGGACCGTCTCACAGGTCCTGTTCACCACCCACTTGCAAGGGAGACAAATCATCTTGTCCTGCGTGACCTGCAGCGTGCCACCAAACACGGCGATCATCAGCATGACGATGGAGATGTAGTCGGTGAACACGTCCCACCAGGGCTTCAGGATGCGGTATGCTGGCTGGGTGTCAGCAAAGTACCGCAGCTCAGTGATGGGAATCATGATGTTTCATCTGCAAAGGCGGAGAAGAACCGACAATTAGTTTGTGATGAAGGATATGGAAAAACGGAGATTCATGTTTCAAGTTAAGTTTCATGGATTTATGTTGTTTCATAAAAAGGCACGAGTATTAAAGATGGAAAATCCTGTTTCACATGCAATTGCAATTATTTTATCACAAACTGTTCATCCTGATGACACAATGAAATCCAATTCATTGTTCAATAGAGCAAAACAACATGGACTTAAACTTTGGATGCAGGTCCAAAGTTGAATCCTGTAGGTGAAATAAGTACATTATATATAGGACACACACACACACACACACACACACTCCAAATGTTTAACATGTGGTCTGCTTTTTCAGTTGATATTAGATTCCCTGGTCTGGCTCGGTATGAGATGTTGGCATGCTGTCTGTGCTGTAAGAGACAGAACGAGGAGGCACGAGGCCATGAGACCCTCTGAGCAGACATGGGTATCCTTTTTCAACCCCGTCCTATGGTTTGACAGAATCAGTCCAAATCGTCCTTTTTGCACAAGTAATTGAATGGAGGGTTTCTAATTAATTATTAATGAACCCATTGAGAGTACAGTCAATGATGGACCAATTTCAGACAACAGAGCTTGTACCTGGCAACTTCACATTGCAATAACCATGTGTATTTTGGATAGGAGCATTAGAATGTTAGTTATTGTGTTGGTAGTAAAGTTGTTCTGGTCATTGTTTAGTCATTAATCATGGACTTTTTTGTCATTAAGGAAAGACAATGTTTTGAAAGTAAATATTGACAAAATGTTGAGATCACTCTAGTGAGTAAATTACAAATGAATCAATCATCCACCTGAGGTCTTCCTCACTATCAATCAGGACCCATAAGAAAAGCTGGGCTCTATATCCCTTCTCAATTATACATTTCTGACCTCACGAAATTCATCACGTGATAATAAAGACAAGTAGGATACTCTGAATAAATTCATTTAGAACTTAAAATGCTTCCCTATCCAAAAGACACTAAAATATCAGTGCAACAAAAGCCCCAATTAAACAAAATAATTTGTTTTGAGGTGAACTGAAGTAACCCACTGGGTTTTAACTGCCCAAGAGAAAGGGGAGGCACAGTTTGCAGAGGGTCTCTAATATATACATAAAAAACCCAGCAGCAATTACTGGCTATGCCAGCACTGTTCAAAGCACTCTGGTGGCAGCCCTGCTGGTGCAGAATGTACCTACCCACTCTCTAAACAGAGCTGCTTTTGTGAATGCCCTAGTCCAGGTAGTCCTAATACACATGGAGCTGCAACAATAACTAGCTTATTCTGTATTGTGTCCTTAGGCTCTTTAAATTCAATAGCATTTCTTGAATATAAGTGAACTGTGAGCTAACTACTAACTCTTCCAAAGCGCCAGAGTGTAGGCTGCTCAGTAAAGCTGTAATACAGGGAACATACGGACATTTGACTCACCATAGCTATTGTTTTTTTATGTTTTCATTTTCACTTAAATCTCCTGTCTATCTTTAGGTTATAGGATACTGTGTCAAGTCTTAATGAGGGCAAGTGGACATCCAATATACCAGCATAGCATTGCAAATGCCAGGACTGTAATAATAGCACTGTGTGTCGATAGTCAAACATACAATTCACCCGCTATCATGGCTTGCTATAAGACACTGCAAGACACATAAGACATGCTATAAGACAGAGAAACAACAAATAATACCTACAGGCATTCAATTTAAAAGGCATCATTCAAATCTTTCAGCATACAGAGAGGGGAGGAAATCAGTTGGAAAAAACATGAATAATACTAATAATAATAATACAATTGATTTATGTAGCACTTTTCCTAAGTACTCACTTAAACATAAATGATAAAAATATAACCAAAAATGCATAACAATGTAATGTTATGTCAAAAGGCTGTGTTGTATTAAAAACATATGCGACTTGTTTGATTGAATATTGATATTGAAAATGGGTCGGGGGCTAACCTGTAACCGCAACACCCACCCCATCCTCAATGCTCTTCTGTTGACAACGACGAAGTGATTGTCGTCAAGTCGAAACGTCTTAACAAAGTATTTAACATTTCATTTTTATATTTGCCTTTTTATTCAAAAGCAGAAAATAATACTATGGTGGGCATGTGCACAGGTTAACATAAACATAAGCTAATTCACCATAGGCACGATTGTGGAGGAAGATTAGAACATGAAAAAAAAAAAAAAATGTGACACTCAGTGACACACATAGTAATGAATAAATAAGGAAGTTTCAGTCCTCACTGGACCAAACTGGTTTGTTCCTCCAAAACCCCGTTCCATCACTCGACACAATGAATATTCAAATGCGTTGTTACTTCAACGTCTTTGTTATCGTATTACAAAGCCGCAGTACATAAAAAGACATTTTAAAGAATAGCAATTCATCAATGCTAATCAAACATATACCCAGCAATAAATCTCCACAGATATGTTGTTGATCGATACAATTACAATCCACCAATGGCATGGCCTCGGAATGTCTCTCCACCCAATTGCCAACATCAAATACCTCAATGGAATACATACCACTGGTAATGGTAGCCTAGCTGTTAGTGGCTCCATTCGGACAGATTTACGGTGTTACTACTAACCAGCAGCCAGCGCCTACCATCACATGTACCTTGTTGGAGTCCAACAACAGCCATTCTGTGACATGAAACTCTTGTATGTCTCCGATAAAAAAAACATTGGCAGCGGTTTCCGCTCGAGGCAATACGAATACGTACCTGATGTATTGAAGCCTTTGACGTCTTTTACCTTTTCCGTATATAATTGATACATTTCTCAACTGTAACACACCTTTCAGTGACAATTGGATTTCCTTCCCTAAGCGAAATATAGCAAGCATGAAACTCACTCCAACAGCATTAGGCAGATGCGAACATTTGCGGAAGCATTGGCTAGACGTATTTTCAAAATAAAGGCACACATTATAGCGGATCTGCACAACGCCATGTACAAAGTGCTAATTATACAGTGACATTTAGTGGGGAGTCCAATTTTTAATTTAGCATAAAACATTTTTGTAATACCATAAAAATGGAAATAAAGGTGTCATATAATGTATGATGTATCAGCGTAGATTTAGATTTAGGATTCAGAGGTTATGCTATTTTATATCCCAATATGCTCAAAATCCCCCATAACTCTGCAGAAATATTATTGAATATTGCAGTTCATTTCATGATATAATATTAAATATATTTCCTATATTTAATGAGTATATATAAAGTTTCAAGTTTATTGTCACATACCAGAACAACATACATCATTACCAGCAGTGACATTCTTGTAGCTCGGGTGAACTCAACTTTGCATCATAAAAAAATAAAATAATAATAATAAAAAATAAAAATAAAAAGTATATCTGCATACAAAAAATTACGAATCAAATCAAATCAGATAAGTGAATAGTAAAATAAGAGACAGAGTAAAGTCAGTGAGGTAGAGCAGTGAAATAGTGAATAATGAATAATGGACAATGGAAGTACATGAGCATAGGGAGAGGCTCACGAAGGTAAACAAGGTTGCTCACGGAGGTACAGGTAGATAGTGCAAATAACATGTGCATAATAAATGCATAATAACATAAGGTGCATAGATAAATATGAAATTAATTCGCAGCGAAATTCGTAACTTTATAACCATATTGACCAAAAACGTATCGTATATCAGCAGTGTTTCTACTTAATTGTGCGACGGTTTGGCACAAACCAATACAAACCGGATATGGGCGGTACCTACCAACCCCAAAACAAAATAATTTCTATGACGTAATAAGATCGCGACAACGAGAACGCTGAAGAAGCCATAAGAGGCCATAGGAAGAGGCTGTTAATTTAACAATGGCTTTTTTAGGTCTGATATTAAGGCGTTGCCATTTGACAGGGACTCTATTTAATTTAGAAATTACACGACGATCAATGATCACACCGACCAGATTAATGAAGTGTCTAATCCATATCAATCCAGCTCATCCAATTGTAACTTCTAACATGGATTACAATGTTCAGGGCAAACGATCTTTTTCGACGTCATTTATTAAAAGCGACATTGTCGGAAAGGTTGAGTCAAAACATTATCATCTAGTTTACACATGCAAGGTAACTGCTTGTCTTCATTTCTGTACTGTTACACTGATGCTCTGTCGGTTACATCTGTATCAATTATGTTGATTTGATGTATGATTTTTGAATAACTGCAGGTTTGTTCCACAAGATCAACGAAAAGGATATCAAAATTATCCTATCACAAAGGGGTTGTTATAGTCACATGTCCGGGATGTGAACATCACCACATTATCGCTGATAATCTGGGCTGGTTCTCTGATCTCGAAGGAAAAAGGTTCGTTGTGTGTGTGTGTGTGTGTGTGTGTGTGTGTGTGTGTGTGTGTGTGTGTGTGTGTGTGTGTGTGTGTGTGTGTGTGTGTGTGTGTGTGTGTGTGTGTGTGTGTGTGTGTGTGTGTGTGTGTGTGTGTGTGTGTGTGTGTGTGTGTGTGTGTGTGTGTGTGTGTGTGTGTGTGTGTGTGTGTGTGTGTGTGTGTGTTCCATAGCGATCACATTTAATACTAACACGTCACAATTAAAATTACATTGTGCATTGATAATGGACAAATTATGTTAGTAGTGGATCCTTTTTTGCTTCACTGACCTTTGTATAGTATGTATTGTGCAGACACATTGATCCAAACCTCTACACTGAATACAGATCTGGGACATTAAAGTAGGTTGTATGGGCTTCCCGCTCCATGGTGCTTACAGGACAGGCTGCAGGTTAGGCTTCCCGCTCCATGGTGCTTACAGGACAGGCTGCAGGTTAGGCTTCCCGCTCCATGGTGCTTACAGGACAGGCTGCAGGTTAGGCTTCCCGCTCCATGGTGCTTACAGGACAGGCTGCAGGTTAGGCTTCCCGCTCCATGGTGCTTACAGGACAGGCTGCAGGTTAGGCTTCCCGCTCCATGGTGCTTACAGGATAGGCTGCAGGTTAGGCTTCCCGCTCCATGGTGCTTACAGGATAGGCTGCAGGTTAGGCTTCCCGCTCCATGGTGCTTACAGGACAGGCTGCAGACGATCGGTTACAAGCCCTTGCACTTGAACAACCAAGGCCAGCCTGGCCAAAGATAATGTGTCCTCTAAATAGGTATCATATTTTGATAACTTCTTTAAATATCCATTTGGATGTGATGTACAATAACATATTTTTCAAACATGATCAAATTAAAATAGATTAGACCCAAGTGTAAAGTAATAATATACATTACATAAAAGCATAGCAGCACAACCTGACTGAGAAGAAGCTGTAGACCTAGCGTTATCCAAAATGTCACTTACCTAATCTTTTTTTTTTTCTCTCAATACTTTCAGAAACATTGAGGAAATACTTGCAGCAAAAGGAGAGATTGTTAAACGAATAGAAGGAGATCATGCTTTAGAGATACTGGTAGATGGGACAAGTCAAGACATTTCACTGCATGACCAAGACAAAGACAAAGGCAAAAATGACACGGAAGACCCACATAAATAATGTGTGTCATTGTGAAATGAGAATATTTAAAACAATAAATAAAATATTGTTTAAAGTGTATTTCTAGATGTGAGTATCCCTGGTGTTGTGTAGCCTGTGTCCATGGTAGATTTAAAAATATCTACATGAATATCTGCATTTCTCGTATTCTGCCTTCGTTTCATCATTTTACATGCAAGGCTCTGATTGTTCTAATAGTGCGGTGACCCTGGAGAGAAAACGCACTGTGTGGTTTCGATTTCAGTCTAGGTACTTGGGAATCGAAAGCTAAGTCATGCCCTAAGCGCGACCCGGCTTATTGAAGGTCCGATAGAGGGAAGGGCCATTAAACGGCATTTATTCAATCTAATATAGGTCGTTCTCAACCAAGAAGAGACGAGCAACCACAGCCACAGTGTGAAGTGAAGTGGCCATAGACGCTCCAAGTATCGCGAGAATAGTTCAGTTGTTTGAAAGAAACCAGCTGACTTGTTTGGCTGCCTTGCAAATATCTTGTTACCGTATCTGGCTATGGAGATTCTGGGATCACCGTTTGAAGTGGAAAGGCCACGACACAGTCCGTTTCTGATTGGAGTTAGCGGAGGAACAGCCAGCGGAAAGGTGAACGTTAAATTCAAAGAGCTGTTGTTGGAGTAACTTGGGAATACAGCAAGCGTAGGTCATACCTACTGCTAGCTTAGCATTTACCAGGGCTGTTGCTGCTGTCAAGCGATACAACACGCCCCTCGTTTCGTTTAATGCATCCTCTCTGCAAAAATCCACAATAATTAGGTAGTTATTTAGCTATATTATACCAACGTTGTCTATTAACTAATCTAACTAAACTACGATTCCGCCAACACGAGAAATGTATTGCTAGCAAGCTTAGTTTCCAACTCTGGACTTGTCAAAGGGTCAGTGAACCCCAAATAGTTTTCTTTAGTGTGTTGTATTGTAATATGTCTTATACGACCTGTGCCATTGTATCACTGTTAATGAAGTAAAAAAACTGCAGTGAAATCCTATGTTTAAAGCAAGTCTCCCCAAAAGGGTTCGACTCTGCTCCGCACACAGGCTGGCTCAGGGTGCAGGGAGAGTGGACCTCTCTGGACACCGCCTGACTGCGGCGTCCGAGAGCTTCCAACATATTCTGGGATGTCTGTGGCGTTATAGTATAACTGCATTTAAACTATAACGCCCACTATGTGTGAATGTGCGGATCTCGGTGGAGCTCGTTCAGGGACAGTTGTTTATTTAGTTGATGGCCTACAGTGAGAGGGGCTACAGTGTGTCTGGATGTGTGGAGCTGCTGGGACTGTTGAAGCACTTTCTTTAGAATCGTCTCAGTATATAACGCCGCGCTGTGCTGCGCATTTCAGACACAACGTCGCTTATGCAATAGAGTTGCCGTGGATCGTAATTCGTAACACGCCTCCATCCTCCCCTGACCTCTCAGCCCAAAACGCTTAAAAAAAATCTCTGTTCGAATTCCAGCAGAAACTAAGGGTTCACTTGCTATTTAAAACGCTCCTACACAACGACAGGAGGCTACAGAGAAAGTATCACAAAGGTGCGGTGGGTTGTTCCCATGGTAATAACGCACCCTCTCCTTCCAGTTACAATCCCTACGCAGAAGCATAAACCAGCCTTTACAGCCCAACAAGTCCCTTTAAAGTCTCAGTGGTCGAATTCAATCTGAAACCAGGGGTTCAGTTACGCACGTTAACATAATATTTAACAACTGTCGTTTACTCTTCATCCGTTTGCTTTGTAAAACAGAAATACAAATCACTAAAAACAATATAAGCAGAATAACAATCGCCACTTTCTTTTCTTTAAACAGTCAACAGTATGTGCCAAGATCATGGAACTCCTCGGTCAGAACAAGGTGGACCATCGCCAGAGAAAGGTGGCCATTGTCAGCCAGGACAGCTTTTATGGGGTCCTGACCCCAGATCAAAAGGCTAAAGCACTGAAGGGTCAATATAATTTTGACCATCCAGGTAAGCGACTTTTAAAATAATAATGACATTGTGTCTCGATAAGTATCTTAAAATGAAGTGATAAGCTACTGATTAGCTTACAACTTAATTTACACCCTGACCCATCTCCTTGTTGACAACTACCATTTCTGATATTTATTTGATACTTAACTGCCTTAATTCAAGCGAAATTAAAACACAGGTGTAAATGTACAAATCACTTCCCTTAAGTACATTTAGTACATTTAATGTACTTATATTGTTGTGTATTATTTATTTTCTTCACAGGCCATTGTATTTAACATTGTATGTGTTTGTGTTGAAGATGCATTTGACAACGAGCTGATGTACAAAACACTAAAGGATATTGTGGAGGGCAGGGTGGTGGAAGTGCCAACATATGACTTTGTGACTCATTCCAGGTTAGACACAAACTATGATGAATTGCAATCACATTGAATGCAGTGTTTAGTAGCACTAGGGTTGTAATGAACCATTCATACTAAGCACTATGTGTTGCCTTCAGACTGGAGAACAAGATCACGGTGTACCCCGCAGACGTGGTTCTGTTTGAGGGCATCCTGGTCTTCTACACACAGCAAGTGCGGGACATGTTCCACATGAAGCTGTTTGTGGACACAGACTCGGATGTGAGGCTGTCTCGCAGAGGTATTGATATTCAAACAGGGGGCAGGCGAGTCCTCTAGTGGGTAGGGTGTTTGACTCCAAGCTAAAAGGTTCCTGGTTCAAACCCAAAAGTCTGCAGCCTAGATGTAGTCAACCTGGGAAAGATGCCCAACCTTTATCTCTTACTTATGACTGTGTATACAAAAGTAAAATCTACAATCATTTATTGCAAGCCACTTTGGATGAAAAGATTCTGCTAAATGACTAACAGTAAAAACTTTGAGAGTTTCCTGCTGTTCCCCTCAATACTTATGTGTTGTTGTGTGTTTCTGTTTGGTGTTCAGTTCTACGTGATATGACTCGGGGCAGAGACCTGGAGCAGATTCTCTCCCAGTACACGACATTTGTCAAACCAGCTTTCGAGGAATTCTGTTTGCCTGTATGTATTCAGCTACAACCACTTGTATTGGCTTCACTAAAACCCCCTTCACTGATCACAATCTTCTTCTATGTTTGCTTTTCTCTGCAGACGAAGAAGTATGCAGATGTCATCATTCCGAGAGGAGTCGACAACATGGGTAAGTTGTGTTCCAGTGTTTTGGTGAAGGCATGTCCCCCTTCCCTCCCAGCGTGACGTCCGTTCTGCGTGGCTGTGTGTCCCCTCAGTGGCCATCAACCTCATCGTGCAGCACATCCAGGACATCCTCAACGGAGACCTGTGCAGGTGGCAGCGCGGGTCCCCCAGCAGCCACACGCGGGGCCTGAAGAGGGCCCTCTCAGAGCAGGCCGAGCTGACGGGGAAGAGGCTGCTGCTGGAGCCCAGCAGCCGTCCACACTGACAGCAGCAGGAGGAGGAGGAGGAGGAGGAGGGCACAGGGGCCAGCTCTTTACCATGTCAGAGACTGGCTACCCAGCTCTTTACCATGTCAGAGACTGGCTACCCAGCTCTTTACCATGTCACAGACTGGCTACCCAGCTCTTTACCATGTCAGAGACTGGCTACCCAGCTCTTTACCATGTCACAGACTGGCTACCCAGCTCTTTACCATGGTCAGAGACTGGCTACCCAGCTCTTTACCATGTCAGAGACTGGCTACCCAGCTCTTTACCATGGTCAGAGACTGGCTACCCAGCTCTTTACCATGTCAGAGACTGGCTACCCAGCTCTTTACCATGGTCACAGACTGGCTACCCAGCTCTTTACCATGTCAGAGACTGGCTACCCAGCTCTTTACCATGTCAGAGACTGGCTACCCAGCTCTTTACCATGTCAGAGACTGGCTACCCAGCTCTTTACCATGTCAGAGACTGGCTACCCAGCTCTTTACCATGTCAGAGACTGGCTACCCAGCTCTTTACTGTTTTAAATTGGTCGCCAAGTGGTTCTTTTGAATGTTGTATGATTATTGACACCTCACAGGTTGTACTAAAAAAAATACAAAAATACTGTCTTCCTTTTTACCTATGGAGGTGTGGTTTTAAAATATTTTCTTAAAAATGGAGTTTCAAAGATTATGGTGGTGTTCATTTTAATGTTTCATATTCATGTTTTGTTTTGTACAGCATTTTACTGATTGTACATATTGACTTTGTTTTTAAAACATAAATGAGCCTGAATTTATATTTAGACACCAGTGCATACATTAGCTTGATGCGTTGTTTTATTTTCATATAAGCTTATTTAATAAGATATGTATTGAATAGATATATGCCTAATGCGGCTTATTTGTCAGTGTGAAGCCTGATATGTTTAATCTCTTTAAACACAGTTCTATGCCTTAATTGTAAACTTTTCTTGGCAGAATTGTGTGAAAATAAAAATGTCATGCTACACTGTAGTGTGGGTCACCGTCATTAAAGCTACACTGTAGTGTGGAGGTCACCGTCGTTAAAGCTACACTGTAGTGTGGAGGTCACCGTCGTTAAAGCTACACTGTAGTGTGGAGGTCACCGTCATTAAAGTTATACTGTAGTGTGGAGGTCACCATCATTAAAGCTACTGATAGATATATAGAAACAGAGCAGTTTTTTTATTGAAGTCTGAGAGAACAATGAGATGTGTTGGTGGACATGTATCCCAAAAGGGCAATCCAAATTGATCTACTACAGCATATGATGGAAGGACAAACACACCAGTCACTGAGGAGACTTCAGTCACGCGCAGCCTCTCATACCTGACCCCTTACACTTTCCTTGATTGCCTGTTTTCTTTTTTTTTTACTCCCTACAGATGAAAACTGGCAGGCGATGATGTGGTATGATGTACATAGATCACAGCATCTTTAGTAATTATTCGAGTTTTTTTAACTTGCTTTTTTGAAAGTGCGCATATAAACGGCACTTGGGAGAAGCGAAGCTCTTCTCATAAGCATAAACATCCTTTTTAAGAACAAAAGGAGCACTGTATATAATACATATAACCATACATGATTCTTACACACAATGTTTTCTTAAACGTATATATCATAGGTTCCAGTCCCTTCTGTGATGTCGTCCAAAACATCCCTCCCCATGTCGTAGTGTAGTCTTGGTTCTGGCGTCACAGTTCATGGCAGGCCACACTGGGAGTACACACTTGGTTAGCCAGACTTAGCTTCTTGGCAGGGAGTGTCAAAGACGACCCACAAATGGCACATACATAAGGGCACAGAAAAAGGACAACTTGGGGGAGGGTGGGGGGAATTAATGGACCATTCACCCGACTCCGGCATACACTGCGTCCATGTCCACAGAACACAGAGCGGACAGGGAGAGGAGAATAGCTCTAGTCCCATACGGTCTCCCTGTGCGCTCTGAGTGAATCAGTCTTCTGCCTTGCTTGGCACGCAGCATCCTCCAAGTCATGGAACTGCTCCCACAGTAATCCTATAATATCATCTCCCAGAGAAACAGATTCACACTGGGAAAACCTTGGCTCGACTCAGTCTGATGCTAATTGCTTTTGTTCCCAAGTCACCATGTTGAGTCTCCCGTTAGCCTGGTCTCTCTCCATTCCTCAACAGTCTGTGTGTGTGTGTGTGTGCGTAAAGTGGAGTTAGTGTCATCGTGAAGCACAGTTGGAGGTCAATCTCTGAGGCCCGCTGGGGGAGTCCTAGGTCTTCTCCTCGCGCTCCGTCCTGCGCCGGGTCACGTTCCTGGGCTTGATCTTCAGCGAGAGCTCCCACAGAGCCTCCTCTGCCAGGTGGTCGCTGAAGTCGTTGAAGAAGCACACAATGTCGTCGTTCCGCTTCAGCTCGTAATGCCTGGGGGGCAGAGGTCATGAGCAACCTGTCAAGCTCTCTGCTAGTATATCAGCAGATCTAATATACTGCTATTATAGCAGCAGCTTTAATATACCTCTAGTATAGCAGCAGCTTTAATATACTGCTAGTATATCAGCAGATCTAATATACAGCTAGTATAGCAGCAGCTTTAATATATCTCTAGTATAGCAGCAGCTTTAATATACTGCTAGTATAGCAGCAGCTTTAATATATCTCTAGTATAGCAGCAGCTTTAATATACTGCTAGTATAGCAGCAGCTTTAATATACAGCTAGTATAGCAACAGCTTTAATATACTGCTAGTATGGCAGCAGCTTTAATATATTGCTAGTGTATCAGCAGCTTTAACATACAGCTAGTATAGCAGCAGATCTAATATACCGCTAGTATAGCAGCAGCTTTAATTTACCTCTAGTATAGCAGCAGCTTTAATATACCTCTAGTATAGCAGCAGCTTTAATATACCTCTAGTATAGCAGCAGCTTTAATATACCTCTAGTATAGCAGCAGCTTTAATATACCTCTAGTATAGCAGCAGCTTTAATATACTGCTAGTGTATCAGCAGCTTTAATATACTGCTAGTATAGCAGCAGCTTTAATATACAGCTAGTATAGCAACAGCTTTAATATACTGCTAGTATAGCAGCAGCTTTAATATACTGCTAGTATAGCAGCAGCTTTAATATACTGCTAGTATAGCAGCAGATCTAGTATAGCAGCAGCTTTAATATATCTCTAGTATAGCAGCAGCTTTAATATATCTCTAGTATAGCAGCAGCTTTAATATACTGCTAGTATAGCAGCAGCTTTAATATACAGCTAGTATAGCAGCAGCTTTAATATACTGCTAGTATAGCAGCAGCTTTAATATACAGCTAGTATAGCAACAGCTTTAATATACTGCTAGTATAGCAGCAGCTTTAATATACTGCTAGTATAGCAGCAGCTTTAATATACTGCTAGTGTATCAGCAGCTTTAACATACTGCTAGTATAGCAGCAGATCTAATATACCTCTAGTATAGCAGCAGCTTTAATATACCTCTAGTATAGCAGCAGCTTTAATATACCTCTAGTATAGCAGCAGCTTTAATATACCTCTAGTATAGCAGCAGCTTTAATATACCTCTAGTATAGCAGCAGCTTTAATATACCTCTAGTATGGCAGCAGCTTTAATATACCTCTAGTATAGCAGCAGCTTTAATATACTGCTAGTGTATCAGCAGCTTTAATATACTGCCAGTGTATCAGCAGCTTTAATATACCTCTAGTATAGCAGCAGCTTTAATATACCTCTAGTATAGCAGCAGCTTTAATATACCTCTAGTATAGCAGCAGCTTTAATATACTGCTAGTGTATCAGCAGCTTTAATATATCTCTAGTATAGCAGCAGCTTTAATATACTGCTAGTGTATCAGCAGCTTTAATATACCTCTAGTATAGCAGCAGCTTTAATATACTGCTAGTGTATCAGCAGCTTTAATATACCTCTAGTATAGCAGCAGCTTTAATATACTGCTAGTGTATCAGCAGCTTTAATATACCTCTAGTATAGCAGCAGCTTTGATATACTGCTAGTGTATCAGCACCTAGAGAAGATCAGCCCTCCCAAAATATCACTGACTAGAACAAGAATTTGAGCAAAAGCTCAAACTTTTCAACTCACACTTGCTGGAAGCGCCGCATGCTGTCCAGGATGTTGAACTGCTGCCAGCGTTTGGAGAAGTTCACCTTGCCGTCGATGAGGTCAGGGTTGCCCAGGTGAACAAAGGTCAAGTCCTGGAGGATGAGTCCTCTGCAAGGTTTTAAAAGACAGAGAGAGAGGTCATGTGAGGTCAGGATCATTTACTCATTACTTTACTTCTGCAACATTTGTATCTTCAGGTTCAAGAATGACTCAAGAATGTTTAAAATGAAGAACTAATAATTTATTCCACAACATGATCTTAGTCAAAGCAAAAGAACGGCCCCGTCCACTAGAGGGCGCTATAGTGTATAGTCACTTTGCTCCTTCTGTTCAGCCACATTCAATTCAAAACAATGGTGGGCACAGACAGACCCGTAGAACCCTACCCCAACTGTGATATCTGCTCGCAATATTTAAGCAATCACTATGCATACCGTATCAGCACTCAAACATCCAGGACTATCCTACTGTAAGGTCCCCACTGATTCCCTGTCCCTAGTGTCCCATCTCATTCACACAGCACAGCGGTCAAGCACATGGACCTACAGGTATGGGATCAAGCACATGGACCTACAGGTATGGGATCAAGCACATGGACCTACAGGTATGGGATCAAGCACATGGACCTACAGGTATGGGACCAAGCACATGGACCTACAGGTATGGGATCAAGCACATGGACCTACAGGTATGGGATCAAGCACATGAACCTACAGGTATGGGATCAAGCACATGGACCTACAGGTATGGGATCAAGCACATGGACCTACAGGTATGGGATCAAGCACATGGACCTACAGGTATGGGATCAAGCACATGGACCTACAGGTATGGGATGCAAGGAGGCTCCACTTCAGCCAGGGCAGCTCTGTAGGCCCTGAAGGAGGACGAGCTGTCGATCAACGTGCAATATTCCTCCAATCCCTGAGAAGTAAAGGAGGAGCATAAGAGGCACGCAGAATACACCATGAGACATTATGGAGACATCTTAATGAGCTACTTCATTTGGCACTTAATTGGTCCATCACTAATTAGTCTGATAATGAGTCAATGACCTCTGAGGTCTGTTTCTGCCATTCCAGTCTCCGGATGGGAGCCGAGTCCAGTGCTGAGAGAATTGCAAGGTAGGAGTTGAAGTTGTTTAACTTTCGTAAGTGCTGTGAAAAGAGAAGAGAAACGTTATTATGATTATTATTATAATTATTATTAACAGCCAGGATAATGAGGTAGCTGGTGTGTTTCTGTGTCTTTATGAACCATTGATAAGTTCTACCTTCATTATTTTTATGAACTTGAGAAGCAGCTTCTCGCGGTCCTGGGCCTTCTCCTGTTGAATGATCAACGAGCGCACCCTGAAAACAACATGTTCAACAACATGTTCAACAACATGTTCAGTGTGTGAGAGACATGACAACAACACAGTGTTAATGATCACTGATGTGGAGGAACAGCTCTGACAGAGCTGTGACTTCAGCTCGTAGTGGGGGCAGGGCAGACTTATGTTGGACTCCCAGCCAGAAAAGTTCTAGGTCCGCACCCCAATGTCTAGACTCTCTAGAGTCTCCAGTAGGTGTCCTTTACAATAATCAATTGGACCTGCAGAATGCTTTTCATTGCGTATCTCACGAGACGCCTTACAAAACTGAGCAAGGTACCCTCCCATCTTGATGCTCATTAATCACATCGACCTCAAAGAAAATAACAACTCACTGCAAGTCAATTTGGATAAAAGCATTTGCTGAATGAATAAAAAGCAATAGTAAATATGTGGCACCAGTAGCTCATGTTGTTAAAGTGCTCTGTGAACTGGGTGAGGTTGGGACTCTTCTCCTCATTCTGCTCCTTGGCCCAGAGAAGAACCTCAGGAATCTGTGGTGAAGGAGGACAAATAAAAGAGACAAGTTACAACAGGCGCAGCAAGAGGTGAATCTCAACGCAATGCAGGGGGAATTCCTTCAGGAAAAAAAACAGCTCAAAACACATTCTCTAGTCTTGGTACCTCAATCTTGTAGAAGAGTTCTGCATCTAGGAGAGTGAGTTGGTCTGCAATCTCATGACTGCGGAAGTCATGGAGAGTTCCGGGCCTTGATCACATGGAACATGAATTATGTTGGGATTTGGCAGCTTTTTGATAACTGCTTTACTAAGCAGCCTATGCAGGCCGTACAGTTTAGTATATAATAATTTCATTGAATATAGTTGTTTTATCTGACAAGGAATTACAAAATAATGTCAAAAAAAGGTTGTATCATCAACAAAAAAATCCCATGATGCATTCTGATGTACAAGCCCTATAGTCCATAGCCAAATCCACACTGGTTTCCGCTTTATCTGATTGGATCGATGCGCATCCAATCAAATTACGCCTTGGTTTGATGTTCTAAAACCAATTATATCTAAATGCCAAGAGCTATCTGTTTCATTAAGACACAACGCTGAACTCCTATTTGTTGGCTGGTTGGCCAAACACCCAACCTGACTTCTAACTGCTGGACACTCTTCATGTTGACTGCTCAGGTGCCTCCTACATCCCATCTCAGCAGTGGCATTAGTCTGTATCCAACCATGGCACCTTGAGCCAAACCCAACATGCTAGTCCCCGTGTGTTGAGGTGTACCTGGCTGAGACCCCGCGGGCCGCCAGGGGCTTCAGGGAGTTGGTGTAGCGCAGCTGCTTCTTCTGCTCCACCTTGTCCAGGATGTTCTTGCGCAGCACGCGTGCCAAGCTGAGCTCGCCGTTGCACACCAGCCGGAACACCAGGTCCATCAGCTGCTTCAGGATGTCCTCCGTCAGCTCCACCAGGCTGGGGGGGGGGGGGGGGGGGAGGAGAACAGGTTGGATGGACGTGGAGGAAACAGACTAAGAGAAGCAAGATGTAGCCTCCACTTCCAACATGTACCAGCCACTCACAGTGGGAGACACTGAGTGGCTGGGTGCTGCCCAGCCCACAGTGACTGGGCTCCATTCCCCTGTGGCCACAGTCTACCTGGAGGCACTAGTGCTTAACCCCTGCTACTTAATGTGCATCTCATTTACACTGAATGCATTTACATTTAAATTCAATTAAGTAAATGAAAGTGTAATCTATATTATTTCATAACATTTGTATTTTGTATTTGTGAAAGATAAAGAAATTGATGTTTGGAAGTTGTACATGATTTTAAAATGGTATTGTATTTCAAATTGTATTGATGATTAACGTAAGTAATATGGTGAGCCTGATGCATACACAGGGTGGAGCTGGGAACAGACCTCCTGCACTGCTGAGCATTGCTGCCCCACACTGAGCTATCAACCAGGAGGCTCACAACAAGCTATATTTTGAGGAGTCTTCCATTCTTTGCACAAATGTGACCTTGGTAAATATGATCAAATAGCACTGGTATGCCATAAAAGCAGGTTTACCAGAAGTAAACATATTCAGACATCATCAACCATATCTCCAAGACAAACAGTGGCTTAATGTCTTTTGTGATATTTCTGACAAAATGTTTTGTTGTGGTGAGACTTGATGTGGGTCCTCACACACATTAGCTCTGTGCTGGGGCTAAGGACTGGACTATTTATTCAGCATATTGTCTGAGAAAGAGCAGTCTCACAACTCAGCGCTCAAATATATGGTTTTGCCAAGTAGGTTTGCACCTACAAGGAATTAGTCTTGGTGGTTTGTGTGCAACAGTAAACTATCAACACACAACATTGATTGAGATTTTATCTCAAAATCATCATCAAAGATGTAGCTCAGAAAACAGTAGCAAAATGTTTGAAACATTTCTAATGATTTCTCTTTAGTGTTTGGTTGAGGTCAGACTTGAACCAACAACCTCACGGTCTTCCCCATGCTCCCCACTGTACCACATTACAGTGCAGAGGAGACTATATTAGAGAATTATTCTTTAGATTACGTGGAAGAGATGCATTTGATTTTGGTACGTATGGTACAATGGCTTTGGTATGCCATTAAAAAGGAGTAAACATTCAAATCATCACCAATCCAACCATGTCTCTAAAGAAAACAGTGGCAAACTCCACCATCAAAACAGACTTGAGACAAATGACGTGTACCCTTTAAGAGCCTGCCAGCATTGGCAACAGGCTGCAGTTTAGATAGGCGAGCTTCAAACAAATGCATCCACTTTACGTTTTTTGAGACATAGACAGTTTGTCAGGGATATACTAATCTCCTCTTTTTTGCCATCTTCAACACAGCCAAGCCTGTGTTGTTGTGAAGCAAAGTTACGGCTCTTTAAATGTCCTGCACTTGCATATATGTAACATCCAATTGTATATCTCTGTGGCTTTTGGTCTTATTGCTCTAACTTCCCCCCACAGTAACCTGGTCCCACAGTAAGCTGGCCCTACAGCAGCCCTAACACCAGGTACTGGGGCAGTGGGGTGTGGGCATGGTCAGGCTCACTGCATCACATCTCAATGTTCTGAGCACATGGGCTGCAGTGTGGACATTGTTCATCATGATCAATAGTGATGTACACAACGTTTCCTGCACTGTCCTAGGGGAAATGGCAGCCTGTTGAAGTTTTGAAATACATATACAATAGGGGTCCTATGGATTTTGTAGGACCACGAATAATAATAATAATAATAATAATAATAATAATAATAATGATGATGAATTCAATAGGACTCCTCTGGATATCATAGGACCACTCATAAGAAACAAACAGAGCTACTCACCACAGCTCGTCCACCACACGGACCAGCACAAAGAAGGTGTTTTTGCTGACCCTCTTCTTGAAAGTGTCTGGACTGTGGCAGAATCTGGTATATGTGCTTGGAGGTCAAGGACCAAAAGACATGTTGAACGTGTGCTGACACATGCAAACATGTTCAAAGTCAATTACCATTGTGCATGTTTTTCGGTTTGTACAAATTACAGCAAGACAATTATTACTGAATACAGAAATGCTGAATCTCAAAATCTCAGAAATGATATAGGATAGCCCTCCCTTCTCCCATACCACACAGGAGCATACTGAGCCATCAAACAGCTCCAACAACAGAGTCACTGCACCTCCCATGTCTGGGATTCTCACCAACAATTCACATTTCTATCAGTTAAAAAAACGACACATTAGAGATCGAACACAACTGGACAGAGCGATATACACCAACATACTACTGGTCTACAGGTGGAAGAAAACCACATTAGCCTCCATCTATGAATTAGTAATCCTATTCATTTCTTGTTTGAAAGGATATCTGTAGTGTAGCTTCTTGATGAGGTCCTCTGGGCTTATAAATGTCCTGTATGTAGTCAGGAAAGCTTCACAGTACAACACAAGATCTACAACGCAACAGAGAAAAACACAGTGAAGCTCAGCCTCCGGACGTTTCCCCCAAGTTCCCTCCAGCCCATGAAGCAGCTGCCTGACATGTGCAGCCATGAGTGCCAGTGACCCAGAAGCCCAGTAACACACATGGACTGAAGCGGTGACTGTACCTTTGCGGTCTGTTTCCGTGGCGTGGACTAAGAGGATGTCCCCTGATCCGGCGCGGACGTCAGGACCGTCGTCATTCTAGAGGGGACGGCGGCAGCCAAGAGCAGAGGAACAGTTACTCATCAGAAGCTGTGTGATCGGAGCACAACAGACACCACACATTGTTACATAGATCAGAATCAAGGCAGCGCTGCAGTGGAGCTTCTCATGCAGTTCTTTCCCCATATGCCGTTCGCCTCCATCCCTTCCCTCGGCTGCCCCCCACCCTGAGCGCCTCCTCCTCCGCCTCCTCCTCCTCCTCCTCACCCCTCCCCTGTCCTGCAGCAGCTCACAGGATGACGGAGGCACTGCCTCGTTTACCATGCTCTCTGGAAACCTCAGCATTCCAACACATCCCTTGTTTTTATCTGCATCCCCCTCTCTTCTCTAGCGCTCCGCTGGAAGACAACTTAGAGCCGGCTTTTATGTATTTTGTACACACAACCAGTCTGACGTGCACACAAGCACGTCGATCAGACTGCACCAGCAGGAAAAAATAGAAGAGAAGAGTTATGGGGCTGGGCTTAGTAATTGGTAGTGATACAGTTTCAAAAGAACGACTGCAGAGGGCAGCAATGGATACATTGTAGTACATCCTATCCAACCAGCCGTGACTGTGAAAAGACTGCTGAACATCATGCATGTGCAGTGTGATCTACATGGATGGTAGGTACCTCCTGCTTCAGTGTGATCCTGCTCATGATCTCCTTGTGGTCAATGAGGGAGAGCTCGTCCACCTCCTCGCTGTCACTCCCTGCTGAGTCTGTTGACTTCAGCCTCCTACACGCAAACACACACACACACACACACACACACACACACACACACACACACACACACACACACACACACACACACACACACACACACACACACACACACACACACACACACACACACACACACACACACACACACACACACACACACACACACACACACACACACACACACACACGTTAGCACCCTGACCAGGGCTAGTTACAGTGATTTGCCTCACATGTGTTATGTTGAGTCCTTGCCTTTCTTTTTCGAGAGCCTCTTTGCTATTGGAGGAGGACATCTCAGGAGCAGGGTCTTCCAGCACGTCGTCGGCTTGGATGGGCTCCTGTGCAGGACGAGAACGTTTGGTATGAATCAGGTGCTACCAATGGGGGACATTTCGAGATGGGATGCCATGCAGGGGCTGAATGAGGAGAACCACTTAACCACCATGTTGCCATGCAGGGCAGAAAGATGAATGTTTTACAGTCTGACACAATGTTGAGAGAGAAATCTTGACGGTCTTCAGTTTGTAACCAGGATGAGAGTCAAAAAAGGTACAAAATAAATAAACTGCAGCATTACCCGGGATGAGGTGAGAACAACCCAGAGAGAGGCACGTAGCACAGAAGCTTAGCTTTAGCACACAAAGTCTCTCAACAGCTCGCCGAATCCATTCAAGCATTCAAGTTTCTTGCACGAGGGAATTTGACGCCAACACACACTCACACATGCACAAGGACACAAAGGCTGTTATGGGAAATGTTATTGGGAAACTGGTAAGCCCACTGATCCCATGTGGAGGAGTAATGATGGACAATAGTTAGATGGCAACAACGTTAAAACCCCTATTTTGCACCCAAGAGGTCAGGAGAGGGTAATGATGACCAGGTCAGGAGACAGTAACCACCAGCCAGACAATCAAAACAACAACAACAACAACAACACACGGATGGACGTGAGAACCGACACCAGGCCCAGAGAACACCCAGAGCACCAACTGGATCTGAAGGCATGCTATGTTAGCATCGGAGACATTCAAACAGCTCAGCTCCATCAGTTCAAGATACACACACTTGGGTGAGGCCACGCACACGCTGCCGTGGCGTGCGTCACTCCAACGTGTGATGAAGTCTGTTTTGTTTGAGGTACTCCACGTGACGTGACACATCCTGAAGTGATGAAGGGACATTTGAATGGAGACGGACCCTCAGGTGAAAAGGGCCCCGTTGTCTCGCCGGTCTGGTCAGCAGCTACTTACTCTGAGGGCGAGCGGCAGCTCCCCATTGGGCTGGCTGGCCGAGTACAGGCTGACGTAGTCCCCCTCCCCGCCCTCCTCACACGCACTCTCGCTCTACGGGACACAGGGGGTACACACACATGAGGGGCTGTGGAGCCCGGGGCCGGAGGGCAGGGGGTGTGGAGCACAGCACACAGCCTACTGCTGGGTCTGGGTTAGCTTTTAATGACTCCTCACAGCCACCAGGGGGCAACAGGGTGCACCGCAGGTTTAAGTATGGAAGGCCGGGGAGAGAGAAAAAAAACAACACATGTAGTTAAAAGATGCACTGCTAGGATTCTTTAAAGACCTGGCAATCAGGGAGCAGGCGGTTTGATGGCAGTGATTATAACAACAAGACGCCTGTAAGCCAATGAGTCACAATGTGTTCAAGTCACCGTCACACAAGACTTCAAACTGAGCAATAGCTACAGGATAAAAGGTCTCAAGTATAAAAAGCTGCTGTACTAGCATAAACATATGCCGCAAGCAATACTGTTCAATATTTATGAATCGGTAGTTGCTCCTTTTCTTTCTTCTTGTCTTTGTCTGACACATGGTTTGTGGTTCTCCGCCCTCCGACGTGCCCCATGTGATTTATCTGTACTATGATCTCACCGCTGAGGTGTGGAGAGAGTCAGTGAGAGAAGACTCAGAAGGAAGACAGACAGCCACAGAGCCCAATGAGCCGGCCAGGGAACCATGGGGCCCAACCCCGCTGCCATCCAGAACAGTGGCATTGGTCAAGGCCACCTGGTCCAAGCTCTGTGATTGGTTAAAAAGAATGAAAGCAGGAAACAAAATCATATTATAGGAGGAATTAGAATCAAATGTGGGACAGTGGGAGAGAGAAGGACAGAGAGGAGTAGATTGGAAAAAAGGTTCAGAAATATTATGAAGAAAACAAAGTGGATCTCATCCTTCATCTCCTCACTCACACCAAGTCTGTAGGCACTAGAGCCCTCCGTAGACATTGACCAGGCACACACAACGTATAGGACAATCCTCTGGCAGACAACGTATTCCAGAGAGAAACACACAGAGGTACGCATAAAGATTACATTCTGGCGCTGCTGGAAAGTGTAAGCACACACGGTAACACACAGGCCAAGTCTTGACTCAAAAGTATGTGCCATGTCCCGAGAATGTGTGTGTGTGTGTGTGTGTGTGTGTGTGTGTGTGTGTGTGTGTGTGTGTGTGTGTGTGTGTGTGTGTGTGTGTGTGTGTGTGTGTGTGTGTGTGTGTGTGTGTGTGTGTGTGTGTGTGTGTGTGTGTGTGTGTGTGTGTGTGTGTGTGTGTGTGTGTGTGTGTGTGTGTGTGTGTGTGTGTGTGTGTGGAGATGCCTGCCAGGAGAGAGGCACTCTGAGACGTGCTGCAACACGTTGTAAATACCTGCTCTTTTCCAAGCATACCGGCCCATAGCTGTGCATACATCATGCAGATCAATGATAAACTCCAGTCTGGCCTAACTGGCGTTGGTGGAAGTTAGCGGTAATCTAGCTAAGAGACAGTGTCAGTAAAAAAAAAACCAAGAGACAAGGCAGTTTAATGTGTCTCAAGCCAACAAGCGCACACCGTGCCTGGCCGGTTGCTACCCTCATCCATCCACTCCCTTCACTCCTCTGTTCTGTTGAAGCTAAAGGGACCTGAGATGTCCACATCTCAGTGGACCCCACCAACAGTGGGGAGGGAGGATGTTAGGTGAGGGGCAGGAGGGCTCGGCAGGGCAGTGGTTGGTGTGGGCAGAAACACAAGAGACACAGCTGATGTTCAAGGAGATCAGCAAAAAGAAAGAGGTGCAGCAGCACCCCCTCCCCCCTCTTAAGGGAGAGACACACCCCAGCGGTAGATGTGGGCCCACACACACACACACACACACACACACACACACACACAGAGGTCAGTGGGGGTCAACCTGCAGACAGACCTGGAGCTCCACTGGGGGAGTGAACACACAACGGTGTCCATCAAAACCCAGTGAGTTCATTAAACCCTCCAAAGCCAATTCATTAAAAAAACTATCCAGATTACAGTTTTGCAGCAGCAAGACTATAATTGTCTTAGATGTCGAAGATGTCCTGAAACAGGTCTTTTTAATGATATTTTATAGACAACTTGAGTTTACTCTAATGGCTTATAATGGTCTGACTGGCTCTCTCTCCCTTTCTGTCTGAAGAGAATAGGTACGGGTTAGCAAATCATTCCTCACCAAATACATCAAGAAACACCACATGAACACTAAGCACACACGCACCCTCAGACTCAAGCAAAGGGTCCCACACATCAGCACACAGTACACACTGATTCTACCAACCGTACGCACACCACCAGAGTGCAAAGGAATCAAACCAACACCACACGCGGTCAAACACAGAGCGGACCCACAACAAAACCATGACACCCTGGACCCCACCGACCCTCACAAGGTAAGGGCTGTTGACGTGTTTCTAACAGCACACAGACACACACAGCAGGAGCAGCCCTGAGCTGGACAAGCCCAGAGAGGACGCCACTCACCGTTGGCGTGGTCAAGGCAGCCTGGCCAATCAGGTAGGAGTTAGAGACGGACATGCTGAGGCCCAGCCCAGTGCCCACCTCCTCCATGGCCGCCAGTGACGGCTGGAGGTGGCAGGAGAGAGAGGAGGAGGAAGAGGAGGAAGGAGAGGAAGAGTGGGAAGCCTAAACGGAGGGGGAAAAGGCAAAAGAGGAGCCAGAGGGCCAGGAGAAAGGAGAAACAGTAGATATGAAAACAGAGAAAGGGACATCACCAGGTTAAGGGAAGCAGAAGCAGAATGTGTGGTGTAACAAAAGGTACAAAAAGAGAAAATAAAGCCCCTTGAACACATCACCGCCACCTTGTGTTATCTAGACATTACCCGGAGGAGCTGTGTGGGACAACAAATCAGTCAAATCCAACAATGTTTTCCCTGTGACTGAGCCCATAGAGCAGTCATTACTGAGCCCATAGAGCAGTCATTACTGAGCCCATAAAGCAGGTAATTACTGAGCCCATAGAGCAGTCATTACTGAGCTCATAGAGCAGTCATTACTGAGCCCATAGAGCAGTCATTACTGAGCCCATCGAGCAGATCATTACTGAGCCCATAGAGCAGGTCATTACTGAGCCCATAGAGCAGTCATTACTGAGCCCATCGAGCAGGTCATTACTGAGCCCATAAAGCAGGTCATTACTGAGCCTATAGAGCAGTCATTACTGGGCCCATAGAACAGCTAAGTACTGAGCCCATAGAGCAGTCATTACTGAGCCCATAGAGCAGTCATTACTGAGCCCATAGAGCAGTCATTACTGAGCCCATAGAGCAGGTCATTAATGAGCCCATAGAGCAGGTCATTACTGAGCCCATAGAGCAGGTCATTACTGAGCTCATAGAGCAGGTCATTACTGAGCTCATAGAGCAGTCGTTTGAGAACTCAGAGATTCTACGCCCTGGGTCGAGGTGAATGCAAAGCATCTGACACAGATAAAATCCTGCTGTGTGCTCCATGTAAACGGGCAATGTCCAGACAAGGTCCAGATGAGATGGTCTGGACAATGTACAGATGAAATGGTCTGGACATTGTCCGGAGCATCAGAGTTCATATGTGAAAATGGCTTAAGATAGCTAGACAATGTCAGTATAAAGGAAGCAAAATCTGAGTACATTTGAAATCAAGTTCAGTGGCAAAGAAGAGTGTTAGAGGAGCTGAAACAGGCAGCCAGTAAACAGTCTGATGAAAAGACTGATGTTACTGAAGTGGTTCAGTGTGAATAATAGTTATTTTGTAGGAATCCTTGTGTTCCTGGAGTGACACAATCACCAGAAGGTCAAGTGATCTGCACAGGTCACATTGATTTGACGGTCTCTCCTCCTCTAAGCCCTCTTATGACCCTGGCTTTGAATCATTATAGAAACAAGGCCAACTTACACACATACACACACACACACACACCAGCAGAAATTACTTTCAGGGAGAAAAAAAGAGATGTGTATAAAGTAGCCAAAGCATGTAATCCTGGTACATGGATTACAGAGGAGGCAAACTGGCTCATTCTGCTGGGCCAACCCATCAGGCCCAAAACATGAGGCCGGATTTGGCTTACTTTATTTATATATATATATATATATATACAGACACACACACAAACTTGCTGATTTATCTCATACATCAACATGATGACTAGAACTGACAGTGAGTCCACAGCAGTGATGGTAGAAGGTGGTTTATGCACAGGCTTCAGCCATGTTCTCGCCTAGACTCTGAGACAACTAGAACAATATGTTCACTCCATACCACCAGCCAATCAATGGCAACAATGTCAATGTCACTGCACATGACTGTAGCAAAAACCTCTCCCCTCCCTCCCTCCCCTGCTAGGGCAGGTTGTTGTCCCAATTAGCCCAACACAGAGCTCAGATGAAGATCAAGTGCTGAAGCCGATGCTTATCGTCCCCAATGACAGCTGAACATCAGCAGACTGCCGGCAGATGTGCAGGCCTTCACAGAGAAGGTGAGAGAGATTAACAGACACGGCTGCTGAACAGGGCCCATAAACAACCAGATCAGAAATGATTAGAAAGGACATTTTCCTTCCAATACAGCATGCTGCCAATGGGATCTGAAGCCTCTGGAAAGGTGTCACCGTGTCTGTGTTTCAGACTCGGCCTTCGTCTCTCTCCTGGAAGGAAAGACAGCCCCCTCATCTCCCTTGGGGGGCCACTCTGACTGACAGAATAACGGACAGGGACCAAACACACTCATCTGTATTTAGTTCACGCCACGATTCCTACAGGTCTGTATCAGTTATGATCCCACTTATTTGTTTTACTGAAAACTGCCCTTTCCTAAACACATGTATTCAGCATTGCGGGCCTGGAAGAAGAAAGACTTCCCCCCCACAATGCAGTGCAGGAGGCCGCGTCCCCAGGAGGCTCTGACTCCCCCCACAATGCAGTGCAGGAGGCCACGTCCCCAGGAGGCTCTCTTACCAGCTGCCTCTGTTTGGGCGGCAGGGCCGGCGGCAGCACGGGCTCGTGCACCGAGTCGGTGCTGCTGAAGGAGTCGTTGAAGCCGTACACCTCCTGGAAGCGCTTGTTGCGCTGCTCGTAGATGCTCTCGCTCTGCGGCATCTGGTAGAACACGGAGGGCTGTGGCTCCGAGTAGTCCTCCACAAACTGCATGTACTGGAGAACTGCAGGGAGGAAGGAAGGGCGGTGAACTGGGGTTCCACTGAGCTCACGGTCTGGGATGACGTCATCCGTGTGGCTGACGTCACCCTCCTCAAAGACGTCACCGGTTCTGATCGGTTCTGAGCGGTGAGACTGCCCATGTCTGATTTACATTCTCCAAAAATCATATCATACTCTAAATGAATTAAAATGCAACTCATGTGTTGAGATCATATTGGGGGTACGATGTTCTATTTTTGGCATGCGTAGGCCAGTGAATGAGATGACATATACACAAGGAGTAGCTCATGAGGAAATAATTTGATGTGGGTGTGGACAGGAAGTGAGCTCATGGTGCCCTCTGCCCGGGCCAAGTGGGCCCATTGTAGCACATCCTGGGGTTCACTTCCTGTCTCCATTCACACACAGAGATGCCCTTTGATGTGCATTCACTTCTCCATATGACCAAAAAGGTCTGGTCAACGGCTCCTTCTATCACGTCATCTCAGAGCCCCCCCCCCCCATCCACTCACTGTGCTTGCTCTTCTTCTCGGGCAGCGGCGGGGGGCTTGAGGGGAGGTCCGAGTGCTCGCTGGCCATGTACTGCGCCACGAAGGCGCTGCCGTTGCTCTGGGGCATGGGCGAGATGGGCGAGAAGAGGGGGAAGGGCGGCGTGGGCGTCTGCTCCTCCTCCGACAGGTTGTCGTACTGCGAGGGGTAGCGCTCGTACAGCAGCCTGGCCCCCTCGGGGTGGGGCGCCCCCTGGGCGCTGCGCCGCTTCTTCTGGGGCAGGGCGGGCGGGGCGCTGACGCGGGCCAGCGGGTTGGCCTGGCCCGGCTGCGGGGTCCAGTATTCGGGCGTGTGCTGGGGGGGCGGGGCGCTGAAGCGGGGGTGCTGCCCCGGGACAGGGGGGGCGGACCAGGACTCCTGGTGGGACTCGGGGAGGGGGCTGAGGCTGCCCCCCCCCGGGACCGCGGGCAGGTGGTCTCCCACAGACAGGTCCTGGTGCAGGAAGTCGTAGTCCGGGTCGTAGCTCTCCGTGTTGTCTGGGGGGAGGAGGGACGGTGTGGGGCCGGGATCACAGAACATACACACCACGGAGCTGCTCATCATAGTGAGTTAACACGTTGGGAGGGTACAATTCAAAATGTCCTTTCTGATCCAATCCCAATATTGTTAGTATATCTGCCCATCATGTTTTGCTTTACTTTGGGTGTTGAACATTAAGTCAAAGTTAAAAGTTATTACCACTCTCAAACTTCTAAAGCAGATTTTCAAAGATTTATGACGTGTCACTTGATCATATCAGAGTACATTTGCGTTCCCCGTCTCTTGTGGATGTATTTATTCAGTGTTTTGAGTGCATGTGTGTGTGTGTGTGTCCTACCGAGCGTCTCACAGCTGGTGTTGCGGGAGCACTGTCCGCTGTCCTGCTCCAGGGAGGACAGCTGCTCCTCTGACTTGCTCAGCTTGCCCATGCTGCTGCAGGGCGAGAGGCGCGGGGACTCGCCGCCGTAGGACTGGCTGCCCCCCGACAAGCGCCTGTGGAGGAACTCCTGCTCCTGGTGCTGCGGCTGTGGGGGAGACAAACAAGATGGCGCCGGTGTTCACAACACAGCAGCAGCACGCGGCGGGCTGGACCGCCTCAACACCTTTCAGCAGCAGCTTTTCTCATTTGTGCGATGACCCTTCAGTAGGTGCTTTCATCTCAAGTGACCAGCGAGGCATTTCAGATGCCCACAGAGTGGTTGTTGACTTTGGGTATGAAGGACCTAGTTTCCCAAGAGAGTTGAGCTATACCATCCTGCTGTTGGAAACATCTAAAAGATACCCCAATAACCCATGAAATCCAACAAAGACAGCATCCATGCATTCCGATGGGGGAAAGGAATACGTGTGCTCTGCTGGTAAATGGGACCAGATGGAGCACCTCCCTGAGCTGGTCAGACATGTCACTTTGCTGATGAGCATGCAGTTTCTAATCTGTGATTTTGGATTTTCCTTGTGTGTGTGTTACCTAATGTACCCAAAACCCTTTCGAAGACACTTAAAACAGTACGGAGGATTGAACTCACATTCCAGCAAAATGACATTACGCTACTCTCTCTCAAGAGTACATCAATGACATATGAGTTTCATTATAACTGGTCATGAATGTTCAGTCAGCTGACCAAATATATGCTTTTTTCTTTGGGGTTTTTTACAAATACAATATCCTCTGACCACATGACCTTGAATGGATGCTTGCCTCTGAACATTACCTGTCTGTGTACACTTGCTTGCCTCTGAGTATTACCTGTCTGTGTACACTTGCTTGCCTCTGAGTATTACCTGTCTGTGTACACATGCTTGCCTCTGAGTATTACCTGTCTGTGTACACTTGCTTGCCTGAGTATTACCTGTCTGTGTACACTTGCTTGCCTCTGAGTATTACCTGTCTGTGTACACTTGCTTGCCTCTGAGTATTACCTGTCTGTGTACACTTGCTTGCCTCTGAGTATTACCTGTCTGTGTACACTTGCTTGCCTCTGAACATTACCTGTCTGTGTACACTTGCTTGCCTCTGAGTATTACCTGTCTGTGTACACTTGCTTGCCTCTGAACATTACCTGTCTGTGTACACTGCAGGGCAGGCTGGAGCCGCGGCTCATGGGGGCCACCACCGCCACCCTGGTGGGCGATGGGGCCGACTGGCGCTTCTTAGGAGGCAGGGCCGGTGGGGGACTGGGGGGCAAATCCAACGCATTAGAGCACATCAGGGTGGGAAGCCATTTAATACAAACACCAACATTCTCTAAATCATATGGGATGGAGGGGCAGGCATGCCCCCAACACACTCCATGACATGTATGCACACATATGCATGTATACATGAACACACACAGGCATCACACACAGGCATGAGCATCTCCTGAAAATGTGTTATGATGGGGTTTGTGTATGTCCTCTTTGCGTTGAATACATACACCCACAAATGTTTCTTGCATATCAAACCTCTCCAAGTGAGTTCATTCCAGGTAATCACATGAGGGACAGGGAACTGGACATAACTGGTCATGACATAACGAGCACTCGCTCATGCACTGGACTGGTCTTCTCTTCTGATTGGATGATGGAAGGCGTCACTATGAGATTTGGCCAATCAAACATGCAGGTCAAAGCACGCTTATCCAATCGAAAAGTTCAATGGTTTTTTGGGGGGCGAGGGGTGAGGTCAGTATGGCGGGTAGTTATGGAAAGGTGTGATTCCATTGGCCGACATACTTCTCCTTCTGTGTGGATCTCCTCTGGCCAGCGTCAGCACTCAGCTGAGCTCTGTGGTCAGAGTGCAGAGGGCAATCCCAGACAAAGACACATGGAGAGACAGAGCAGAAAGAGTAAGAGAGGAAGCGACAGATAAGCAGCCAGATAAGGGCGTACTAAAGCATTGCCGCAACAGTGGGCAGGAAAAGGCTAACTTTACATCAAACCTTTTGACATGTATGATGAAATTTGTAATCATGCACAAATTTATCATCATGTTTGAATTCTGAACACTTTCATTCATCACTCATAATTTCAAGAGGTGCTGTAGGCCAAGAAAAGCCAGCAGAGAACCACAGAAAGCGAACAAGGAGATAGATTAGAAGTCATGAATATAAAGATGCCTAGATAGCCACGCAAAAATAATTTTCCACATTTCTGCATTGTTAGATCACAATTCAGACCAGACAAATATAGCATATGAATCAGACAACCTTGATCTGTAAGAGACAGTTAACAAGCTCATTCAAGTCAGGAGATAATGCCGACTGACTGTCACACCCTGGATGACAACACAGACCAGACTGGACCAACCAAGATCACTGAATCCACCGGATGCAGACATTAGTCATGATATGTCATCATGGTTTTCTTTCCACACATATCCGACAGGCATATCCAATGTCAAAATGTGTGCTTAGTTGCCAATATCAAAATGTATTTCCTTAAGATTAGTTGTTAACATCCGATGAAGAAAGAAAGAAGAAAGAAGAAAAATGCATTAAAATACCAAGTGGAAGAAATCCAAGATTGCATTACTGAAAGAAAATGACTACATTTTCAGGGGGGAAATAATTAGTAGCCCAAATTCAACGAAGTGTAAAACAATATTTCTCCTATAGGGTCGGAAAGGATGTTAGATTTGAACGGAAAGAGCCTGTTGATCTGACAATGCACACAAATTCTCTTACTAACATATTAGCCATCATTTTTTTCCCACACCAGACAAACAAAGAAATCATTGCAGTATTTTATGTTGAATCACAATGAATACAAACCTAGAAATGTATATACAAAACAAAAAGAGGATTAGAGTATGACCATTCCCACATTCCTCCTGGCTAGAGTTGCTCAACGTGTGTGTTGGTAAGACGGTGACACAGCCCGCGGTCGCTCACCTGAGCTCCGCCATCTTGGCCTCGGGGAGGGGGGGTTTGGGCGGGGCCACGTCGTCCTGGGGGGCGTCAGACGCCTCAGAGGGCGGCGGCGGGGCGGGGGGCTGGACGGTGACCTCGGGCTCCTGATCGGTCAGCAACACCTCTGGTGACGTGCTGCTGGAGCCACAGAGCAGGCAGAGTGAGTGTACATATTGTGACTGCCTGTATACGCATGTCTGTGTGTCTGTGAGTCGTGTCTGTGAGCCGTGTCTGTGAGCCGTGTCTGTGAGCCGTGTGTGTGTGTCTGTGAGCCGTGTCTGTGAGCCGTGTCTGTGTGCTGTGTCTGTGTGTCTGTGTGTGTGTGTGCTGTGTCTGTGTGTGTGTGTGTGTGTCTGTGTGTGTGTGTGCCTGTGTGTCTGTGGTCTGTGTGTCTTTGCCTGTGTGTGTCTGTGCCTGTGTGTGTCTGTTTATGTATGTGTGTGTGTGTGTATGTGTGTATGTGTGTATGTATGTGTGTGTGTGTGTGTGTGTCTGTGTGTGTGTGTGTGTCTGTGTGTGTGTGTGTGTCTGTGTGTGTGTGTGTGTGTGTGTGTGTGTGTCTGTGTGTGTGTGTGTGTGTGTGTGTGTGTGTGTGTGTCTGTGTGTGTGTGTGTGTGTGTGTGTGTGTGTGTGTGTGTGTGTGTGTGTGTGTGTGTGACAGTGCCGCCCCACCTCTCTGCAGCGGGAGCGGTTGGGGCTGGTTTGTTGGGGCTGGTGGGCGACGGCTGCTCCTGCTTCTCGATGGTCAGTTTCACCAGCTCCTGTTCACACCAAACAAGCACACATGCAGCCGTCAGCTACCAGAGCACACAGGCTACATGGTGACATGAAGTGTCTTTTGTTGTTCCCCTTCTGTTGGGTGGTGCCCTGGTCGGTGAACTCTGAGTAGGTTCAGCTCACCTACACGCTTTTATGCAAGCAACTTAAAAGGTGCTGTGGGTAATGCGTTAGTAATGGCACAGCCATCCATCAGCTATTAGTGAGTGAAATGTGCTGCTAGAATATGTATTATAGAGTTGACTGCGCCTGCCTCTGTATGAGCCAGTTGAGATTTAAGACCACTCCCAGTTCATTTATGATCGATCTGAGCATCTCTGCCCTGATAAACTGGCAAGATGCATTCCCTAGCCAATCACAGGTGCGTGAAATCAAACACTTCCAAAGGGTGGAGTAACGTAGGGAGGGAGCTAAATCTTGCTCTCTTCTTCTCTCTCACTTTACAACTCCAGAAGTTTACCTAGAGCACCTATACGTTCACTTCTTTTGAAACCGTGCATGTCATTGATGAGCAGGAAGGCTAGGGGTTTGGCAGCTTGCTCAATGATACCTACAGGTAGGTTGTGGACAAGCGACCTTGACTCCATCTCTACCTCACCATGACTCCATCTCCACCTCACCATGACTCCATCTCCACCTCACCATGACTCCATCTCCACCTCACCATGACTCCATCTCCACCTCACCTTAACTCCGTCCAAAACGGCCTTGATGACGGTTGTGACGGCCACCACGTTCTCCTTGTCCTCCAGGTCCACACCGTCCAGCATCACCTGGTCGGACCAGCGGATGAGGTTGGCCAGACTCTGGTACACTCGGCTGTGACAGGAGGACAGCGCCGAACTGTGTGTGTGTGTGTGTGTGTGAGAGACAGGGGGAGAAAAGGAACATTAAAAAACATTATAGACAAAAATATAACTATATAACTACAAATAATCAAGAACTTCAACAAGACAGCACTGGATAACCAAGTTAACATCCATCCGTTCAGCAGGATCAATCTAGTTAACTAAATGTGTTGCCATGGAAACCCTTTGGTGTGGCTGATTGAAAGCTGGAACACAGCAGGAACAGCCAAGAGTGTTGTCTGAACTAAAGAATGCTTATCAGAACAAAGGAGGAGTGCTGGGGTGGTGCTGTTCCTCCAGTCAACAGTGCTGGAGGACTGCAGGGTGTGTCCCTGGTCTGTGTCTCGACACGCCAACACACAGTCACTGGGCCCGTCCTGCCCCTACACGGCTTCCCCTACACGGCTTCCCCTTCCAGCCACGGGGAGCAGAGGCAGAACCAGAGGCAGGGAGGAGAACGTGAAGGATAGGGAGCTACAGTGGGAGGAGACTACTGCCAAGCAGGCTATTCTACTTCTGAAAAAAAACTTTCAGAAGAAAGTTTTAAATATTTAAAGGGCAGTTAATAAGACATTATAGGACCCATGAATAAAAGAGCAACTCTATAGGGGCAAACAACAAATCAATACACACTAAAGTTATACAGCCCATGCACTGAAACTTACTCCCAGAATTGTCGCAGTAGATTAACAAATAGGACAAAAAGTATTCATAAACATGTGTAACTACATACCTGTAGTTACTAAGTGTAGTATCAATGGATGCTTGTTAATTGACCAGCTAACTCATCTGGTTTCCTCTTAGGAAAGTAGGAAGCAAACCAACTCCATCAATAGGCCGTCTTGGTGAATCCAGGGGCCAAGTCAAGCCCTTTCAAACAGCCCTGCCTCTCCTCAACTCTCCTACCTCCATCAATCCCCTCTGAATACAATACAGGACGGAGGAAGGGAAAACAATCAAGATCTCTGACCGACACGCCATCCAAAGCACTGATTGACACGACAAAAGACAAAAAAGGGGAGGAGAGAAGTTTGAACATTTATATATATATATATATATATAAATATGAGAGAGAGAGAGAGAGAGAGAGAGAGAGAGAGAGAGAGAGAGAGAGAGAGAGAGAGAGAGAGAGAGAGAGAGAGAGAGAGAGAGAGAGAGAGAGAGAGAGAGAGAGAGAGAGAGAGAGAGAGAGAGAGAGAGAGAGAGAGAGAGAGAGAGAGAGAGAGAGAGAGAGACTAGAAAAACAGTCCTGGGTGACCCAAATTCCTGATTTGATAAAAGTCATTTTGGCCTCTAGCACAAATGGACAAAATATTATACAATCTGTATGAATCAATCCATCGATGCACAAACTTTTGAAAGTTCCCCTTCTCTGGATCTGGGGGTAAACTGGGCATGATTATTTCTGTACATTTTGTTGTCACTCCTAACCCAACCAATTGTGCTACCAAAAGGCTGAGCAATCACAAGATGGCACTTGGGCCATCCTTAAAAATATTTCTGTTTGCAGTAACAACCAAAAACTAAAATAAAAGGGTCGGTAGGTAGGTCTATATGTTTTTTTTTTTCAAAATTGTAAGTAAAGTAAGTACCGGTAAGTAAAATAAGCAAGTAAAATATAATTAAAAGGGTTTTATTGTATTTGCATTTGTTGTTAGAAGAGTAAAAAAAAAAACCTACCACCCTACCAACTCAATCACAAGACATTACCTGTCCCATGATCCCACCCTACCAACTCAATCACAAGACATTACCTGTCCCATGATCCCACCCTACCAACTCAATCACAAGACATTACCTGTCCCATGATCCCACCCTACCAACTCAATCACAAGACATTACCTGTCCCATGATCCCACCCTACCAACTCAATCACAAGACATTATTTATACAGAAACACAGCAGAGAGGGAAAAATGAACGAAAAATGAAAAAACAAATTCACTCAAACTTAACTATATGCTTAATATTAATGTCAACTTGGATATTACTATGGATATCTTTTTTTTATTTGATCATATTGTCTCTGGGAATTTAGGGCAACAATAAAATAGAGAGAGAGAACAAAGGTAACTAAAGGCTCAGAGTTGTGACACTAGCTGTGTATATATGGACACTTCTGATCCGATTAGAATAGGAATATGTTTTTAATCCGAACAGGAATCCCCTTGTATACGGCCCGATCAGAATAGATTTCTTTGATCGGATCAGAATTTTAATCGGAATAGAAAGGTGGTGTAGTCCGCTCAAATGCTACATATATACACTCTATTCCACTTGGTTTAGATGGGTGTTTTGTGGACGCCGAACTGATTGGCTATCACACGACATTCAGCGCAACTTCCCAATTTATAAAGTACCATGGCAACTCGCATCGCCAGCGGAAGGGGCTTTCTAATGGTCACCTCCTCCGGCGACACGTCTCCCATCATGTCACATAATTTCATAAATGATGCTCTGGTCATTCTAAAATTTTCACGCCATTCTTGGTCGCTGAATTCTTGCAGAACAACTCTCTCCCACCAATCCTGGCTTCGTACTCTCAACCAGAGACTTCTTGTTTGTGGAGGAGGAGGAGGTGTATTCAGTGAACGGATGACCAGACGTTGGAGTGCCGCTGTTTCGCGCCTGGCCCTTCGTAGGTGCAAAATTAAGTACAGCAGTGTCGCTTCCTGCTGCACTTTCAGAAAAACTAGAAATATAAATAAACGAAAACTTCCATGTCTATCTCGGTGTCTATACAATACAACCAATGCCTATTACTAACCACGGCTCCAGGTAACTGCCTAAATGCGCGTGACAGGTATTCGAACGTTCGAGGTCATTTTAATATATACACTTCATTCCGATCAGACTAATCGGATCAGATCTATTCCGATCAGGGAAACAAGAGCTATATATACACAGCTACTGTCACTAGAACTGAGGAGAACACAGAGAGAGAACAAAGGTAACTAAAGGCTCAGAGTTGTGACACTAGAACTGAGGAGAACACAGAGAGAGAACAAAGGTAACTAAAGGCTCAGAGTTGTGACACTAGAACTGAGGAGAACACAGAGAGAGAACAAAGGTAACTAAAGGCTCAGAGTCGTGTCACTAGAACTGAGGAGAACACAGAGAGAGAACAAAGGTAACTAAAGGCTCAGAGTCGTGTCACTAGAACTGAGGAGAACACAGAGAGAGAACAAAGGTAACTAAAGGCTCAGAGTTGTGACACTGTCACTAGAACTGAGGAGAACACAGAGAGAGAACAAAGGTAACTAAAGGCTCAGAGTTGTGACACTGTCACTAGAACTGAGGAGAACACAGAGAGAGAACAAAGGTAACTAAAGGCTCAGAGTTGTGACACTAGAACTGAGGAGAACACAGAGAGAGAACAAAGGTAACTAAAGGCCCAGAGTCGTGACACTAGAACTGAGGAGAACACAAGAGAGAGAACAAAGGTAATTAAAGGCTCAGAGTTGTGTCACTAGAACTGAGGAGAACACAGAGAGAACAAAGGTAACTACAGGCTCAAAGTCGTGTCACTAGAACTGAGGAGAACACAGAGAGAGAACAAAGGTAACTACAGGCTCAAAGTCGTGTCACTAGAACTGAGGAGACGTTACCTGTGCTGTATCCTGGCCTCCAGCTGCACCAGAGGGAGAATGGCCTCCAGGACCTTGCTGGCCGACCCAGGCAGCATCTCCAGCACCTTCTTCTCCACCACCATCTTGTCCACGATGGTCTTGAAGTAGCGCAGGGCACTCACCACATCCTTCTCCTGCTCCTCCAGTCGACTCACCTTCTGAAGAGGAAAGAGAAGGCACCATTACAGAAGGTGCTGTGGAGTGAATGGTGCATGGGGTATGTTGTTCCAGAACAGCATTTGGTAAAAGTGTGTTTTATTGCATGTGCAGCATAGCATTGTCATTCTATACGTAGAATTTCTTATGAAAAGGTAAGGGTCAAGGGTCAAGTTCCATAAATACACACAGTAATAATGATGGATAGAAAAAGTAGCAAAGGTAAGACATGGTAAAATATAACATAAAATATGAGGTGCATGAAGATAATTTATGGTAACCGTATAGAGGGCATTTTCATAAGAGCTCAAATAGATAATTATTATTCCCTAGTACAAATAATACAAACGATACACTTGACACAATGCAGAAACAATGACCACAGAAAAATAGACTAGCAAACACAATAAGACAGACTGCACTGCCATATACAGGCCAATCAAGACTGTAGTGTGTGCGTATTGATCTTCATATTCTTCATTCAGGGAGTTTGATTCAAGGACAGGACATGCCGTGAACCATAACTTGTGTTTTTTTCTTTAATAACAAGGTGTACTCTAGTTCATTGAGTGACAATGATGAAACGCACACAATGCCATCACAGCTTAATTCAAAACTTAACAAACTGCTATTGTGGTAGACAGCATGTGTTAATAGCCTCAATAGACATCAATGCACCATGCTAATGATAACTACTTTATAACTACATCCATTAAGCACCCATTCACCAAGTAGCTTGACAGGAGCCACGTGTACACCAGGATGCAGTACTAGACCCTCTTTAAGCTAGCAGTGGTTTCTCCACAGGGTCAGGAGATGGTCACACTGAAGCAAGGGCTACAACAACAACAACAAAACATCAGCAGTCCATTCACAAAAACCGGCTGGTTCCATGGGTGTCATGTGTCCGGCCACCTGCTCCCTCACACGGCCAGGTCACAGTGTGACAGTGTGGGAACCCACAAGGAAGGAACCACACACACACATGTGAGTGGAAAAGCAGACACAAAGCACAGGCCAGAAACCCTACCATCCGTTAGGTAAACCAAAGCTCAGAATAGGCCCCCAAAATACTAAGTACTGTACCACTAGTACTAACCCATATTGTACACCTGGAAGTACACCACACGCGCACACACACACACACACACACACACACACACACACACACGCACACGCACACGCACATGAGCACACACACGCACACGCGCAGGCCTTGCTGTTCTACCTTGTTGATGGGTTTCTCGGCACTCTTGACGGCGGGCTCCGGCTGCAGCTGCTTGCCCTTCTTGGAGGGGGTCCTCTTGATCTTAGGAGAGTGGAACTTGTCCATCAGCTTCATGGTGAAGGAGGACAGGTGTGACCGCTGGGAGTCTGAGGAGAGCAGGACATCAAGGAGAAATGACACAGGATTGTGTAATCAACAACACAGACATAGAGGGTGGACAAGGAGTAAGAGGTAGCGAGGGATACATTACATTCATAATGCAGACGATATGCACTTCAAATATCAAACAATCAATCATGTTTGTGAAATCATTTCCAACTGTCAACCGCACACAATTAAAATAAGATATAAAAGAACAAATCATATGCAAATAGTTAATTTAGGCCTATGTTGGCCTAATTCTTCAAAAGCTGCAAAGACCTTACAGATACATAATTGTAAATAGATATGAAATGCCAAGCATTTTAGATCATCTAGTCTGCCCACAGTGAAGAGGCTCACCTCCTCCTACTCTCCATGCCAGCTGATCTACTGCCGTGTCATTGTCTGCTACATCATCTTCCCCCTGAGCTTCACACAGTGGCTGCAGAGATCAATGCACCGCAGCAGTAACAACCAGCCCAGAGACACAACACAAGCTCACTGAAATTGCACCACTAACCGACTGGTGGAATGTGTCATTTTATGGCTCCATTGTCAATGGAAGGAACAGTAGGAGGAAGTGCACTGGGACAAGATGGTCTCGCAGCAGGGATGTTTTAATCTCTGAAACAAAAGGTCCTGGGTTCATTCCCCAGTGTCTACAGTCTGTAGGCATCCTTGAGCCAAATGCGTAACCATGCTGGGAGATGACATGTATCTCTGAATTCACTGTAAGTCGCTACTTCTTATTAAAGTGTGTCTGCTCTAAATCTCCATAGGGGCCTATGTGACATGCTACTAAAAGCTGCCAGTTTTAGTCCATGTGCCTGGCATTTGTGCTCCTCCACTTTTCTTTGGTTTTGCATGTCTAATCCTGCTCATCCCTCAAAATCCTTCTGAAGACTTTCCAAGGCCGGTCAGAGCTTTGCATTTTGGGTAGGATACTGGTCGAAGTCATTCCACTGTCACCATCATGGGGCACCCAACAACCATTAACCTTTCATGAACTTCTGATTTGCATAGAGAGAAGAATTTACCTATCTGCAGTACAAAGGTATAGCCTTTGGTGAAGTTCGCACTCAACAGCATTTGGGGCCCAATTATTTAACTTTAAGTTAACTTCAAGTCACATCCCAACTAATGCTGTGACCTCAACTAATGTTATGATGAAACTATCTAACCAGAATTGTGGCCTCGTACACAAGTTGTAAATTCATTGAGCAATTCAAAAAATGCATTCAAGCCGTTGTCCTCTTTCCCAAAGAGCCAGAAAAAGATTGCTTTCAAAGAAATGATGTAATAAACACCGACACGTATAGTAAGAATGGCTCATGACATGTTTTCTCTCTCTACTGTATACTGGCCTGGCTGGAATCTGTTCCCACGCGGCTGGAATTTGCATCTCCATTACAACATGACTACAGCTTAAAAAGTGTGTCTTTAACTAATGTCACACTTGCCTTGAGTCAATGACACAACACACACACTATTGGAGCCTATTTCGTATTATATTATAGCATACCTAGATATTGCGTAGATTTGTGTTGTTTCAGAGAGACGGAACATAAACAATGCAGTTCAAGATGATGAATTCAGTTTGACGTTCAAGATTCCTCCTTTATTGCTTCCTAATGTCAATAGCTCATTGAGAGCTGATATATTTCAAATTAGTGTTGTTTACACAGTGGACAATGTCTCACATATTTCCCAGAGTCCAACATGATGTCCTTGATATTAGGAAAAAAATGTGTTGAATATAAATTGATCAAATAGCGTAATAGTGTGAAATATTGTCCAATGGCCAGCCTTAATTAATCTGTCCCATTTCAACAAGGTATTTTGTTTTGCAAGCAAAACAAAAACCTAACTTAAATCACTGCAGTGTACTTTGGTCTAAACTTTCAGCAGCCTTTTTTATTAGGCGTATATAGTTATAGGAACAAACAAGTAATAAATGAAGCTGTTGACAGCTCTCGTCATACTCTGCGTGAATGGCGGTGCATCTCAGACACAAGAACACACAGTGCATTGTATCTTTAAAAGTCTACATGACTCCATTTTGACAGACAGCTCGTTGCTCCAATCAGCCACCAGGGCTGCAGCCCACGGCCTGCTGGGAGGTGGTGGCTGCTCTTCAGCCCGGCACTGGAGGCGGTCCGTCTCAGACAGAAGTACTAATGGAAAGCCACCATTATATACTTGGGTAGTTTCGGTACTAGTGTGGATTAGACATTACCAGGAAAAAAAATCCACATTAGCTGACCGAGTTCTGCTGCTGTGGTCACATGCCAAAATGTGCATTCATCTTCTTCAAGTATTTTTGAAAAAATATGAATATGAATACAGTTTCTGGACATTGCATTACCAATGGCTTTTGAGGACAATCTCAACTCTGTGTCCAATTCATGGAATACACCAGTATCAATGAGCACAGTCTTAAATTCACTAATGTGTCTCCAACTGATTGCAAGGAGAGTATCTGTATAAAATGCACAAAATATCTAACTATTTCCACATTTTATTTCAGCTATAACAGCTGAAGAATGTAATTGTTATTCAATTTTGAACGTGCCACCTTAACCACTCTGTTCACGATCAACCGTAAGCATGTGTTTATTCTCTAACAGCGGCTTGATTACAAACTGCCTGTGGAGGCAGAGATGCTGCTCTTTTCAGGAAAGAATCAAACATCCTTTTCCAGCGATAAGGTAAACATCCTTCCCCCTCTGGAAGCTGTTGGGCTTTAAAACAAAGCACTTAATTATCTCTACTATATGCCTTTAGCTAGTCTGCTCTCTCTGGTGTCAGTTTAGGCATCCATTTGCTCTGATGGCTGATGTTGCTCACAGGAAGAAATAAAGAGCCTATACATCATTTTCCAAAAAGGAAAAGCTGTTGGTGCATTGTTTTACTTGTGTTAGCTACAATTTATTGCTTTCTGTTATGGTTTCATGAAAGATAAACACGCGGTGTGTGTGATAACTGCAGTTTGTTTTACAGTATGTCATCAGTATGGTCTGTAGTATATTAACTTAACTATTGATTCACCTTTACAACATCATTGGATTTTTCTTCTGCATAATTAATTTAGAAAAGAAAAGAATGCATTGATGTTGTGTTTGGCAACCATCACCACCCAATAATCATTATAGTACCGGGGTTTCCCTGCATTCTGTAGTGGGCACCAAAGCACAATACCAACTGCCAAAGAGAGAGTATAAAATACATAGTTACACAATAGTTATCTTCGACTGAATTGACTTTGGGTGCAATGTGGTCTTATGACCTGCGGACAGTGGTACATTGTAGACCTACTAGTAGCTAACCAAGCAGCATTAATAGTGGTACGTTGTAGACCTGCTAGTAGCTAACCAAGCAGCATTAATAGTGGTACGTTGTAGACCTACTAGTAGCTAACCAAGCAGCATTAATAGTGGTACATTGTAGACCTACTAGTAGCTAACCAAGCAGCATTAATAGTGGTACGTTGTAGACCTACTAGTAGCTAACCAAGCAGCATTAATAGTGGTACGTTGTAGACCTACTAGTAGCTAACCAAGCAGCATTAATAGTGGTACGGTGTAGACCTACTAGTAGCTAACCAAGCAGCATTAATAGTGGTACATTGTAGACCTACTAGTAGCTAACCAAGCAGCATTAATAGTGGTACGTTGTAGACCTACTAGTAGCTAACCAAGCAGCATTAATAGTGGTACGTTGTAGACCTACTAGTAGCTAACCAAGCAGCATTAATAGTGGTACGTTCTAGACCTACTAGTAGCTAACCAAGCAGCATTAATAGTGGTACGTTGTAGACCTACTAGTAGCTAACCAAGCAGCATTAATAGTGGTACGTTGTAATAATAAAATAATAATACATTTTATTTATATGGCGCCTTTCAGGACACTCAAGGTCACCTAACAAGCATAAAAGCATAAAACAATCAAAGGACACAGATTAAAACAGATTTAAAAAGGCACAGAGCTTGCAGCAGATATCAAGTCCATGTTGTAGACCAACTTGTAGCTAACCAAGCACTATTAATAGTGGTACATTGTAGACCTACTAGTAGCTAACCAAGCAGCATTAATAGTGGTACGTTGTAGACCTACTAGTAACTAACCAAGCAGCATTAATAGTGGTACATTGTAGACCTACTAGTAGCTAACCAAGCAGCATTAATAGTGGTACGTTGTAGACCTACTAGTAACTAACCAAGCAGCATTAATAGTGGTACGTTGTAGACCTACTAGTAGCTAACCAAGCAGCATTAATAGTGGTACGTTGTAGACCTACTAGTAGCTAACCAAGCAGCATTAATAGTGGTACGGTGTAGACCTACTAGTAGCTAACCAAGCAGCATTAATAGTGGTACGGTGTAGACCTACTAGTAGCTAACCAAGCACTATTAACAGTGGTACATTGTAGACCTACTAGTAGCTAACCAAGCAGCATTAATAGTGGTACATTGTAGACCTACTAGTAGCTAACCAAGCAGCATTAATAGTGGTACGTTGTAGACCTACTAGTAACTAACCAAGCAGCATTAATAGTGGTACATTGTAGACCTACTAGTAGCTAACCAAGCAGCATTAATAGTGGTACGTTGTAGACCCACTAGTAACTAACCAAGCAGCATTAATAGTGGTACGTTGTAGACCTACTAGTAGCTAACCAAGCAGCATTAATAGTGGTACGTTGTAGACCTACTAGTAGCTAACCAAGCAGCATTAATAGTGGTACGTTGTAGACCTACTAGTAGCTAACCAAGCAGCATTAATAGTGGTACGTTGTAATAATAAAATAATAATACATTTTATTTATATGGCGCCTTTCAGGACACTCAAGGTCACCTAACAAGCATAAAAGCATAAAACAATCAAAGGACACAGATTAAAACAGATTTAAAAAGGCACAGAGCTTGCAGCAGATATCAAGTCCATGTTGTAGACCAACTTGTAGCTAACCAAGCACTATTAATAGTGGTACATTGTAGACCTACTAGTAGCTAACCAAGCAGCATTAATAGTGGTACGTTGTAGACCTACTAGTAACTAACCAAGCAGCATTAATAGTGGTACATTGTAGACCTACTAGTAGCTAACCAAGCAGCATTAATAGTGGTACGTTGTAGACCTACTAGTAACTAACCAAGCAGCATTAATAGTGGTACGTTGTAGACCTACTAGTAGCTAACCAAGCAGCATTAATAGTGGTACGTTGTAGACCTACTAGTAGCTAACCAAGCAGCATTAATAGTGGTACGGTGTAGACCTACTAGTAGCTAACCAAGCAGCATTAATAGTGGTACGGTGTAGACCTACTAGTAGCTAACCAAGCACTATTAACAGTGGTACATTGTAGACCTACTAGTAGCTAACCAAGCAGCATTAATAGTGGTACATTGTAGACCTACTAGTAGCTAACCAAGCAGCATTAATAGTGGTACGTTGTAGACCTACTAGTAACTAACCAAGCAGCATTAATAGTGGTACATTGTAGACCTACTAGTAGCTAACCAAGCAGCATTAATAGTGGTACGTTGTAGACCCACTAGTAACTAACCAAGCAGCATTAATAGTGGTACGTTGTAGACCTACTAGTAGCTAACCAAGCAGCATTAATAGTGGTACGTTGTAGACCTACTAGTAGCTAACCAAGCAGCATTAATAGTGGTACGGTGTAGACCTACTAGTAGCTAACCAAGCAGCATTAATAGTGGTACGGTGTAGACCTACTAGTAGCTAACCAAGCACCATTAATAGTGATACGGTGTAGACCTACTAGTAGCTAACCAAGCAGCATTAATAGTGGTACGGTGTAGACCTACTAGTAGCTAACCAAGCAGCATTAATAGTGGTACGTTGTAGACCTACTAGTAGCTAACCAAGCAGCATTAATAGTGGTACATTGTAGACCTACTAGTAGCTAACCAAGCAGCATTAATAGTGGTACATTGTAGACCTACTAGTAGCTAACCAAGCAGCATTAATAGTGGTACGGTGTAGACCTACCCACTATTAATAGTAAGTCCCATGGATAAGAACAGTCATTTGCTGACTAGCCCCAAAGAAGTCATTTCTACACAGGACCAGACAGACAGTTAGATCGTATACATTTTTTACCCAATGCAATGAGTACAAATACAAGTAGGTCAAATACCCAATACCCAATTCTAATTTAACGCTTTATTTAGTTTATCGAGAGCAAAAACCTTGGGGTGGTTGCACATTTAAATCGGCTGTACCATTTGATATTTATTTGTTACATGCAGAAGAGGTGAGTACGAGTAAGCAGAATATAATCAGTGGGCATTATGGCCCTGACACACCAAACCCATGTCAAAGAATTAGCTTTAACAAAGGCCCACCATTGCCTGTGTCTTGGTCTAGATTGGTTGCACTAGAACATACCGCAAAGACTACAATCAATGACCAAGTAGCAGGCATGTTGTGTGTCTGCCTGAGAGGGAATAACTCTCCCCACCAGCCTGTATTCGTCTTACTAAACAGGACACCGGAAGACCGTGGACTGTGGATATATTGTATGTGCCCACCACTTCACACCACTCTCGCTCAGACGGTTTTGTAATATAGAGACTTCTAATGAAGAACATGTGAACATTATGAATGATCAGGTGGTCAGTGGTGTGTGTGCCGTCTTGGCAGAGTTGTTTGCTGCTTTACTCTTTACTTTGACTTCTCGTGCAATGACTTGCTTACGCTGAACAGCCAATCAGAGTGATTCCTCTCACAAACGGCCTCAGCCCCTGATTCAACATGCTGATCAGCAGAAAAGACACAAGCAAAGGGCCCTGCAGACCCTTCCAGACGGCTCGGCCTGGCGGCTGACGGTGGGCTTCAGACGAGCTTCAGAAGCCCAGTGTTCTGCTGCTGTCACAGAGAACGTCACAGACAACCTCTACTCTCACAGGGTTGTAGAAAAACGTCTTCGCAAGGATGCCTTTTTGAAGTTCATAAATGAGATGGAGTGACACGAGTCGAAGGATTAAGAGCAGGAGGAAGAGGTGGGACAAGCGATCGCGGAGAATTGGGATCGCGTTCATTTCTGGGTTCAATGGTGTTCACGGGGTATATGTGGATACCTATTGTTTCTTTAGGGTTTAGGTATTATTATTATTTTTAATTTGGAGCACCCCCAAAAAATCTGGGCCGTGTCGCCCATAGGGGGCGCTGTAATCTGCCGTCAAATTCTAACGATAAGCCCCGCCTCCCAGAATCCTTACACTTTATGAAACTTGGTGTACAGGCCTTATTTTACATGCTGAACATTTCATCCTCTTGGACACACAATGTCCGTCTGGATAAATTTCTCTGTACAGTGATGTTTTTTTTTACAAAACTTACTAAACTAAATTTTCTCCTTAATAACTGCTGGACCAAATGATGGATGTGCATGATCAATGGACGTCTCTTATCTCAAATTTAAAATTAATTTTTGATTGCTATAAAAACGAGTTAAGGCAAATTCTTAATATGCAAATTTGAAAACATTCTATAAAACATAAGTCCGCTTCAGAAGCGAGTGTAACTGAATGTAATGTAAATGTAAGAGAGGAGGAACTTAAAACTTGCCATACTCATAGAGGGCATCTCTCTGAACATCTGTACACAATTTGGTGTTGATATGTCATTCTGTGACGTCACAGTGTAAATTATAGTATTTTGTCTTTGCGTAATGCACCACTTCGCCTATGGAGGGCACAAAATTACAAATAAACACCAGCAGATATTGAACGTTGTCTGTGTGGGTGAATGTGTCGATGTTTGTCTTTCTGTGTGAGCATGTGTGTCTGTGAATGGATGTGTGTGTGCGTCTGTAGGTGTGTGCGTGTGTCTATGTCTGTGTGTGTGTGTGCATGGCTGTGTCTTTGTGCATGGATATGTGTGTGTGTGCGTGTGTGTGTCTGTCTCTGTATTTCTGTTTGCGTGTGAGTATGTGTGTGTTTGTGCATGGATGTGTGTCTCTGAATGTCTGTGTGTTTGTGTATCGCTGTGTGTGAGTGTGAGTGTGTGTGTGTGTGTGTGTGTGTGTGTGTGTGTGTGTGTGTGTGTGTGTGTGTGTGTGTGTGTGTGTGTGTGTGTGTGTGTGTTCTGCAGTAAGAAAAGCCGTGCCCCTGTGAACTCTGTGAAAAGGCAGAGGCTGGGGTGGGCGGTCGTGGGCTGTGAATACCTTTGGTGACGGCTGGCAGTCCTGGTTCTTCTGTCTGTGCTTTTAAACGTATGGTCGTGAAAAAGCTTCAAGGATTTTGAAACACCTAACCAATAAGGAGCGATTACAAATGAATATTGCCAACACAAATAAGAAATACAAAAGTATATCAAGATGGGGACCAGGACCAGTCAATTGATCAGTCAACCATCACTGCAATTGCCTGGTGTTTTTTAACCACTTTAGTTCATGATGTTTAATTTACCGAACAATAAATTATATTTTTGTTTACCAAATGGTCATAAATAACATGAAAATGCATCATGTATCATCAACTTCACTGTATGGACTGATGATGCTTACTGTTCTGTCACTCCCCAGAGGCCATTCTGAGCCTGGAAAAACTCTGTAGAATGATTAGTCAATATTTATCTGCCTAAAAATGTCAAATTATCATTGCATACCTTTTTAATAAGAGGGTGTTTTTTTTTCATTACCAGCCTGCGACCTTATGAGTAAACCCACAAATGTGTTCATTAAGTTGCCCTGCAGCATCACAATTAACCATCAGTCTCACCTCAGTGGATGAGAGGAATGTCAAGAGAAGACAGTCAGGCAGCGTGACAGACGGTGTCCAAGGAGGGCCAAAAAGGATAAGGACACTGATAAGAGCTCGGGATTACCATCACGTCTGAGACAAAACCAGGAGAATCAAGGAAGGGCGACATTCCTCAAAGCTGTATCAATAAATATAACAAGGTTCACTGGTTTACCATGTAGTCAGAAACCTGCCAGTTTGAGGCTGTTTGATTACAGGCCCCATTGAGGAGCAGCAGCAGCAGCGTTGACTTGATGTGTTACTTCCAACCCCCTGGGGCGACACATTTCTGAGGCAGGAGGCGTGTAGGTGGTTTTGGCTCATCTCCTCTACTATGTGGCTAAACACGTTGCGTTGATCAAAAGCTTTTTGTGCAGCGGCTTCCACATATATTCAACAAGCACAGTCAAATAAGCCTTGTACACCCTCTCACCCCTGTTAGCCTCTACTTCACGCGCATTAGTCCAGAGGTAGTGGATGGAGGGGAGGAGGCGGGGTTCAACATCCCATAATACCAAAACACCATAGAATCCAAATCACCAAACTAATTCCAGCAGCGTTACAGTCAAGAGTTTGACCTGCTTAGTTTCCATGGCTGGAGGCCAAGCATCAGTGACCTTAGCAGTGAGCCAACCAACAGATCTATAGAGCTCATTTGACATACATTACACCATCCTCCTCACAGATTCATTGGTGACCATGCACTCGTACCAGCACACGCACATCGTTCTATACCCACCCCTAGCAGACTCTCCTCTCCAGTGTGTTTATGGAACATTAAGTCACCCTGACATATAGTTAGTCTGGAAATAACACAATGGTGACAACGCTACATGAACCAGGAAAAAGTAAGAGAGCAACAGAGATGGACAGTGAGCGAGTGAATGTATGGGTGTGAGAGAGATGATAATACAAAGGTGGTGTGTTAAGTGTCTTCATAGTCCCCCTCCGTTTCAATGCAGTCATTGAGAGGTGAAGGAGAGAGGTGGACAGATGACTGGCCATCAGTCCACCTCTCCTTCAGACAGCCTGTCTTCTGTGACCCACTGTAGCGCATTGGGAGAGTGAGCTCATTTCTTTGAGCTCACTGGGGATTTGGTAACAATAACGCAATGATTCAATGCAACTAGTCATGGCATGATGGATGAGGCCACAGGAAGTGTTGTACGTCTACCCATGAACATCGGTTTGCCAGATAGTGGCCCTGTTGTAGGTATTGCTGAAGTGAGGCCAGCTCAGTGATGAGGAAACATGACCAAATAAGGAAGAGGATGTTGCATGGCAGGGGTTTCCATGTAATGATGCAGCGTGGAACAGGTGCGAGGAGCAAGGCATTAGAGAAGGCATTAGAATTCATAGTTTAAACACTTTAAAAGCTGCGCACTGCCTTGGGTTCCTTTAGAGAATTAACCTCATCCCGTCCACACACCAAAGCTCTGGAGAGCTTCATGCACCGCGGAGCATCGCAGGCTCTTTCATACATAACATCATTTCTACTAATGAAATGAAAAGCTATTCAGATCATTTAGGAGATTAAAAAAAAATCTGCCATTAATTTACTTCAAATTTCCTTTTCTATTTGTATTTTTTATTTATTTACAGTCAGGCACTTTTATGCTTTGACATACGTGTTGCCTTTCTAATGCCTGTATAATGCCATATATCTGGATAATAGGCTTGTGTCACATCACAGGAAGCAAAAATTAGGCTACAAGTATAAGCATCTCCCATGTAGCCTCCATGCAAATGTTAAGATCTTTGAACTATTTAGACACACAGAGTAAAATCCGTTTGACTATTCTATACATTAACACACACAAAAATGACCTGTAGCTGCCTAAATCATGAGTTGTTATGTGAATCTCAGACACAACACCCTCTTCTTCCTGGAAGCCGTACTTTCTCTGTAGGTCAATATTGACATGTGGCGACCATATCACAGGTGACGCTGTTACATTTGAATCTATATTGGATTAAATCGGTGTTGGGATTGCATTATCCATACAGTCTATGGTATTATCAGTTATAGCTCCTTTCCTTAGTGGAATGAGCCAGACCAACACTCACACACTTAATAGTAATCCCACTTATTCCTTCTCCTTTGTTAGTGGTGTTTCATTCCTTTACGTCTAAACTTATACTAATGGTCAGAAAACCATGTGTCTCCACCCTTGATTAGTCCAAACTAAACTCTGTAGCGCTTCATTTTCATGCGGTTACGTCTTTCCTTCAAGTATAACCCTACCCTCATGCTTTTATTTGTTGTATGTCTTGGCACTTCATTTTTGGTAACTTGGCACTTAGTCAGAGATGTTGTGTACTAGCAATGGTTAATCTAGCAATTGAAATGCTTGAAACTTGTTCTGGTGACTTTCTTACCCTAGCACTACTACTACTACTACTACTACTACTACCACCACCACTACCACAGCTGCTGCTGCTAACGGGCTTTCCACTGCACAACAAATACTTGTAATTCCTACTTAAATGAAGGGTGGATGACAGAAATCAAATTAAGAACATAGACATGGTATTCAGTTTAACTGAAGGTGATGCTAAGCTGTCTAGTGACATGTACTTAATGTTACGTGCTAAAACTGAATCTCTCACCAACCAGAGCGCTGTGAAGAAAGATGCCTAATTTCAAGATGTAGGTTCATGTGGGCATAATCTACTTCCAAGTATGTCACACCATACAATATCAAAGACCATAAATATAGCTAGAGCTTCTGATTACAAACAATTAAGACTGTATACCACAGTTATTACCAATGTGAATATATTTACACTGAGGAAACTGAACAAATATCCAATGGAATACACTCTAAATGAAGTCATGCAACATGCGACTTGGCAACATGCAGCCCACAGATCGAAACTATTTTTTGCCCCCTAGCTTATTTTTGTTCATTTTTTGAATGCACAATTCTTGGACCAACTATGAAAGTCCCCCATATAAAGTCCAATGAATAATGAACCCAACCATACAATGCAAAGTTATATTTTCATTTGGGCCCCTTGGAGCTGCGTTTCTCTAAGCAGCTGGGTGAACCGTGATGTGGACGGTTAGCAGGGCTGAGGCTGTGGACAGAAGCAAGGGCAGCCTTTTAATGCATTATTTGATGAGGAAGATGAGGAAGAGTCTGATGTCCTTCCCACGTTTTGGCCAATAGCAGTTGACCGCTTTCATCAGGTGATCATAGCATCTGCTTCCAAGTTGTTGTTCCTCCATCATTATTGTCAGCAACAAGGAAGCATTGCGAGTTCCCCTGGGATTTTAATTCCAATAGAGGAGTAAACCTCTATATGTTCAACAGTGTGACACGTGTTTACATTGTCCAGCATGAACATCAACCAAACTAAATGAGAAATGCAACAAAGTAGCAACTTCACCACTGAAATGATTCAGAATTCAGGTATTGAAAACAACCCTAAATTGAGATTTTGCTTCTACTTATGTTCTGGCCCCTCATCCAATAATTCTGAAATAAATGTGCAAACGTACTTGCCGACCCCTGCTATAATTCAGCATAGTTGTGAATATGTAGGTTAAATAGTACACCCTATGCCAATGGCTCTGACCATCCACATCCATCATGCCTAATATTGTGTGCCACACACAGCATGAGTGTGTGTGGCACACGTCAGTGACTAGTAAAGCATTTCTGCTCAGCAATGGGTTAGTGGTTATGGACAGAGTGGCTTGAAGAACACATGTGATCCATGGCTCAGAACCATAATAGGAAACAACACAAGATCCATAACTACTGGAATGATGACAAGTTCAGCCATGTGTGTGTATTGATGGGAATGGTGGTATGTATCGATGTTCCGCATGTGTGTTGAATAACAATGGCAGCAGTGGTACGGAAGCTGTTCTGGAGATGAGCCATTATGCTGAAGTACTGTTGGTGATGGAGGATGTTTCTCAGTAATGGCAATAGTGCTGTTTATTATTTTTGGAATTTAGACAATTATTCATGTAATGCCAAACAATGAATAATAAGATAACTGAATAGGCTGTTTGTGACCAACCAACTGATCACTCATCATTGTCGTGTATGTCCTGCATGATTGCATATAGCAATTGTGTTGTTGTCCTTGTCCAACTTCTAAACTGGCGATGGCATGTTTTCCGTTTTGCTCCCTGATCTACTATGTACTCTACAATGTGTGGCTCTACTCAGGTGCACACAATTTAAACCACCAGCCCTACAGCAGCATGCAGCTTTCATTGACCTTGGCTAGGCCAATGGAAATATCAGATTTAATTTTTGGAATAATACAAAATATTGTACTATACAAATATCGTCTGTGATATATAATGTGCATTCCTAAAGAAAATCTGACCACTGCTTTGTGTCCATTGAATCAACATCAAATCAAAGAGTGGGCTTGTCAAATTCATGGTTTGGGCCCAAGAGGTGGTGTTGAGTAAGATGGTGGGGCCAAACAGGCTTGTGCATTGTGTGGTGGCCACATAAACATTTAAAACTGCCATGCCTCAATGCCTTCTCTGTTCAGCCATGAAGTCCAAAAGAAGCACTCCCTGCAAAGCTCTCCCACCTTACCATCCATCTTCCCCTGACCCCTGGATTCCATGTGCCTTTGGAGCAGGTGACATTTTGTCACTAATGTAGTGCTCTTGGCCTGGTGGAGACATTTGCTCTTCCATGTGAAGACTTGGTGGGATTTGTTGTCATACCAGAGGAACAAGTACAGTTACAGTACCTTTTCAAAATTGTCAAGCAAGCTGCAAGCAGCAGGTGGTGATGTTGAGGTTTGAACGTCTGATCTACGATGTAGGCCAACCCTTCTAGTCATAGTTACTGCTTGCATTGTTTTAAGTCTGTTGACAAAACCAAGCCAGAGATCTTTTCGTTTTTTCTGCAAAGAAATGCACCCTGGTGAACTGGATATGGCGTCTAGCTGAATGTCTTTTTTGTTACATGGGTATTTGGGGCTACTGACTCACACTCAGACAACTGGTATATACTTAACCAGTCATCAATCACAAAAACTTACTTTGATCTGTCAATTCCCATTTTTTATTTTTGCAAAGTAAAGCAGGCAGTACAGAAAAGAAAGATGTAAGGGAGCTGCGAGACAAGACATGAAAACAAGAGCAAGGCTTAACTTTGTCCATCTCCAGAGCAGCTCCAGGTACTTGAAGAGATGCAAGACAAAAGCTGCTTATCATTTTGGAAATGACAGAATAATAAGGCAATAACGTTCTGAAAAATGAATGTCAATGCACTCTTTACTGGTTCTTTACCATACAGACAAAATCCTGTACGGCTCACAGTAATTGATGATGACAGCCATTAAAGGAAACCCAGAGTAAAAGCCCCTGTCTGACCTAAATGGACGGTCAAACCCTACTTCAGCCTGCAGTGTCACAACATGCAGAAGATGAACATTAAACAAGCCATTACCTCGTCTTCATAAAAGAGGCACCAATACGATTCATAATTGGATGGAAGGTTGCTTCGCTGCCTCCATTAAAAATCTTATTTTAAAAAGACTTTAAATTGGAATCTAAAAGAGCCAGTGAACCCATAATAGCTTCTTTTTTCTTCTTTAAACGTGGTTATGTTTGATATGATCATCAACATAGAAATATCTGCCATTTATTCACCGTTACTGAAATAAGATCCTCATAAGACCCCGAAAGAAAATGTATCACAAAGGCGTGGGTCGTAACCATGGGGATAGCACGCCCTTCCTTACTCACATTCTCAAACCAAAACACATGTTTTTAAATCTCTACAGTGTTCAGCTGGAACAGTGGGTTCACTCACACTTAGAGGGTTACTTCACAATTCAATGAAAAGTATACCAAGCATAGAACAGAGAACACTAAACATTTTCTGAAAAACGTTGCAAATGTTTGCCCTTAATGGGACCATACAATCTAAAGCATTCAGAAGTACAGTAGTAGGAAGCAGTACATTTATGTCAATGTTCTCATGGGCATGGGAGTTGGTCATGGGTTAAAAGGTACTGGGAGCACTTGGCACAACAGTTAAGTGGAGCAGTAGCATGAGGGCCATAGAACGAGGCCTGAGGACCTGCTCATTCAACACACAGACAAGAAATGCACTGCACAAAGACACTGCACCCTACAAGACAGGACCAGCAGAAAAGATGGTGCATGCCCTGGATGTAAACAACTAGAATAACATCAAAAGAAAAAAGAAGACCAGTTTGGCTTGGGGACTCTTGATCAGACCATGGAGATTTATGAAGCCAAAGTCATTCAAAATAAACAATTAAAACACTAATTTTGTGGGGCCATTTGGCCAATTAAAAAAAATGAAAATTGCCATTCATGTTTAATTTAAGTTTGACCCTGTAACAATTATCTCCTTTCACACCGAACAAACACAACACAGGAAATGCTACAGCTGAGGCAGAAGGCATCAGCATGCTGCTGCAATGTTTAACAGTTTTCAATTCATACATCTGTGCAATACGCAACGTGTAAGTACACCAAATGTAAACTAGAGGGTGATTTATCAGCCAACCAAACAGTCAATGTGTGAAATATCTGTGGCAAATCTGTGGCTACAACAAAGCCACCCCCTTTTGTTGTATCCTATTGGAATCTAACAAACTTTCCAAAAGTAGAGCAATTCCAACATTTGTAATTGTTGTCATTGTTCAGTATAATTAAAGCCAAGATAAGTTATATGTAGCCTGAAAGTGAGCAGTTGTGCATGCAACCCGGCTCATCAATTCACCAGTTGGTGGTGTGTAAATCTAGGTGGGTGCTGCCATGGTGCCTTTGATTTGATAGAGCTGTACACGCCAGGGCTCGGAGCACGTTGCTAGGTCGCTGTGATGCTGCAGAGCCCTGGTTGTGTTGCCTCCGTGCAGCAGTTGCAGGGGCACTTCTAGGGCTTGATTGTTATATTGACTGTAGACACGCCTGCCTTTATACTTCCGGGTCAAGTTAACGAGTACAAGGGGGCAGCGTAGCGTTTCAACCCCAAATGCATATGAACTAATGAGCAAATCTGAAAACGGTATCGTGAGATGTATGCTATTGAAAATATGTTCAAAAAGCAATATATCTATTTGAAAAAGAAGTCGCAAAATCATTCCAATTCACAGTTGAAAAGCGGCTGGTGTATCCCAACAGAAAACAGTGTATTTATTCAAGTGTCTGACTGTTGAAACAACACCATGTGCTGTTGGAGGACTGCACTTCTTCACATATGTGTGACGTATAGGACATGTATAATGTACATGTATAATGTATAATCAGCCTCGCACCGTGGGTCTTCGTACCTTCATATGGGGAGAATGCACAAGTGTGCTTTGACCTTGAGGCTCAGGGCAGTAAAAGGTTGATAAGTGAAAGGAAACATTTTACAATGTTTTGTCGCAGTAATGTCAAATGTAACACACACAGAAACTGAGTGTTGTATCCCTCCCCTGGACACTCAAGTGAGTTGATGGTATACCACCTGATACTGCAGTTCCAATGAATGCTGACTCACCTCAAAACTGCTAGACAGCCACATGGCTCAGGTCACTCACACACACACACACACACACACACACACACACACACACACACACACACACACACACACACACACACACACACACACACACACACACACACACACACACACACACACACACACACACACACACACACACACACACACACACACACACCTCTGTCGACTGCAATTAATTTCTGTTTGTAGCATTTAAAATGAAAGCGTGTCTTTTTGGCTGAACTGTTCCAGCAGACTGTACCAGACAACAGAGCAGGAATCAGTGTATGCCTGCTGTCACTGTATCCAACACTGTAAAGCAGCAAAGCCTGACACAGCTCAAAACTAAATAGAAATAAAGTAAATACAGTTTCTTTGGATGAATTCAGTTCTCAGTCAACAGCTGGCGTTTCATCGAGTAAAACAGGCGCCGTAAAGCTCTCCAGATAAGACTCCGATACACGGATACTCACGTCAGACAAACAGAGGGAAGGGAACCAATCGCAGCACGAGGGCTTTCAGAGAAAGACATGCAGAGCTACAGACTGAAGAGTGGGAGGGAGGAAGATAAGAGTTAGCAGTAGTGTTCTTGTGGTGGAAATGGTATTAAGGACTAAAGACGAGTGGTACCACTCTCTCCACAGTGGAGTGGCGTACAATGCTGCACTTGTCTGAACAGTGAGGCTACTTGTCATCCCTCTTGACCTTCTGGGTGCAGCGAGTGGACAGGGCTGGCTTCACAAACACAACCTGTGTAGATATATCTCCAATCCAGGCATCTTGGATGGGAGACTATAGGGCGTATAGGGCGGTTGAGCACTGGTACCACTAGTGGTACTGCTAGCGGCATTGCAATGGTCGCACTCAGACTCTCAATCTACCACGATGCTACAAAGCTTTCAGCAATAGGCTTAATGTACAATTGTTTCCCATTTTAAACCATAGAAGAGATTAACACATATCTGAACCAAAACACAATGCTCTGATATTTTATACGTTGCCCCTGGTATTCAAAATACATTCCTGGCCTTTGCATTATGACAAAAATATTAGTAAATGCTAATGAGTTGATGAATATGGTAACTACCACACTCCTCTAGCCGGTTCATAAAGTATGACTAAAGGTTTCCTAATCCAGGGGTGGAGGAATGGAAGAATTTCAAGAAGTGGGTCAGGACAGTCACACTGGAGCAGAAAGCAGCGTGCTCCTCCTACAGGGCCTAGAAGAGTCATATCCACACAGGAGTCTGATTTGCAAGCACCACCCCCTAACACCACCCCCTCTGCTCTTTCATTTGTCAGGAAGTTAAGTGACCAATCTGTAGTGCAGGTCTGATCCACAATATCATCACTTTTCATCTTCACCTCCCACAACGCCATGTTTTAACGAAACAGCCGGGGTGAAATACATTCTTTCAAGGAAAAGTGATACAAAAAATAAGCTATCAAAATCAAATTTGCTTTATTAACAGGGTGGGAAAATGGGCACAATAATACTAATAGCTAAAAAAAAAAATTTGAAAAAAGAAAACACTATGGAGTGCTTACAAACGCAAAATGATGAAGCGTGATAATATAAGATACATTAATTGAATAGTCATTGATGAGTAATGGACCACTAATAGGGCCATATCATAAATGTGGATCAGACCAACTTGTATTTTTCAGTAATCCTGGCTAGAATGCTATGCATGATACCACATGAAATGAGTGACTAATTAAGTGAAGTTAAGTCTAAGTCTAATTAGAGAAACGTTGACTAGAGGGCATTTTGGACAATTAGCCTCAAGACATTTTGTGCAAAGCACCATGTTGCTGCCAGCTTCTCCCCTCTTTAGTGTTGGGTGTGACAGACAGACAGACAGACAGACTGGGCTCTGAACAACACAGAAGGGAGGCTGGACAGAGTTTGATATCATGCAGTACATTTGGAAAAAAAATATTTTGTGTTCCTATAACACACCAGAACAAAAGCTGGAATGAACCAGTGATGTCAAAATAGATTCCTTGCTTGCATTTCCCTAAATTATACACCCTCTTCCTTGCCTAAGCTTTGAACCTCATTATATGTGTAATACAAGATCCATTAAAGTGTTAACTTCTTTATCAGTCTTACTACGCAGGCCTGAATTTAACATAGGCCTAGTTAGTTATAATGTTAGTGTTAACAGCTAACCCTATAACTAACCACTTGGCAGGAAGAGTGGTGTACCAACAAATCAATCAATTAAATCATTATAAACCAGGAAACAAAACTTGTAGTACTGTCAAATCCTTAAAAAAATATATAAAAAGGCATGATACTCATGCAGACATTTTCCTATGCAGATTTAGAAGGCTTGGCCAGCTGTGCTTTCAAGTGAGCATTATCTGAGCGCATAATCAACACAACTTCTTTAATTATGTCTTGACACTGGCTCAACAGGGTTTTAGATCATTCCGCTACCTTCACAAAGAAGTTATCTTACTTCAATAAGTCATAACACCCCCCCCGACACTAAAGAGACTTATGGTAAAAACCCTGCAAACCAATACCTCATTGCACAACATTGATGGCGGTCGATAATCCAATATACATACACTGTTAGGGAATGTATTGTATCCAGTGGGAAGAGAGGACCTATTGGCCAGAGGTGGGAACGCAGGCAGTATTGCATGTGGGGAGGTGGTGTGGCAAGGCTTGCAGACTTGCAATGCATCTTCTTATGGCTAGGTCCACCCAAATCTTGAGCAAAGCAAATAAGCACCCTTGAAAAAGCCACACGACACAAAAAGAACTGCAAGGAATGTCCCCTGCATTTTATTCTGACGGAGAGTCTATTATGCTTTATATGAAAGGGCCAAACTGGTAACAATAATAGTCTGAGAGAATGAGCCATTACCAAAAGAACAGCGTGTGTGTGTTGGGATATCTAAATGTACAGTCCATAGTAATCTAATTGCTGCAATTGGTAAACAATCATTTTTGACTGATTATGGGTTAGTGATTTCATTTGTTTCAATTACAATTGGTTCAAGTCTGCAACAGAAAGCTCATAAAACATTTGCCAAATGTCGTATCACCAATAGAAATTTCAAACTCTTTTTACATCAAGACGTCAATTAAAATATGTTTCTCCTGCTCCACAGGTCTCGACTATTTGGAAAATTGCAGACTCCTGCTTCAGAACCTTAGACTTCAATTGTACAAAAAAACACATTGCCAATACGACCACATGCTAGAGTTGTCTTTACCTGTATCCTCATCTTGAACCTCTTGTAGAGAGGAGTCAGTGTCCTCCACAAGAGAATGCCTCCTCAAGCCGAGGTTACCCATCCAAGATGCTTGAGTCCACACAGCCAATGCTTCAAGAGAACGGGGTGGCAAGGAAGCTCCAACCGTTAATGGATGACTATTCTTACTCCCTTCCCTGGTGGAACCAATGTTTAATGACGGCTTGATTGCAAGATCAGTCATTTTAATTTTTCCATCATACTACCAAAAGTCAGTCGCACACACTTACAGTCCTCATGATCTGTGCAATATGACTTATTCTCAGGGAAATAAAAGAGGAATGATCCAATATAGCCTACAAAGAGGACAAAAATAGCAATAGAAAAAAAATCGTCATGTAATCCTGGGCAGTGGTTTTGTAAAGTCGTTGCAAATGTCATCACTGGTCACCAACAAGATGAAACGCGCTTCTAGGCAGGCTTAGAAGAGCAGATTAGGAGATCACCAATGCGACCAGTACTTAAGACAGAATGGAAAAAAAAAACTAAGAATTGCTTGGTTTCGTTATTTGCTTGACAAACACCATCGCCGCCGCAAGAATATTATTTTAACATTGACTGCATTTCTTTTATTTTTTGATCGCATCTCTCTCTGCATCATCCAAGATCCATAATTCACAGTTTCAATGTAGAAATCCTGAACACTCCTTGTCACAATACCTTCCTTCACCCTCTTCTCTCTTTCTCATTCCCATACACCAAAAACACAACTAATTACAACACAGGACAACCCTATGGAAACAGTAAGCCTCTCATTCTGTGGGAAATGCTGAGTGAAATGCTGAGTGAAATGCTCGCTGCCGTCAAACCTCAAAATTGCAGCACGTCCAACCCAAAGAGCCGAAGCCTGGCCGTTGTAACAGTGGAATCACTCAACAGTAATGAGTGTACAGCTAATCCACTGAGAAACCATGCTGTTGTAATCAAAGCATTTAAAAAAGCGTGTTCAGTGTTGGGGTCTTCAGGTATGCAGGACTGCGACTTTCAGACCACTGACAGGGATATGCAGTGCAGTTCTGAGACCATGCAGGGAACAATCGACCAATCAGGAGGCTCTGGGAATAACTTACACTTCAGCCCTAACACTCGGAATGCTAAAGTAAACGCTCCCGATTGTCACATTTTAGAAGTGGTCTAAGGCAAACAGAGATGCAGCCTCACAAGGAGACGTGCTGAGGGCCAGGAGGCTAAGTTAGGACGCTGATGGATCAGTTCCATTTCTTCACCAGGGACTTCCATTGACTGTCTGGTAGGAGGGCAGTCAGGCTAATTATAGATGCTAGTGCTTATTTCACAACCTGGTAACCAATACAAACGGGTCAACATGCTAGGGTCAATACAAAAAAAGAATGAATCAAATAAAAAGTCTGGGATCTTGTCTCATCTTCCATATCACCTATTGAAAATACATGCAATATATAATAATATATGATACAATATATAATAATATATGATACAGAAGATGAATCATTCTGTAAGCCTTGATGTTATACTTGTTGTAATCCATTCAGGATCTGTGTGTAGCAATGATTTACCTGGTTTCATATGAAGGGTTATGCATGGAGAAAGTAACTGGGTAGGTGATATTTGACGACAGCGGTTTTTCAAATAATACCAATCAAACAATACAATTGTTTATCATTATTAATCATTAATAGAAATTGTTATTCTAATAATGCAAACTATGTGAGTTGAGTTATTCTTAATTTACAGGCTGAACAAACACAGTCAAAAGACACACTAACGCCTCACACTTCAAACCTTCCTCCACCCAGTTCATTTTCTCACTGTGGAAGGAAGGGCTGGGATGTGAGATTGGCTTCCTGCTGTTGTTGTTAGCATTCGAGTTAGACCACCACAGGCACAGAATTGCAACTGTTGGAGCCATCTCGGTGATGGAGTAGTGTGTGTGTGTGTGTGTGTGTGTGTGTGTGTGTGTGTGTGTGTGTGTGTGTGTGTGTGTGAGAGAGAGAGAGAGAGACAAGAACCATCCACTAGTCCAATAAAAATGGCATCCTGGAAAGTAGCATCAGTGCACTGCAGACAACACAGGCCGATACTGTGACCCTGTTTACTCCTTATAAGACAATGAATTGAAGCAGGCCAGCCAGTAGGCAGGATGATAAGGCAGCATGCTGACATAGCTGTAAACATTCATGCCTGTACCCCTTATGGTAAGGTAAACACAACATGACTTTGGTCAAAGCATATAGTACGACCATTAACAAGAACAACCTCACTGTTTGAAGTCTGGATTGTGAGTCTATCAACAAACAAACTTGATATTACAGAATACAACTTTCTGTCAATGTTTTGGTGGTCCCTTCACATTGGTCATGAGGGTTTAAACTATTTTTCTCCATGTGTCAGAAACTCAAAGACTGTCTGTTTTTAATTAAATGAAAAATATGTATTCATGGTACTCATCGCAGTTATGGAGAGGGTCAAGTGAAGCATCCAACTAAGAACATTGGTACATATTGACAATGCTGATATCACAATGTTATTTTATTCATGTGGGTTTCTTTTGGACATATGCAGTCATCTATCACGCACAAACACTCATGCAAACACAGACCAGCGGAAACTTCTGTCTACCTAGAGAAGAATGACTTAGCTGGCGGTGGATGACACTCCCTTCCCGCGTGCTAGTGTGTGTGTGTGTGTGTGTGTGTGTGTGTGTGTGTGTGTGTGTGTGTGTGTGTGTTTTACTGCAGACATTACCGACACAGGACTGTGAAGCGAAGCGGAGAGACAGCTGGTGGGGTGGGAAGTATAGCTGGCAGGGATAAAGTTTCCCTCTGAACGTAAACCCAGACCACCCTCTTGTTTCCACCCCTCATTTAATGGATTTTGCATCAGCCACTTAACCATCATTCTCTGGCTTCACGTTGAACGACAAACGTCGTGCCAAAAATACACATCGAATGACAAACACCACCAAATATGCCACGTGCAAAGATCTCAAATCAATAGACGCACACACTAGATTCTTGGGCGTCAACGCATCACAACTTCAGCTGTGTGGCAGTGTAGCTAGCTAGCGGCAACGTTAGCTGTTATAATGCTAACCTTCAGCTGTTGCTAGCTACCGTTACTAGGTGACCCTCTATGTTAAATGGTATGCTTGCCATAGGCGTTGAGTGCATTTAGTAAACGAGTGTTTCGTGTTTACGTAGTTAATAAAGTCCTTTTATCCTGAAGATATGACCAGTCCAAGTAACCATTAGGTACAACTGGCGAGTTATAGTGAGAATAGTGGAGGACTTACTTACTGTGCAAACTATCATACAGACATTGTGAAACATTACAAAAGGGTGATTTCATATGTTTGTGTGACACAAGCGCAAAAGCAGGCGAATACTCAATAAGTGTCTTTAATGTTCATATTACAGTTAAATGGCTAGCTTGCGGTTAAAAACACATTGCAAATCAATTTGTTTGAACCACTAACGTTATCCCAGTGTTAGATAACACCAGCTAACGTTAGCTGGTACTGTAACAGCAGAGCGTTAACTCAATAGCCGAAAAGCCCATTTGTCGGGTTGTAATCACACATATAGATGAATTAGATCTACATATCAGCCCTAAAGTATCGACACGTCGTATTATTGTAAATTCACAAAGCTATATTGGCCCATCCATGTGTCTGAGTGACGCCGTTATAACGGTATTAAACCAAGCGAATCCGTGTGGAGGACCGCCGGCCAGGACTTACCTTGCTTGCTCTCTATTTTTCCCGACATTTTCGCAGCCAGCAGCTGTGATTCCACTCGCAGTTCAACAAAACGTTAGCTGACCAGCTAAAAAGCCTCGTGGTTATTCCCTCTGATTATTCTCTCATTGTAGATGGTGTTACGTCCATGAGACGAGTGGACCGGAGCAAAGGGAATCGATTTTTTGGGCGACACTCATTGATCCTGTTGAAATGTGACCAAGTCCGTCTCCGGTTGATTTTCTCTGGATACTCTCACTACTAGAATCCAGTCTTGAACCCAGAGTCGGCCAGGATAGTATATATCCAGTACAACAACGCCTCCTTGTGGGAGGAATGAGCTTTATCGCGTTGTCGTCAAAAGGTTGGGATGGAGGGGTAGGATTTCAAAACCAATGGGAATGCGCATGCGCTGTGTCTGCGTCAAAACAGCGAGGGCTAGAAACACAGTTGTACAATAATGAATGCATCGATATTGTGTCCTTTAAACACCACACCCTCTGTCAAGCATATTGGGTCGCACTGCAAACTTTTATTCAAATGTATTGAAAACAAAAGGAAAAACCTTTGACATATTTACGTGTACATTTAGGGCATAGGCCTATAGCAGACATTTTTATCCAAAGCGACCTACAATAAATAAGTACACTTGTCAGAGGAAGGTGAAACATTTCATTGCTGTTAATACAACAGTAAGCAAGTCACCAGAACAAGTTTCAAGCATTCCAATTGCTAGGTTAACCATTGCTAGTATACAACATCTCTGGCTAAGAGCCAAGTTACAAAGAGCAATTATAAAGTGCCAAGACGTACAACAAACAAGAGCATGAGGGGAGGATTTTTTTGTAATTTTATTTTTTAAGGGGGGGGGGGGGGGGGCTGTAGAGGATGGATGTTATGAATTGGGTCTGAGTCTCTTCTCTGCCAAAATGGAGAAGAGATAGTGATTTTGCCGTCCAACTTTTCCTTCTTTTAGTGATGGCGGTACCAGTCGACCAGCTGAGGTCGTTGAGCGGAGTGCTCAAGCAGGGGCGTGGTGTTTCACCAACACTTGGAGGTAGGTAGTAGGTAGGGCAGTTCCATTATAGCTTTGTAGGCCAGTACCATCATGTTGAATTTGATGCGAGCCACTACAGGGAGCCAGTGGAGCTCTTGGAAGACAGGGGTCACGTGGGAGAATTTGGGTAGGTTGAACACGAGGCGTGCTGCAGCGTTCTGGATCCGCTGCAAAGGTTTTATCGTGGCTGCAGGGAGTCTGGCTAAGAGCAAGTTGCAGTAGTGGAGGCGGGAGATAACAAGACAGACAGACAGACAGAAATACTTTAATGAACCCTGAGGAAAATTGCATTTGTTACAATACTCCGGGAAAAGAAAAGAAAAGAAAGACAGTGTAGAAGTGAAAAACAGTACTGTATACAGTACTGTTTTTCACTTCTACAGTGCAGTGTAGTACAGTGCAGTACAGTGTAGAAATATAAATATAAATACAGTGCTTGGGCCAGGAGCTGTGTCGCTTCCCTCATGAGGAATGGCTAGATCCTGTGGATGTTGTAGAGAGCAAGGCCGTGTTCTGATATCCATACTTCCCGTACTTACTATACTTAGTTTGAGTACATAGGGTGTTCCGATTACAATCGCGGCGAAAAGAACTGTACTGAAAGGATTAGATTAGATTAGATTAGATTAAACTTTATTGTCATTGCACATGTACAAGTACAGAGCAACGAAATGCAGATAGCATCTAACCAGAAGTGCATCAGTGGTGATTAAATAACTATGGTACAGTATATATTATATATGTATATAAGCTATAAACAGACTATGGATATGATATACACTATAATGATACGGACTATAAACAGACTATGGCTATAATGTGAACAATATGATACGGACTATAAACAGACTATGGCTATGATCCGGATGGTGCCCTCAAAATGGTCCGAATGCTGAGTGTGCAACGGTGTACACTTTTCATACTCAACGGCAGCGATTTTAGCTACGTCGCAGAAGAGGCGGAGCCAGGCTTAAGCCCAAGTTATGCTTAAGTTATGCTTCCGCGTTGACGCAACACTAGGGGGCTTACGGACCCATTCCGTCCTTGCGGACCCCCCTTGCGTCCACCGCAAGGGCCTGACGTGCAACACCCAAAAATCCTAGACGTACGTCGAGGCGACGCAACACCAACGCAGCGGCATTGGCTGTGATTGGTCCACTAACTAAATCCACTGGAGATCGCTTTTCCAGTTTCCACTCATAAACACCGCCACGGTGTGATAAATGCTTCGACTGATTGGCAAAAACATATATATAACTTTTGCCTTCATGTCTGTAAACTTTCTTTTACTCGCTAGTAATCCGTATGTAATGACCAGAATGATCATTCTGGTTGCCCTCTACCGGTGTGGCATTGAATTGCATTTCGACACTACGAAATGCAATTCAATGCCACTACGTGATCACTACGCAGAACCATATCTGACGCTTTAGCCGCACTCAGGTTGAAAATGGCTAGACATTAACACTGTCTCTGGGCATAATGGAGTCACGTGTGTTTGGTGGGTGACGCGGCCGCAAAGCTGATAGTAACTTCCGGTAAGTGCACCACAGAGCATTGGATTTGGAACATTACTAACATCTGAAAATCTGCGCACTTAGTGAGTGCAGACCGTGTACTACGTTTAAGTGTACTCATGGAAGTATGGATATCGGAACAAAGCCCATATCTACAGGATCGGGTCACTCCAGTACGAATGGCTGAAGTGCCTGTGAGCAAGGCACCTAACCCCTCACTGCTCCCAGAGCGCCGCTGTTGGCACCTCACTTGTGCCTCACCATCACTGTGTGCTGAGTGTATTTCCACTAATTCACAATTGGGTTAAATGCAGAGACCAAATTTCCCTCACGGGATCAAAAGAGTAATTCTTCTTCTTCTTCTTTGCAGTGGTTGTGGTGGTTACAGTTGGTTGTCGAGTATTATGCCAAGGTTTCTCGTGGTCTGTGAGGCACATACTGTAATGCCCTCGACCGAGACCAGTAGGTCCCTGTGAGGGCAGTCTTTGCGAGATTGCGCTTGAGGTGATGTGCAGATGTTCAAGTGCCAAACATTCTGAGATGCATGTTGCAATCAGAGTGTCTGAGGGGGGGAAGGAGAGGAACAGTTGAGTGTTTTCCGCATAACAGTGATAGGAAAAACGTGTGATGCGATTACAGAGCCTAAAGATCTGGTATATAGGGAGAACAGAAGCGGTCCTAGTACTTAGCCTTGAGGGACACCAGTGTTTAGCGAGCAGGGTTTTGACAGGGAGCCATTCCATGTGACCTGAAGTGCGATTCATAAGGTAAGATGTGAACCAGGCTAGCGCAGTGTCAGTGGTGGTGAGGAGGGTCTGGTGGTTCATGACGTCGAACGCCACAGACAGGTCGAAGAGAACAAGCACTGACGAGAGGGAAGGGGCCTTGGCGGAACGAAGGGACTCGGTCAACGTCAAGAGGGCCGTCTCTGTAGAGTGTGCAGTCTTGAAGCCAGACTGATGGGGATCATGCAAGTCGTTGTCTGAGAGGTAGGAGGACAGTTGGTTAGAGACTGCACGTTTCAGGGTTTTAGAAAGGAAGGATAGCAGAGATACCGGTCTGTAGTTCTGGATGTCAGCATTGTCGAGGGTAGGCTTCTTGAGGAGTGGTTTGACTCTGGCAGTTTTGAAGGGTGCTGGGATGAGACCTGAGGTGAGGGAAGAGTTAATGAGGGGGGTGATGAACGATAGGATGTCGGTAGAGATGGCCTGGAGAAGGGAGGAGGGGATGGGGTCAAGAGGACAGTTGGTCGCATGGTTGGATGTGACCAGTCTCTGGTCCTCTTCGGAGGAGAGAGGGGTGAAGTGGTTAAAGCCCAAGTTATGCCTCTGCGTTGACGCAACGCTGGGGGGCTTACGGACCCATTACGTCCTTGCGGACCCCCCTTGCGTCCACCGCAAGGGCCTGACGTGCACCTCCCAAAAATCCTAGACGTGCGTCGAGGCGACACAACCCCAACGCAGCGGCATTGGCTGTGATTGGTCCGCTAACTACATCCGCTGGAGACCGCTTTTCCGGTTTCCACTCATAAACACCGCCACGGTGTGATAAATGCCTCGACTGATTGGCAACAACATATATATAACTTTTGCCTTCATGTCTGTAAACTTTTTTTTTACTCGCTAGTAATCCGTATGTAATGACCAGAATGGTCATTCTGGTCACCCTCTACCGGTCTGGCATTGGATTGCATTGAATTACGTAAACCCCACGCAGAACCATCATGGTCTCGTGACTGCGTCCAAGCAACTGCGTGGCCATTGCGTGATCACTACGTGATCACTACGCGGAACCATAACCGACGCTGTAGTCTAGCAGAGTTAGGAGTGGGGGGAGGGTCGATAGCTGTAGAGGTGAGGCTAGAGAGGGTAGCAGCAGGGGTAAAGGAGATGTCCTTTACCCCTGATGTCCATCACCTTTTTGGTAAAGTAGTCGGAAAAATCGTCAGCAGTGAGGGAGGAAGGACAGAGGAGAGTGGAGGACGAACAGTTTTCTGGGGTTGGAGGCAGAGGAGTTGATCTTGTTCTGGTAGAATGTAGATTTGGCTGCTGACACTGTGGAGGTGAAGTCTGAGAGGAGGTGAAGGTAGTGGGAGAGATCATCAGCAAGGCCTGATTTCTTCCATTTCCTCTCAGCTGTCCGTAGCTCTGTTCTATGAGCCCGCAGAGATTCGGACAGCCAAGGAGGAGGAGGAGAAGATTGAGCTGGTCTGGATATGAGGGGACCGAGGGAGTCTAAAGAGGAGGAGAGGGAAGATAGCAGGGTAGAGGAGGCCTCCTCAATGGAGAGTAGTGAGATTTGTTCTGGAGGGAAGGTAGTGATGATAGAACAGCAGAGGCGAGAGTAGAGGGAGAGAGGGTTTTCAGGTTACAGCGTGGACAGTGTGGAGACTAGGAGGAACAGAGGAGGGGGACTTCAAGGTAAGGAAGTAAGGAAAGTGTTAGGTCGAATGAGGTGAAAAATGTTGTAAAGTCAGATGATTGCCTCTTCTATGCCTGGATGTCAAAGTTGCCCATGAGAACCAACGGAGTGTCGTCTTCAGGACAGCAGCTGAGGAGGGCATCCATCTCATCCATCCATCTCATCCATCTCATCTCATCCATCTCATCTCATCCATCTCATCTCATCCATCTCATCCATCTCATCTCATCCATCTCATCTCATCCATCTCATCCATCTCATCCATCTCATCTCATCCATCTCATCTCATCCATCTCATCCATCTCATCTCATCCATCTCATCTCATCCATCTCATCTCATCCATCTCATCCATCTCATCTCATCCATCTCATCTCATCCATCTCATCTCATCCATCTCATCGAAGAAGTCGTGGAAGGGACCCGGAGGACGGTAGCTGACTGCAATGTAGAGATTGATAAGAATGGTGACAGCAACAGCGTGGAGGGTTTTTTTATACTTATATTTTTATATATTTATATTTATATTGCATGCTGTCTTGCACCAGGGATTGAGGGAAACGGCATTTTGGTTCTTGTGTATGGCCTGTACATTCATGAAAACTGACAATAAAGTTGACTTTAATCTTGAATCTTGAATCTTGAGTTCAAACACTGATCTGGTCAGGTGTTCCAGGGGAGGCACCCGGTAGGACCACTTGGTTGAGATGAGGAGTCCAGTCCCCCCTCCTCGCCCTGATGGTCTTTGTGAGGAGGATTAAGCAGTAGAGAGGGCAGCCAGAGTGGCCATGTTGTCTGGAGTGATCCAGGTTACTATTAGGGCCAGGAAGTGGAGGGTCTTTAGGCAGGCATAGGTCTAGATGGAGTTAGAGTCCTATAGAGAGAGTCTCTCTATAGTACTCTAGATGGAGTCTGCCTTCTTGACTGCTGATTGGCAGTTCCAGAGTCCGCCCATCACTATTGGGTGGGAGTGTTGGGTCATAGACGGCATCTGTGTTGGGTAGATATCCTTAATGGGATAGGGGTTACACACATGGCTACAATACACAATGCATAGGGTTAGGGTCAGCAGTGGTCTCTAGAGGGCTTCCTCTAGGAACTCCCACAGAGAGACTCTCATAGTTTGTGTTAGACCGGTCTTGGTTTGCCAGGTCCTGACACTAAAAGCTGATGCTAGCAACACTTATCCGTAGGGAAGCTAATCGTACAGTCATAGCTCCACCCAGCAATCAAGGCTATTGTCTACACCTGAGAGGCGAAAATGACTGATAAACAGTTTGAGTGGCCACTTGTCATCCTATTGTTCAATAGCAACAACAGCAATAGCAACAACAAAGAGTTACAACCCAAGTTCTTATTCATTAAATACTTACCAACAGCAACTATCATGCAACTCAATGACCAATATGAAATATTTAAATATTAAACACTTAAGACGTCAAAGAATTGACAAAGAAATCATCAAACTAATGTTGCTTACTTAGGCACGTATCATTAGTTACAGTTCATTCGTTTTAGTTTCTACATATTTAATTCTTGATCCTATTCATCTTAATCTCCCTTTTAAAAACTCATAATGTCTGTTTCAATTGCATGATGATATCGAAGAATATAAATTGATTTGCCCAATGGGAAATTGTTGTGCACATGCATAGGGTCA
>JAXIVH010000078.1:943065-945565 GCA_036785325.1 Urophycis tenuis
ATACTGTATTACACTGCTGTAGCAGCATACTATACTGTATTACACTGCTGTAGCAGCATACTATACTGTAGTACACTGATGTAGCAGCATACTATACTGTAGTACACTGATGTAGCAGCATACTATACTGTAGTACACTGATGTAGCAGCATACTATACTGTATTACACTGCTGTAGCAGCATACTATACTGTAGTACACTGCTGTAGCAGCATACTATACTGTAGTACACTGATGTAGCAGCATACTGTATTACACTGATGTAGCAGCATACTATACTGTATTACACTGCTGTAGCAGCATACTATACTGTATTACACTGCTGTAGCAGCATACTATACTGTATTACACTGATGTAGCAGCATACTATACTGTAGTACACTGCTGTAGCAGCATACTATACTGTATTACACTGATGTAGCAGCATACTATACTGTAGTACACTGATGTAGCAGCATACTATACTGTAGTACACTGATGTAGCAGCATACTATACTGTATTACACTGATGTAGCAGCATACTATACTGTAGTACACTGCTGTAGCAGCATACTATACTGTAGTACACTGATGTAGCAGCATACTGTATTACACTGATGTAGCAGCATACTATACTGTATTACACTGCTGTAGCAGCATACTATACTGTAGTACACTGATGTAGCAGCATACTATACTGTAGTACACTGCTGTAGCAGCATACTATACTGTAGTACACTGCTGTAGCAGCTTGGGACACATTCCACCTCGGTGGCTGGACTGGGCTCCTCCGATGACCGGTACACAGGTTGATGTTTAGACCGTTTTATTGCAGAGCTGAAAGTGTTAGTCAGAGCAGGTGTTAGGTGGCATCGTAGAGCTCTGTGGAGTGGTGATGGCTGGTTTATCCTGTGTGGGTTTTCTGTGCACCACAGGTGTGCAGCCTCACCCAGCCCCACAGTCTAATCAGTCGGGCAACTCTCCTCAACTACATTGTATCATACTATACTAAACTATCATATGATATACTATACTATACTATACTATACTATAAAACAAACTAAAACAATGATACTATACTTATATAGTATCAGTATATATAGTGTATGTTTTTATAAAGTGAAAGCGTGACAGATTTAATCTTGAATCCATGCCCAGAACATGGCTGTGTTATAACTTACCCTCACAAAATCCCCAAATCCCTTAGCGCACCTTTTCTATTTTGCCTATCTTGCCAAAGAAATTTGAAAAAATGGATGAAGACAAAGAATAGTTTGAATATCATACTCTATGTTGAATCTGATCACAGCTCTTTCCATGTTATAGTCTACCTTACTGTAATGATTGCCATGGTCATCAGGTCTAAACAACAAGCTTCCAAGACTTTCCTCTGGCATATCAAGGAGAGGGAGGCATGCACTGACTGCTTATTATGAATAATTGATCAAACTGCCAGAATGATCTGCATTCCTTGAGTGATCTGGGTCACCTAGCATCCATGATGCACGGCAAAACATTTGAAAAGTAAAGGAGAGAGACTCTCTTTTTTATCCTTGTGTCTTTGTACATCTTCGTTTTGAGTTTTGTTTCCTCAACATTATCTACCAATCTTATCAGAGGTAAGGGAGGTAAGGGTTCATATTTACTTAAGGTATGACTACTCACTATGCCCACATGAAACGATAAAAGATAAAAGTGTGTGTGTGTGTGTCTGCGTATGCGTGCATGCGTGCGTACGTGTGTGTGCGTGTGCGTGTGCGTGTGCGTGTGCGTGTGTGTGTGTGTGTGTGTGTGTGTGTGTGTGTGTGTGTGTGTGTGGTGTATGTGGGGTGTGTCTCTGCGTGGGTTTATTTATGGGATTCTCTATATACTTCCTCTTCAGAAACACTTGATCTCTTCTGTAAAAAAAATAGCATACCTATATACCTAATGCTCTTGATGTCATACTTTGAAACTATACATAGACTAATAACAAATCACATTAGTAAATACACATGAATTAAGGATTTACTTGTTTTCATATTACATGTAATGAAAGTGTAACAAAAGAGACTGAAAATCAGGTATACATAGAGGCTAAATCACATGAATATGCGTTCTGCTTTCAGTGCAGTTCTTGTACCTGCCAAAGGGTGGTACTCACGGTCTTTCAATGTGTTGTCAGTCGTCGCATGTCGCACTCTTATGTCTGAAAATGATCAACTCAAATTAATGATTGATGTCTTTCAAAACAAGATACACAAATTAAGCCCTTTTTAGATAAAGACTAAAATCAACGTCAATAAGACCTTAAAACTAGGATGTAAAATAAAACATACACAATGGGTCTAGGCCTTGTAGCAAAAACACATAGCAGAGCATGTTTGTATGATTGTGTACAATCACAGTGCATTTGCATGATTCTGTACAATCACAGTACATTTTCATGAAATATAAAAACCTTGAAACTAAGATGTAAAATTAAACCACCACATAAAAAATGGCCATTCCCAAAAAACTAAGAATAGCAGATTATGTGTCCA
>JAXIVH010000078.1:950565-955565 GCA_036785325.1 Urophycis tenuis
AGGATAGTATTGGTCCATTGCATTAAAAACAAGGATGATGAAGAAACATCTATTTCTTTACCATCCTTACTGATTTAACAAAGATCCAAGACTACAGCAAAGCAAATTGAGCTATTTGTATTTTCCCAGCAGTAGCAACACCATTTATAGGAAATGATGGCAACATTGTGTATGAGATGTTGAAGAAGACACTTTGAGAGGATGTCATACTGCAGGACCTCCATGGAAACACAGGCAGATGGCATCACTCATATTCTGGTTGATAGTTGATTCATAGTTTTTGATTAATGTGCTCATGTGTTCAGGTTCATGTGAGATCATGCGTGCAGGCTACAAAAAACTATTTTAAAGCCAAGCCCGTTTTAATGCCAAGTATTCCCTACTCCTTAATTTTATTTTAATGAAACTTTATTTTACTCTATTTTATTTATTTATTTATTTATTTTATTTATTTTTATTTTTATTTTTTTTATTTTTTGTTCTATGCTCCGCTACGTGTGTGATATATGTCTGTGTATATGTAAATGCTACTGGATGCCAAAAATGTACCTATGGGGATTAATAAAGTATCTATCTATCTATCTATCTATCTATCTATCTATCTATCTATCTATCTATCTATCTATCTATCTATCTATCTATCTATCTATCTATCTATCTATCAATCACTGTGTACTATTACAGAGATAACACGGAAATCAATCACATCCCGAGTCACTTAAAAGCTGCGGGTCAACTTCTCATGCGTTTGGAAATTGCCTTTCAATGATGTAGAAGAAGAAGTAGACTCCAGCAGCACGGCCCTCAACACGCGGGGGGGGGGGGGGGGGGGGGGGGGGTGCGGCCGCACGGCGGACAGAGAAAGATGCATGCAGGAGGGTGGGGGTGTTTAGCATGGAGATCTGAATGCAGATCACCTCCACCAGATCCAGAAAGTGCTGCATGAGGGCTAAACAGATGGAAATAGCCAAGAGTGTCCAGTTCACAGCTCCAACGCCCCGCTGTTTGATCTCTGGCCCTAATTAGCTCTCAGAAGCGAGCTCACAGATGAGAAGATATAGGGCTCTTTTTTTCAAAAGGACTCTTGATTCTAGGGGAGACCTGGAGTAGAAAAGAGAAAGTCTACCCAGGCCCAAGATGTTGCCCTAAATAACATCAGTATTCCTTGATACGTTCTGAGCTGCAGTAGTGAAGCCCATTGCAGCCTCCAGCACAAGGTCACTTTCATCACTGTAACATGTGCTGGATTTCATTCAAGGAACCAGGGGAGATATCTCAAATGTGTTTGTTTATGGAACAAAATGGTTTTATATCACATAAACAGATAGCTTAACAATGTCAATAATCTCTTTGTAGCGAGATGGCCCGTCTCCGCCCACCCCCCATTTGTGTGAATCTAGTAGTTGGGATGGTTAGGAAGAAATGAGCACTGAAAACACCGGTGGGCTGAGCCAGTGCCGGGGGAAACATCGGAGTTAAAGTGCAAAGTGCTTGTGTACAGCACATTCGGTCAAAAGCAGGAATCCCTCTGTGCGTGTATGCAGCTGGATATGCAATCAAAAAGAATATTTAATGTCTTCTCTCCCTCGTTCAAATTCAGCATGCTGTGCACTCCAGAAGGCTCGTCCTCCACAGCTTTTCTTCCTCCTCATGACAGGCATATTAGCTGGCTACATATTAGCCTATGGAAAGCACAGGATGGATTCCTGCACACCGCTGCAGGCTGTAGTGCACATTGATGCCAGCGCAGAAGGAAAGCATGCAAGAATCAAGAGAAGAAGACGAAGAAGAAGAAAGCACCCTAGATGGTTTATCCCACAACAATGATGATGGGAGATCTTTTGGCCAATCATACGCTGGACATTTATGAACAAATTAATGAATTCAATCGTTGATAAGAAAGAGTAGTCAAGGAAGAGGGAGACTTTGGTTTTTTTCTTGATGATTAAAACTTTTGGTGGTGGAACAGCCAGTGGTTCTGTGTGTGACTCAGTGAAAGTGGCTAATGATGGCCAAGCCATCTCAAAGGCTGGAGACACAGCAGGACTTTAAAGACATTTGACAGACAGACTACGCATTGCATGTTAAACACACATGCTTCTTTAACATAAAAATAAGAAAAAAAGATGTGAAACTCATAACTTCACACATGCACACAGACATACATACAGTTGTGCAAGCACAGACACACACACATACACACACACACACACACACACACACACACACACACACACACACACACACACACACACACACACACACACACACACACACACACATACACACACACACACACACACACACACACACACACATATATAGACTCCACCTGAAGACATACAGGTTTCCGGCAGCCATCTTCATATGTTTTTGTGAAAAAAACATTGTTTTCATCTTCTTCTTCAAAGCGCTCCTGCTCAGGTATCTTCTGGCATCGTTAGAGCTGGTGGGCGTTGTTGGTCACATGCTAATGACAACGTGGCTTTTCCAGCATACAAAGGACTCCTATTCCTTATACAAATATATGCCAATACATACATTCATGGTGTCAGCATTAGATGTATTTTCCAGCATTTAAATGATGGTCACAGATTTAGTGTGCAGCAACAATTAGCATGTTGATGTCTTTTTCTCAGAGAAGACCGTCTAATCGTCTACCATCCCTGTGTACATCACGCCTGTGCCTTGAAAGGTGGTGGTCTGGAATGATGAAGGTGAGCTTCAAATGACTACATGATGACGGGCGGTTGCAGTGGTGGTGGTGGTGGTGGTGATGGTGGTGGTGGTGCTGGTGTTGGTGGTGATGGTGGTGGTGTTGTTGGTGGTGTTGGTGATGGTGGTGGTGGTGATGGTGGTGGTGGTGATGGTGATGGTGGTGGTGGTGGTGTTGGTGGTGTTGGTAATGGTGGTGGTGGTGGTGGTGATGGTGGTAGTGGTGGTGGTGTTGGTGGTGGTGGTGTTGGTGATGGTGGTGGTGGTGCTGGTGGTGGTGGTGTTGATGATGGTGGTGGTGGTGTTGGTGGTGGTGATGGTGATGTTGGTGGTGGTGGTGTTGGTGGTGTTGGTGGTGGTGGTGTTGGTGATGGTGGTGTTGGTGGTGGTGATGGTGATGTTGGTGGTGGTGGTGTTGGTGTTGGTGATGGTGATGTTGGTGGTGGTGGTGTTGGTGGTGGAGGTCTTGATGATGGTGGTGGTGGTGTTGATGATGGTGGTGTTGGTGATGGTGGTGATGGTGGTGGTGGTGATGGTGGTAGTGGTGGTGGTGTTGGCGGTGGTGGTGTTGGTGATGATGGTGCTGGTGGTGTTGGTGGTGGTGGTGGTGGTGGTGGTGGTGGTGGTGGTGGTGATGATGTTGGTGGGGATGGTGTTGATGGTGGTGGTGGTGGTGTTGGTGATGGTGGTGGTGGTGGTGATGGTGGTGGTGGTGTTGATGATGGTGGTGGTGTTGGTGGTGGTGGTGTTGGTGATGGTGGTGGTGATGGTGGTGTTGGTGGTGGTGGTGTTGGTGATGGTGGTGGTGGTGGTGTTGGTGATGGTGGTGGTGGTGTTGATGATGGTGGTGTTGATGATGATGGTGGTGGTGTTGGTGGTGGTGGTGTTGGTGATGGTGGTGGTGATGGTGGTGGTGGTGGTGTTGGTGATGGTGGTGGTGGTGTTGATGATGGTGGCACATGATAGCGTTTCCACCGGCTTTCACGGTGGAAAGCGGCAGAAAGGTGGGTGGGTGCACGCAGACCCCCCTCAGATGTCTGCTGCTTTTCCCAAGGATGAGGGAGAGAGCGGCATGGAAATCAAACCTTCTTCTCCAGTCAATCTTCTACTTCTCCATTCATCTCCCAAGTCTCCTGCTCGCTCTGGGGCCGGCTCTGCTCTGCATCCACACCAGTGCACAGCAGTCCTGCACACTCATTACCCTCGCTGTACTGCCAGGAGTCATCACCATCCGTCCTCCTCTGTACTGGTCTTCCCTTCAGCCAGAAATGTCCTGACATTATCATACATACTTACGTCATGCATATTTATTCAAGCCTTTGAAATGTCTTATCCTTTAATTGTTTTATTTTTTTATTGTATCTTTAAAATGTTTTAGATCTAGTTCTAGTGATTTAGTTTTCTCTGTATATATATATATATATATATAATATTTAATATTTAATATATATTTCATTGTTGTTTCTATTACTTCCTGGTGTACTCATTGCTCTCCAGGTATGAAACATGAACAAAGCGTCTGCAGGCCTCCAGGGCCCATCCTGTGGGAGTCTCAGCATGATAGCAACACTTCATAAGGTCCCCAAACAGGCTCTCCTGGCAGCCCAGTGCGAAACAGATTAGACCTTAATGTGGATTGATCCCTGCTCCAGCCCTGTGTTCCTGACACAACACATGGCCCCATATCCCCGCACTGGTGTGTGTGTGTGTGTGTGTGTGTGTGTGTGTGTGTGTGTCTGAGTGTGTCTGTGTTTGTGTGTGTGAGTGTGTGTGTGTGTGTGTGTGTGTGTGTGTGTGTGTGTGTGTGTGTGTGTGTGTGTGTGTGTGTGTGTGTGTGTGTGTGTGCTAGTGCATATGTGTGTATGTGTGCGTGTGTATGGAAGCCAATAAAGCCCGTGGGCCCGAGTCCCACCTCACTCCCACAGCCCACACCAGCTCCTGGTTCTGTTTTTTTCCTTTTTTTCCCCGTACTTTTTATTCTCAATCCCTCTGTGATTAATTCCTCTCTTACCATCAATGGGCTGTCAACTCAGGGAGCAGAGTCATTTTTTAAAGGCCGCTGTTTCCGAGGGCGGCAGACTGATTGAGTTGTGGTCCTTTTGTGAGTTGGTGAAAGCAGGGGATTAATGCATAACTCCTGGAAACATCTGGAGGGGGCGGGGACTCACAGCCAGGGTGCAATCTATGGGCTGAAGGGGTGAGAGGATCATGGAATGAGAGGGTGAGGAGGTGATGGGGGTGAGAAGATGAGAGGGTGAGTGTATTGGGCTGAGAGGGGATGGGGG
>JAXIVH010000078.1:963065-990565 GCA_036785325.1 Urophycis tenuis
TTTATATATGGTTGTTATTATTCATTTAGGTTGTTAACTGTTGTTTTTATTGCTGTTGTTCTTCATGATATTGATATTTTTGTTTGTGTTTGTATAATTTTTTTTACCATTATTACTCATTATTACTGTTAGTAATAACAGAAGTAATAGGACTAGTGTTCTTTGTATAATCATACACTGTATACATTACCGCAGATAGAATTGTTTCATTCTATTCATAGTTTGGTCATTGTGTTGTATGTGTATTAAATAACTAACAATGCTTGTTTATGGAATGCATGTAGTTGTTGTAACAGTGAGTTTGTGGTTGCTAGTTCCAACGCTGCGCTGCTGCCCTGACAATGCAGGGAGAGCGCAGCCGCCCCAAACCTCGCTGTCTCCACAACGGGGAAGACGTGCAGCAGGAAAAAAGGAGGAAAAAAAAAGAAAAAAGAAAATATTTACTCCCTCACTTTGACATGATGTTTGTTATTACACAACACATTAACACCTTCTCACATCAATGGCTCACACGTTTTATTTCACCACCTGACCTGCTCATGTGCATTGTTAATGTGACAAGCAAGAAAAGCACAAGACTAAGATGCTCATACACCTTCCCATTGTAAGATAATCAAACAGGGAGAAGAGAGCACTTCTTTCAGCATGCTTTCAGCTTACACATGCATACACACACACACACACACACCAACACAAACATGCACACGCACACACACACATACACACACACATGCACACACACACACACACACACACACACACACACACACATATGCACTGACATACCCCCACCCCCCCCCACCTCCAACACACACAACCTTTGGGTCTGTCTTAATCACCTGTCAGCTCAGCCAGTGGTCCGCCATCTCCCCCTCTCTCTCACTAACTACGGGGGCGGTGCCCCCCCCCCCCCGGCTCCACGGCCGGCTGGCGGCTGTGGAGGTAATGAGGCCCGCGCTGCGGCTCCACACTGGGCTGCAGGGGACGGTGGCTCGTAAGGGACCCATAATGAGGGACAAACTTCTTAAAGGCATGGGTGGGCGGGGGGGGGGGGGGGGGGGGATGAGACGAGCGGAAGAAGAAGACTAAAAAGGAGGAGGAGGAGGAGGAGGAGGAAGAGGAGTACAGACAACACGGTATAGAAAACAGAGCAGATGAAAGAGACGAGAGGTCCATACGTGTGGTGGTGGTGGCAGGAGAAGAAAAACACATGCCAGTTGAAAAGTACACAGTTACAAAAAGGTCCCTGTTTCTGAAGCGACTCATGAAGACATGAAACGGCAGGAGCCTAACGGTACCGTGTGTGATCCGGTGATCTCAGAGCACACACAGATAACATCAAGACCTATGGGAGTGTGTGTGTGTGTGTGTGCTGGTGATTTGTGTTGATGACATCTGACTCATTTCCAACATCAGCTCTGTGTTTTCACTGCAGCTTCATACAATAATAATAATAATAATAATAATAATAATAATAAGGGGGAGTGGACTGCTCACCAACAGCGCTAAAATAACAACAAATAAAAGAATAATTCAACAGCCATTTATTTGCATATCCCACCTCATTAAGTAGGAGGGAGAAGAAACATTGACACAAACAGTCTTTAGCTCCCCCACGTTCTCCCATAATGACACAACCAGGGCTGGGGAGGGGGCGTTCATTTAGCCCAAGACTAACAAAACACCTCTAAGTACCCTCTGCATCTCCATGTAGCTGTGAAGCTGTGTCCCCCATGGACCATCTTTCATCCTCTCATCCTTCTCTCACTCACGTTTCTACTCCTTGCTTTTTGCTTTTTCCTTTTCTTTCTTTCTTTCTTTCTTTCTTTCTTTCTTTCTTTCTTTCTTTCTTTCTTTCTTTCTTTCTTTCTTTCTTTCTTTCTCTCTCTTTTCATTTTTATGTCTTCCTCTCTTTCCTTCTTGATGATAAACAAATCCAAAGCTTTTCTTCTTAAAACATTGATGTTGCAGCTATTAATCCCCAGCTGTAACTCTAAACAAGCCTGCGTCTATAGATCTAGGTGAACATACCCAAGGTCATGGGGGGCTTCACCTTGGCTATTTTTGTCCAGACATGGCACTCTAAAAAGGGAAGAGTGGACAGTTCATCACAGGGTCAGACTCTGGGTCTGGCTCTGGCCCCCTGGGGGACGCTGGTGGACTCCACAGTCATGAGAGAGAGGGCAGAAGGGAATCAATCCTCTACATGACGCTGCTAAGCACACAGGAAATGGGCCCCACAATACTTCTACTCAAGTGCTTTGAGGTAAATGCATTGAGTTAATCTCAGATATTTAAAGGAAAACCAAATGACTCTAAAACATGACTACATAAATAAGTCCCATTTCCATCCAAAGCACCCAGAACGTTTAGGCCCAGGAACTACTTCTACGTCATGAAACTAAAGTGTCCCTTCAGTCAGTTGTGGTTTGACGACGCATGCAAGATGACGCAAATAACATTCCTTTTACGCCAGGCATGTAACGAATAAACACATTAAAAATCTCACAGCTGAAAGAAAAATCTGACAAACAAAATGGCGTCAAGTATTGACAATACGATGACAGTTGGTGACAGACCAGCGTGAGGAGCATTTTCCAATAAGAATGGTCACCAAGCCATTCAACCCTCACAGAGATGACCGTATGCTCTGTTCCTTCACGTGCCCTATGTATTAAGAGCATTCAATTACAATGGAGCAACTTTGTTATCCAAGTGAAAAATACAGTAGTGAATAGTAGTGGGGGTTATTATTTGGAGACGTTTGTTTTTGAGCTTGTGTCCCTGTATGATAACTAAAAATCACACTTTCGGAAAAAGTTTGCATGCAAAACGAAACTGTTGTTATTTAACTACCCAGCATTATGTCTTCAAAAGCAACCTATATTTCTTGTACGACATTGCAAGGAAACATTGGCTTGTGGGAAAGACTGCTATTGAGACAAACTATCAATCATATGGCACACATGCACATATGATACAGAAGATACATATAACAGGTAGCGGTCATGCTAGGTCTGTGCATGTTTACCAATACCAATACCATACAATAACAGGATGATGAAATACACAAAGCCAAACTATATGTCTGTTTGCTCCAGATGTCCCCCGAAGAAGGGGCTTTTTGGAATTTTGAATTAAATTCAGAGCCTCCCAAAAGCCCCTTCTTCTGAATTAAATCTGAATTAAATTCAGAGCCTGGTCCCTGTGGCTGAAACACACTCTGTCAAAGGTTCCATGTTCCTGTTATTATTAGTAAGTGAATTATATGTGTAATATTTCTGTTGTTATATATGGCTTATAAGTGTTGATTGTGGTCCATATCTTGCCTTAAATGTACAAACGAATAATATACATTTGTTCAGCAGGTGAAAGATTTTAATTTGGATTCAAGTTGCCCTCTATGGGTTAATGCTGTAGAATGATTTAACTGTTAATGGCTGTTTTGGGTTACATCAATTTGGGTAACATCAATCAAACATTCTGGCTACACCCCATAATCTGATAGTAGTGAGTGGGAAAGCCAGACGAGAAGGTTTGTCTGCAGACTCATAGGCTGGAAGTACTGCAAGAATACCTTCATATGAATATCTCAAATATCTGAATGAACCCAAACACAAAAGCCACCTCTAACCATATTACCTACATTTATCTGTAATTTAATACCTACATTTACCATCTCTAACCTATTCCTAAACTAACCATATCAAACCTATGACCTAAACTTAACCAGCTAACCAGCTAAATCAGCAATTTATTAATGCAGACCTTTACTTTAACATAATTTGCAACGCAATCCTAGAAAAAAATAACCTGCCTTCTCTGCGTCTGAATGTTTTGAAGGCAAATTAAAAGACCCATCAAAAAGGAGCAGGAATGCAGTCCTAGGAGTGGTCCTGAAGCTGCTGCAGGACTGTTGTGTGTCACGTTGAAGGAGTGTCCTACAGTACTGTGTCCTACTGTGTACCCACAGAGAGCCCTGCCTCATCACCATTATAAACCCTGTCCTCAATGACAAAGAATCTACCAGAACACACAACACATTTTGTTCTCATTTGAAAGGCTCAATCTCGGTTACAGTTGTCATTTCAACGTGACTCTTATCATGCGATCAGGTCAGGGCATGATAACTGTCTGGTCTGGACAGCCCCAGATTGGATCTTGCTCAGTGATGAGATGGGCCTCATCTGATGAGTCACATCCCAAGGTGCTCAGGTTCGCGTTTCGATCGGACAGCAAAGGTGTGTGGACAGCAGTCTGGGCACACTGTGGCCAGACTGCTGTCTACCATACAACATGACATACAACATGACATACAACATGACATACAGCATGACATACAACATGACATACAACATGACATACAACATGACATACAACATGACATACAACATGACATACAACATGACATACAACATGACATACAACATGACATACAACATGACATACAACATGACATACAGCATGACATACAACATGACATACAACATGACATACAACATGACAATACAACATGACATACAACATGACATACAACATGACATACAACATGACATACAACATGACATACAACATGACATACAACATGACATACAACATGACATACAACATGACATACAGCATGACATACAACATGACATACAACATGACATACAACATGACATACAACATGACATACAACATGACATACAACATGACATACAACATGACATACAACATGACATACAACATGACATACAACATGACATACAACATGACATACAACATGACATACAGCATGACATACAACATGACATACAACATGACATACAACATGACAATACAACATGACATACAACATGACATACAACATGACATACAACATGACATACAACATGACATACAACATGACATACAACATGACATACAACATGACATACAACATGACATACAGCATGACATACAACATGACATACAACATGACATACAACATGACAATACAACATGACATACAACATGACATACAACATGACATACAACATGACATACAACATGACATACAACATGACATACAACATGACATACAACATGACATACAGCATGACATACAACATGACATACAACATGACATACAACATGACATACAACATGACATACAACATGACATACAACATGACATACAACATGACATACAACATGACATACAGCATGACATACAGCATGACATACAGCATGACATACAACATGACATACAACATGACATACAACACGACATACAACACGACATACAACACGACATACAACACGACATACAACACGACATACAACACGACATACAACACGACATACAACACGACATACAACATGACATATAACATGACATACAACATGACATACAACATGACAGACATGACATACAACATGACATACAACATGACATACAACATGACATACAACATGACATACAACATGACATACAACACGACATACAACACGACATACAACACGACATACAACACGACATACAACACGACATACAACATGCAAACATACTTTTAATCACTGAACTTTCTCTCACATTTTCAGTGAAAATGACGTTTTACTTCAGAGTCTGCCTATATTACTTTTTTCATTTCAATTGGACCGTGTTAATAATGTAATGTTTTTCACCTTGTTGTCCAAGTTTATATAGCCTGCATGAAGCAACAAGAGCACATGGGGCAAAGTATCTAAGATGCACATTGGTAGTCCACCTTCTGAACATGTAGTTCCACCATGCAGACCCATGGCCATAACGTCCACCTACACATAATGACACAGCTAACCTCATTTAAGTGCAGCCGTATTCTCTTTGCACCATGCTTGTCTTTTCCATGTCCTTATGAATTCTCCTTCAAATCTTTCCTTGATCTCACAAGGTTTTTCTCTGAAGACAAGGAAAGGTGGTTAGGAAAGAATATAGAATGTAATTTCCTTTTCTCAACTGGAGCCTGGGACTCATTCAGTGATTGTATCAGATCGCTAAGTCAAAGTGTGAATATTTACAAGAAAACATTTTTGAGGTGAAGTGAAATCTGAACACAGATCCAGTCGCATTGAGACGACAAATGTAACTGAGCTTGTTTGGGTTTGGTTTTCCTGTAAGCCTATTAGTCCGTTCAATGTGAAGATTGTAACACAAACTTATCAAATGCACAGGACGATGAAAGTATCTTTTCTGTGAAAGCTTCCCTGATAGTACAACCCTTTCAGATTCAGTTTCTGAATAGTTAGCTGCAGTGCATTTGTGGTATAAACAGCAAATTACCTTTAAAATATCAAGCATCCAGCCACTTTTCACACTTTTTCACATATTTTGAAATAATGAATGTATTAATTTCTGGAAACAAGGCGGCTGTTTGGGGCTCCAAGTGAAAGTCAGAGCAAAGCGTCCCCTGTGGAGGGCAGCCTGGCTGCTCTGCACACTGTCAAGTTTCCAATTTCAACACCATGCAAGTGCAGCTCAATTATTTATCATTTGATGTACAGGAATGCAGGAATCAGCATCCATTTGAAACTGTAACTTCTTTCTTTAAGTCAACCCCAGTATTCCTCCCACTGTAAAGTGCCTTGGGATCACATAATAATAATAATGATAATAAGAAGTTTCAAGTTTATTGTCACATACTAAATAACAACATACCAGTTTGGAAATTCTCGTAGCTAAGGTGAACTCAACCTTGCACAGTAAAAATAAAAATAAAACTAATAATAATAATAATAAAAATATCATAAAATAACACTTATAATAATAACAACAACAACAACAATAATAATAATAATAATAATAATAATAATAATAATAATAATAATAATAATAACAATTATTATTATTATTATTATTATTATTATTATTATTATTATTATTATTATTATTTTCATTACTATAACTTTATACAGGTCAACTTGTGAGGGGTGTCTGCAAACATGCGTCTCCCATACAGTCAACAGGCTCCTGTCAACAGGAGCCTTTTCACACATCTTGCACCTGCAAATGTCACACACACACACACACACACACTTAAAAAAATACATGTGTGTGTGCGTGCACTCACACACATACACACATACACACATGCGAGCGTGCACATAAATACATGTGCAACAAACACACACACACACACACACACTCACAGGCTGACACACAGATATATGTACAGGAAGACAGGCAGTCTATTGATCAGTGGTGTGGTTTGTCACAGGTGATTACCTTGAGTGGAACACTGCTCAACATGTTGTGTGGCTGTGCCCTGGAGGAGCATGGCGTTAAGGACTGCTCCATTGACTAGCACTAATGGAGGGCTCCACTCCAGCCTTCAGCTCTTCAGCCTTAGAGATGACGGGGTAATGACCATGTGATCACAGGGAGCCAGAATAATCCAGCACAAGTTTGGGTTTATTCATTAGTTTGGTTTACTTGGAAATCAATTGACATACTGTACATCTCTGCAGTGAATGGTATGGCATAGCATCTGAAGTTGTTAGCTTCTACATCAAGGAAATCATAGATGAGAATACTTATGGAGAGAGACAGAGATTTATAGTGAGAAAGACAGAGACAGAGAGAGAGAGATACAGAGAGAGAGAGAGAGAGAGAGAGAGAGAGAGAGAGAGAGAGAGAGAGAGAGAGAGAGAGAGAGAGAGCAACAGATACACAATGAAAGCAAGAAAGAAGGTCGTCTTTTCATCTGAAACTAAATTTCACCTTCTTCCTTCATAGCGTAGGCTACATTGTTTGAAAAATAAATACGTAGACTTATTTATCTCTCTCTCTCTTCTGTGTGTATGTATTGTAAAAGAAGCTCCAAGACCGCACAGAACAGACCATCCCCTACAGATGACTTATTGCTGTATTAGAACGATGATGACTCGCAGTAGAAATATATCCATCTCAACGCATGTTCTGGTGGTTCACAGCATGCGTTTCAGATCATTTTTCAGTGCTCATTTATATTATTTGTTTGTCTTCCTGTGGATAACGAGGTCTGAGGATGAGGTTGTTTTTTTTTCTCTTGTTTAGTCTTTAAATAGCTTTACTGTAAGTAGATGTCTCTCTCTCTCTCTCTCTCTCTCTCTCTCTCTCTCTCTCTCTCTGTCGCTCTCTCTCTCTGTCGCTCTCTCTCTCTCTCTCTCTCTCTCTCTCTCTCTCTCTCTCTGTCGCTCTTTCTCTCTCTCTGTCGCTCTCTCTCTCTCTCTCTCTCTCTCTCTCTCTCTCTCTCTCTCTCTCTCTCTCTCTCTCTCTCTCTCTCCTGGATAAACACCTAAAAATACCTAACGACATGCACATCAATTACCGCCTTGGGCCGGATGAGAGTGCACTTTCTGCAGCGTGGCGACCACAGCGATGCTGACTCCTCAGTAGTGGGCCAGACGACTTCTGTATAGTCTCATTAGCATCCCCCCCACACAGACACACACACACACACACACGAATGCACACACACACACACACACACACACACACACACACACACACACACACACACACACACACACACACACACACATACAGACACACACGCACACATACAGACACACAAACAGACAGACAGACAGACAGACAGACAGACAGACACACACACACACACAGACACACAGACAGACAGACAGACACACACACACACAACCACACACGCCCACACACACACAGACACACACACACACACACACACACAGACACACACACACACCCACACACACACACACACACACACACACACACACACACACACACACAGACCTATACAAGGGGCAGAGTGTGTGGTGCTGTTACCTTCTCTTCCTCATGTTGACTGACACAGTTGCAGTCCAGTGGAGTGCAGAGCCCAGAGGTACAGTACACATGGAAACATAGGAAGGAAAAACCGATTCATAAATAAAACTTCTCTCACTGTTCAAAACACACAGAAAAACATAAAACATTCATAACCTCAACCTGCCATTAGCAGAAAAAATAAATGAATAAAATCCCTGTAGGGTAGATAGAGAGAGGTGTACATTAAGGTAAAGAAAAGACATGGCACATAAACAGGTTTAAAATATTAACGTCTTTTATAACAATTTGATGGCTTAATCCCCCCCAATCAATAGAGCTGTGCAAGTGGCCTGGCCGGATGGTGGGGGGGGGGGGGGGGGGGGGGGTGTTGAAACATTCATGAGGGCCGAGGCGGGGCAGCAGATGAAACCCGGTCCGGCACAGTGCTGAGCAGGGAGCGGTGGGGATGGAGGGTGGGGATGAAGGGCGGGGATGAAGGGCGGGGATGAAGGGTGGGGATGAAGGGTGGGGATGGAGGGTGGGGGTGAAGGGTGGGGATGAAGGGTGGGGATGGAGGGTGGGGATGAAGGGTGGGGATGGAGGGTGGGGGTGAAGGGTGGGGATGAAGGGTGGGGATGGAGGGTGGGGATGAAGGGTGGGGATGAAGGGTGGGGATGAAGGGTGGGGATGGAGGGTGGGGATGAAGGGTGGGGATGAAGGGTGGGGATGGAGGGTGGGGGTGAAGGGTGGGGATGAAGGGTGGGGATGGAGGGTGGGGATGAAGGGTGGGGATGAAGAGTGGGGATGGAGGGTGGGGATGAAGGGTGGGGATGGAGGGTGGGGATGAAGGGTGGGGATGAAGGGTGGGGATGGAGGGTGGGGGTGAAGGGTGGGGATGAAGGGTGGGGATGAAGGGTGGGGATGGAGGGTGGGGATGGAGGGTGGGGATGAAGGGTGGGGATGAAGGGTGGGGATGAAGAGTGGGGATGAGGGTGGGGATGAAGGGTGGGGATGGAGGGTGGGGATGGAGGGTGGGGATGGAGGGTGGGGATGAAGGGTGGGGATGGAGGGTGGGGGTGAAGGGTGGGGATGGAGGGTGGGGATGAAGAGTGGGGATGAGGGTGGGGATGAAGGGTGGGGATGGAGGGTGGGGATGGAGGGTGGGGATGGAGGGTGGGGATGGAGGGTGGGGATGGAGGGTGGGGATGGAGGGTGGGGATGAAGGGTGGGGATGAAGGGTGGGCGCTCTGCGTTGTGTGTGAGCAGGGTGGAAAAGGGAGGGGCTTCTCTGCAGGGCTGGTGAAACGTGAACAGGGAAGAAGAAGAAGTGGACAACAGACAGGGAGGACATTTCCACCCTGAAGTACAAGCCGCATTTGAATTTTAATACATTGAAATATAAGGCATTGTTTGTTTTTGTTTTATTCTAAAAATATATAATTTGGATGCTAAAATGTATGTTTTAAATGCATCCCACAAGGATAATAACGCCACGCTGTGTAGCGCCAGGCTGTGTAACGCCACGGTGTATAATGCTGTGTAACTCCACACTGTAACGCCAGGCTGTGTAACGCCACAGTGTGTAACACCACAGAGTGTATAATGCTGTGTAACGCCACAGTGTGTAACACCACAGAGTGTATAATGCTGTGTAACGCCACAGTGTGTAACACCACAGAGTGTATAATGCTGTGTAACGCCACACTGTAACGCCAGGCTGAGTAATGCCACAGAGTGAGTGTATAATGTTGTGTAACGCCACACTGTAATGCCAGGCTGTGTAACGCCACGCTGTGTAACACCACAGTGTGTAACACCACACCGTAACGCCAGGCTGTGTAACGCCACACTGTAACGCCAGGCTGTGTAACGCCACACTGTGTAACGCCACAGTGTGTAACACCATGCTGTGTAACACCACAGAGTGTATAATGCTGTGTAACGCCACACTGTAACGCCAGGCTGTGTAACGCCACGCTGTGTAACACCACAGTGTGTAACACCACACTGTAACGCCAGGCTGTGTAACACCACAGAGTGTATAATGCTGTGTAACGCCACACTGTAATGCCAGGCTGTGTAACGCCACAGAGTGTAACGCCAGGCTGTGCAACGCCACACTGTAACGCCACGCTGTGTAATACCACAGAGTGTAACGCCACAGAGTGTAACGTCATACACAACATCGCTCCTTCCACTGCTCGTCCTCAGCGAAGGAGGCGTCGGTCGCACCAACTGCGGTAACACATCCCACCTCCCTTCTGGAACTCTGAGCCCAAAACACAGTTCTTTCAATGTTCTGAGTGTTTGAAATTGAACTGAAACAGGCTAGGTTCACTCACCCTTTAAGAGAGAGTAATAAATATGGTTAAAGAGAGAGAGAGAGAGAGAGAGAGAGAGAGAGAGAGAGAGAGAGAGAGAGAGAGAGAGAGAGAATTAAGTAAATACCATTTTTATCATTCTTTGACTAAACTGTAGCTTCAAAATTTAAATTAAGATTTGATATTTCATCTCTGTATACTTTCTCCCAGGCATCATTCTTGGCCATCCTGTCTCACAAGTTCACATTTGGGTTCTCGCTACAGATCAGTCTGGCCTCAATGCTGTTTAAAGTCTTTTCCAAAAATGTTAAAATGCTAGGACCAATCACAACTCAGTGAAGGAGTTTCAGTTTACAACAAACAAGCAACACCAGTCTGGCCAATTACAAAACCACTGGTGGTTCCTGAGGAAACTGAGCAATGCAAATAGTTTTCATCTTGAATAGACTGAATAGTGATGATAAAAGATTAATAGAAACCTGCAAAGCTTTTCTCAGATTAGAAAAAGTGTTTTGCTTTTTGCCAGATATGGCAGGTGTGAAGTGAGCCTGATGGCCTCCCTGTGATTGGCTGGAGTTCCATACTGCTGACTACAGCTCTGGGCCATAATTGTCGAACGATAAGACCATTTAGACCATTTAGATCAGGCTGCATTTAGTTCTACCTCTGCTGCGGTCCTGTCTTATACAACAACACAACAACAACAGCCCCCGACCAAAGTTGATGTAATACTTGCGTGTAGCTACAGCTTGTGGGGTGAGCGTGTAGCTACAGCTTGTGGGGTGAGCCATCGTTAGCTGTCTCATTCTCACACACAGCACAGAGCCGCTAGCTGCCGTTGCCTATGTTATGCTAGCTAGGCGTTAGCTGAGCGGCTCTCCTTGCCGTTGCCCTGGCAGCGGCAAGTTGTGATCCCACCTGTCCCAGCTTATCAGCCACTGAGCTGCACCACTGGTAGGAGGGGAGCATCCAGCCTTGTTTTACGGTCCACTGGGCTGTCTTCCTCACCAACTACCACGCTGAAGACGGCTGGACAAAGACCAGCTGCTCTGTACCAATTTGAAATTGGTAATGCTGATGTGTACATCTATAAAGACACCATTATACAAAAAAATACTAATTTAAATGTGTTGTGTCCGCTGAGACAAAATGGCTACTTTGCGACCAAATCGATGCACCACACATTGGTTGTCAATCACAGCAGTGTGCTCAAGCTACTGAACTAGTCAAACTTCACACATATCACATACTACATGAATGATCGCACCAAGCGTGTCATCAGTAAACGTACATCCCAATTTAAGTGTGTGTGTGTACATGTGTGTGATAAAGAGATGAAGTATTGGGCTAGTAGTATAAGCAACCAAAGAAGTACTGGTAGTAGCAGTAGTAGTAGCAGTAGTAGTAGTAGTAGTAGTAGTAGTAGTAGTAGTAGTAGTAAAGTATGAGTGAAATGACTACTACTACTAGGAATACAATTGCAAATAGTAATAGTGGTGGTAGATTAGTAGCTGATATGACTCGGTAACATGCTAGTGGTTGTGTTTGAAGCTGGAGACATGAGAAGAGGATGCTATTACCACCATCAATTGTCCATCAAGAGCTTCTTCTCCCTTTCGTTATTGTTTGAAGTAAAAGACAAGACAGAAAAAACAGCTTTGCTATTGATTAGAGAGAGCATCCTGGCAAACAGGCATGACAGAAATAGCTTCAACATTGATCTTAAATGGAACACTAATCTATTTTTGAAAAATTATGTGAGAGAGCCAGAAAGAAAAAAAAACAGCAAAACGCACAACTGCACGGTTCAAAAGACTTCCAGAAAATCGCAGGTTGGTAAAGAATGTAACTTGAGAGGCAACTTGAAATAATGAACATCCTACATAACTCCACAGTTTGGCCAGTTTGTTTTTCCACCTGCTTTTTAGGTGTTACTCCATTGTTGATTATCTGCTCACTTTTAAAACACTTTTAAAGGGGTAGTTCAGAATTTTGGACATAGGACCTCCAAGGATTTCCAAGTTATCCTGTGTGTTATTTATCATTGGAGACGTTTTCAACACAATTCATTAAGTTCTTCTAGCTGCAGAGTTAGCCGGTGCTAGGCTAGTGCAAGTCAACAGTTTCAGCTAGCCTGCAAATAAAAACAGTCTTACCCACTCCACAGTACACCCGAGGCAAATAAACATTAACACCAGACTATCGATGTAAATCTTTGTGTTGATAGAATAATGTTAATCAATCATCGCATTTTGAGGGACTAGTTGGCGGTAACCTAGGTAATATCAGTCCGCCGCTGCCGTAGCCTCCTACCAGGAAGTATAACGCTGCTGCTGAGACACAAGTCCCTCAAAATGCAATGCCATGCAAGGTTGGTTTTATTTCTAACATTATTCTACAGAACTGAATGAAATGTGTTGAAAACGTCTCCGATGATAAATAACACACAGGATAACTTTGAGTTGCTTAGGATAGAAGCATCTGCTAAATGACTGCATGTCATGTAAATGTACGCACATGCACACACAATGACACACAAGTAGATCCACATACACAAGCTCGATGAAATGAACATATTGCACACGGACACACACACGTCACAGGGCAGTGACAGAGTCATTCCTGAGCTTGTGCTGAACAAACCCAGTGGGTTCGTTTTTTTTGTGTGTGCAGACAAACCTGCAGGCTTGCCAGGAAATGGTTTAGTCAGCAGGAAGTGGTTGTTGTGTGTCCACCAGCAGTACCTGGCTTAAGGGATCTCACGTCAAAGTGATCCTCCCAGGAGGCACGACTGGGCCCAGTCAGGTGGCTTCTCACAGCGCACAACAGAAGGATAGCATGATAGCTGTGCTCTCTTATGATGGTGACCTACAGGTTAAGCACTACTCATTCATAACAGCATGGTTACCTTTTGACTAGTAGTGATAGCCATAGTAGTTATAAAGTAGTAGAAGTAGTAATAGTAGTTTTGTAGTAGCAACAGTACTATAGTAGTAGTAGTAGTAGTAGTAGTAGTAGTGGTAATATGTTACCTATGGCTCAGTAGTATTATCTAATTAATTACATGTTTACTATAGAGTAGTCTCACAAATCTCAAGTATGAAAGGAGACATGCTTAAATCTGTTTGATTTGACCAATCTTGTTGGTCACAACTAACAGATCTGTAAACGTTTTAAATCAACACTGTTTGGACTGGCCACTGTAGAAATACACTGATTATAATTGAAAATTAATATTGGGTAGAATACATTTGAACAGGAAACAAGACTCCTCCCCTTGCAGTGTATGGTTCTGGGCCAGGCTTTGGGCCGTCTCCCTCAGAAGTTATCTTATAACATAGGAAGACTGCTGGATCTGGGATTACCTAGAGAGTGATAGTACCATCTACATAACTAGATGGTGCATAATTATTCTGCATACATGCTAACTACAGAACTACATGGTTACCTATTTAAACCACGTCTATCTATACAACAACAAGGTAATCTGTAGGAAATGCAAATGCACATGCCCAGTATGGACGAATGGCACAGACTCAATCCATTCTGTTGGCAATGATGTAAGCGTCTCTCCTCTATAGGGCAAAGGGCAGATCTAGATCTGATTACTTGCGGTACATCAGACCAACCCTCGATGTACACGCAGCTCAGGCATGTTCATCGACCCAAGTATCGAAGTAGACAGCCAGGATGTTATGCTTTGTAAAAACGCAGATTAAAGTGAATGGTAAACAGTTCTTCCTCCGGGACTAAAAAGCAAACAAAACAACTACTGTCTAAAGTGATTATCCCCCCCAAAAAATAATATACATATCAAATTATTATAAAATTGTTGTCTTAAAAAATGAATAATCATTACCAAAAAAAAAAATATATATATTCTTTAAGTTCAAAGGGCAGTGAAGAATAAATATAATATAAAATATTTCTTTTGTCTTAGTAAAGGACTAAGCACCAATCCAATAAGAAATGATTACTCAGACAGAATAACAATAATTTGCGGGCCGGTAAGAGCAGACGTTGTGGGTAAGCGAGGGATACCCTGGATGGAGGTGAGTGAGAGAGAAGTGACAGGTGGAGGTGGAGAGGAACAGACAGGGGGAGGGGGAGATGCATTCAGCATGCTTACTGTCTGATGCATGGAAGGTTTGGTGGCAGAACAAATGAGAACAACAAAGAGAGATAGAGAGAGAGGGAGAGAGAAAAAGAGACAAGCATGGTTCAGAAAAAAAACAACAACTTACAAACAGCCTTCTCTTTGATGCTGGCAGACAGATGTTTGATGAGAAGCTGGAGCTCGCTCCGTTTCCATGTGGAGGAGACCCACCTGAGCTGGCGGGGAGCCCTGCCCAGATGCTTCTTTGTTCCTCACATGCAGCCCTAATGAGCAGACGGGGGGAGAGACGAATGGGAGGAGGACAAGACTTGTTCATGCGAGGAGCAGGGAGCAAAGCAGGGCAAAACATTTGGTCATGGGAGGTTGGTGGTGGGAGGGCGTGTGGGAACACTCCTCTGGCAGTGACACAAATAGGTTAGTACTGATTAAATAGGTTAGTACTGATTAAATAGGTTAGTACTGATTAAATAGGTTAGTACTGATTAAATAGGTTAGTACTAATTAAGTCCCGTTTAGGAATTGGCGACAGCAGCTACACAGCTGTGCAGCTCACAGATGATGTCAGCGACGGTGTCGTCATTGTGTTTACACACAGTGTCAGTCTAAAGGGAGGTTGGACTAAAGGGAGGTTGGACTAAAGGGAGAGTGGACTAAAGGGAGGTTGGACTAAAAGGAGGTTGGACTAAAGGGAGGTTGGACTAAAGGAAGGTTGGACTAAAAGGAGGTTGGACTAAAGGGAGGTTGGACTAAAAGGAGGTTGGACTAAAAGGAGGTTGGACTAAAGGGAGGTTGGACTAAAAGGAGGTTGGACTAAAAGGAGGTTGGACTAAAGGGAGGTTGGACTAAAAGGAGGTTGGACTAAAGGGAGGTTGGACTAAAGGGAGGTTGGACTAAAGGGAGGTTGGACTAAAAGGAGGTTGGACTAAAAGGAGGTTGGACTAAAGGGAGGTTGGACTAAAAGGAGGTTGGACTAAAAGGAGGTTGGACTAAAGGGAGGTTGGACTAAAGGGAGGTTGGACTAAAAAGAGGTTGGACTAAAAGGAGGTTGGACTAAAAGGAGTTGGACTAAAGGGAGGTTGGACTAAAAGGAGGTTGGACTAAAGGGAGGTTGGACTAAAGGGAGGTTGAACTAAAAGGAGGTTGGACTAAAGGGAGTTGGACTAAAGGGAGGTTGGACTAAAAGGAGGTTGGACTAAAGGGAGGTTGGACTAAAGGGAGTTGGACTAAAGGGAGTTGGACTAAAGGGAGGTTGGACTAAAAGGAGGTTGGACTAAAAAGAGGTTGGACTAAAAGGAGGTTGGACTAAAAGGAGGTTAGACTAAAGGGAGGTTGGACAAAAGGGAGGTTGGACTAAAAGGAGTTGGACTAAAGGGAGGTTGGACTTTAAGGAGGTTGGACTAAAGGGAGGTTGGACTAAAAGGAGGTTGGACTAAAGGGAGTTGGAATAAAGGGAGGTTGGACTAAAGGGAGGTTGGACTAAAAGGAGGTTGGACTAAAGGGAGTTGGAATAAAGGGAGGTTGGACTAAAGGGAGGTTGGACTAAAAGGAGGTTGGACTAAAGGGAGGTTGGACTTTAAGGAGGTTGGACTAAAGGGAGGTTGGACTAAAAGGAGGTTGGACTAAAAGGAGGTTGGACTAAAAGGAGGTTGGACTAAAGGGAGGTTGGAATAAAGGAACAGTTGAACCAGCGTTTTCACCACAATGCCTGACTTGGTGTGAATGTGCTGTCAGTCATAGCTTCCTTTATGGTGATGGCACATTCAACCTGGTGTGGGCAGTTTGGTAGATGTGTTCAGAACAATATGTTTATATTGTGTACTGTAGTAGTTTTAGTTTTTGACTGCACTGCCATTGTAGCCTAATGTGCATATCAGAGCTGTTTCATCAGCATACATCTGCACACATGTTACAAATCACCTCCCTGGTGTCCGACGTATGGAATGATATAAAAAGACTGCTTTTATCCATCCATACTCCGTTTGAGTACTTTCATTTAAACTCTGTCAAGAGAATTGGAGCACATATATGCCCTGCTACCAATAATAGAATATAATTCAATAGACGATAGACTTACCAGAAAAATATGTGTAACAACACTAAGAATCCATTATTGCTACATTTGTTTCTATGGCCAGGTGCGTAACCTTCATAAAACACTATTATGAATGGAAAAGGATCTTCTCAAAGTAAATGTAATCTCCAACACCACAGGTGTCAAACATCAATGTATTTTAGGATGACACTGTTCAACAGAGGCTGACTTTGTAAAATCAAAGGTTTAATTTTCCATTTGCCATAATGATAATGTGCTGCTAGTAGAAATCATGTTGCGATACATAATTATGATTCCAGAGGCAAATCTGGTTCTCAATATGCATTGGGATTCATCGATTCGTGAAGGGTAATTACTCATTGGTGATACAGTGCACATTATAAAGTGTTATAAAGTTTATTCTCCGATGTGAGCAGAATGTGAGATGGGGAGGTGACAGACGCATCAGGTTGTGTGTTTAGTGTGTGTAGTGGTCATCCTGAGCATCACACCCACTGTGTTCATATTCCTCCTGGCCTGGAGGGTTATCTCCTCTCCTCTTTTTATCCACTCCTTCTCTTATCTCCTCCTCTCCTCCACCCCCTCCTCTCCCTCTTCCCTCATCTCCTCCCCTCTCCTCCTGTCCTCCTGCACCACCCTCTTCCCTCATTCTCCCACCCTCCTCCGGGTGGTGCTGATGGTGGTCCATCACAGCCTGTCTGGCTCTGTCCTCTCTCTTCTTGTGGTGCGGGGTGTGTTGGTGGTAGGGGTGGTGGTGTAGTGGAGGTGGTGGTGGTGGTGGTAGGGGCAGGGGTGGAGGTTGTGGTAGGGGTGGAGATAGTGGGGTGTAGTGGTGGTTGTGGGGTTGGTGGTGGTGGGGATAGTGGAGGTTTTGTAGGGGTTTTGGTGATGGGGGTGTGGTAGGGGCGGTGGTGGTGGTGCTGGTGGAGGTTGGTAGGGGTGGAGGTGGCCCGGTGGTGGTAGTGGTTGTGGGGGTGTAATGAGGGTCGGATGGTGGTAGGGGTGGTGGTGGTGGAGGTTGTGTAGGGGTGGTGGTGGTCCGGTGGTGGTAGTGGTTGTGGGGGTGTAATGATGGTGGTAGGGGTGGTGGTGGTGGAGGTTGTGTAGGGGTGGGGCTTGTGGGTGTGGTGGTGGTGGTGGTGGAGGTTGGGGTGGGGTGGGGCTTGTGGGTGTGGTGGTGGTGGCTGTCCATCCTGCATCTCTGAAGGACGTCAGAAGAGTTTCAAAGGCGACAACAAATCAAACTGTTCCCTGAATCTAATATCAAACAGGCCCAGTGTCAGCACTTATTAGAGAAATCTGATTCTATACCCACCCGCCCCCTCTCTTCCATCCCCTCATCCCTCCTCACTCCGACCCCCCCCTCCTCTCTCTCGCTCTCTCACTCACACTCTCCGTCTCCCTCTCTCTCTGCCTCTCTCCCTCTCTCTCTCTCCCACTTGCAGTATTTCAACGCACAGCAGCCCTTTGAAGTGGAAAGAATGCAGGATGGTAAATTACCCAGGAGACGTGGCTGATAGTGTTTGAAGCCCTCCTTTGATAGTGTTGTTTTCTGTGCTTCCCCTGTATCTCTCTCTCCCCATCTATCTCTCTCCTGCTCTCTCTCCATCTCTCTCTTCCTCCATCTTTCATCCTTCTTTTCTACACCCATAACGCGGTGAGCAACACACACACACACAGAACACACACACACACACACACACACACACACACACACACACACACACACACACACACACACACACACAAACACATTACTATGTCAAATACCTTCTCATGTTTCTCAGATTTCTCAAATAAGAAATCTGATCCCAAGGAATTTGATGGATTGATTGATTGTTTTTTAAATATAGATATATCTGATAAACTGACAGCTAATGCATGGACATTTCCACCATGAGAAAATGACAACAAAGTAATTTGCTCTAAATGGCTGTTTGTCCGTGTGGAACTGGCAGATGCAAGATATCAAGATTTCTTCCCAAAAAATGGGATAAGATAAGATCCATTTGTTTAAGGCCTAGAAATTGAAGAGAAAATCCAAGTGTATAATTGATGTCGCAAACAACAGATTGCTGCGTCAATTCTCAAAACAATCTATTTGAATTTATTCTAGCACATTGTTGGCAGTGAATTGAGGTCAGAGAGAGATTCTCATATTCTCTATAATAAAACACTACTATGCTCTGGTGTGTTCTCTTGTATTAGATTCTGTAGTAGAAATGTTACTGCTTAACATATACACTCCCTACCAGTGTGTACTATTGGATATCTATGAGCATGGTCATCATCTTGGGGACAATATTTTGGACCCAGCTGATCCTCACATAATTTTGTACTACAATTGAGTAAATTAAGTATTCCTGGTAAACTTGTAATTGTACTTATCTTTTAAATGTACTAAACTGATCCACCTACTACACACACAAATGAACCACACACACACAGCCAGATAAAATTATTAAGTCACCTATTGAAAATGGTTTCAACGCGTGCAGAGCAATTATTTTTTGCACACATACATACATAACTTTATATTTTAGTTTTAATTCTCGTGCCATAACCTCTGGCTATCAGAGATACGGCAAAGAACGGACATCTTTGAGTTTCTGTTAAGGTGTGGATGTTTCTGTTAAGGTGTGGATGTTTCTGTTAAGGTGTGGATGTTTCTGTTAAGGTGTGGATGTAACAAGCAGATTGTGCAGGGGTGATTGGAGGCTGGAGATCTTCCTAGATCTCCAGCATTAGATGTTGGGTTTGTGCAGGTCGGGTTCTGGCAGGATTGCCATGGTGACAGCACTCCATTTGGTACCTCCCACTTTCCCGTACCTCTTTGAGACCATTCTAGTTCCTTTAATTAGTGGTTAAAAGTTGCCGGTTTTTATTTAGATCCCAGAACTGTCTTTCTGTTCAACTTCCAAACTTCATCTCTACATAATCTATGACATTGTGTCCAGGATGCTGACACCTTGTGCTGCTTTCTGTCTGATCTCAACTGTTCCTGCGCAATTTCCTTCTTCTTTAGTGCCTCAACCAATAGAAAGAGCGGATTGTTGCTCCATTCTCATGGTGCTCCTACTGAAGACACTCTGTAGTTCAGCAGTAATTCATAGCCCTGGAAATGTTACTGTTTCCGCCAATGATAATACATTCCATTATGAATCATCATCACCACCACCCCCTCTTTGGTCTTCTGTGACCTCTTAACTGACAAATTAAGCATCACATAAAATTATGCAACAACATCTGTGTCTGTTGTATTGGTGCTGGTAGGAGTCCCCCCCCCCCCCCCCCCCCCACACACACACACACACACACACACACAAACACACACACACACACACACACACACACACACACACACACACACACACACACACACACAGTGGTCACTATCACCTGACCACTTCTGCTGTCATTCCCATGTTGCCTTTAGTGTGCAGGAATCCAAAATTGCTGAACCTGATAAAAACATCGCGACTGCTACATTTCAACTCAGATCTTTTTTTTCCAATCATTCTTTCAAGGTAGCCAATGTTTCCAGTCTGAACTGGAGTGTGACATAAATGGCTTCACTGAAACCGAGTTCATCCAAAACTTCAGTCAAGGGCTACTTTTAACTACATTGCCACTATTACTATTTTCACTGTCCCTCAACTGACAACCTCCATCGCTGCTATCTTCCATGTTTGGATTCACCAAGTGATCCTTTGGGCAAACCTTTGTGACGAAAGTCCATCAAGTGAAGTTCAGATTTGTCAGTCACATTGTAATAAATCAGTCTGTTATGAAAGATGAAAGTCCTCATGTGGCCCAAATTAAAATTGAATTGATCAGATTTGATGCAAGATGTTGGATCTGAGCCACGAGGCCTTATATTAATAGTTCAAAAACAAATCTGTTGAAAGAATTAGTGCAACATTTACACAGTGACGGACAGTAAAGAAGTACAAGTAATTTGTTACCGTAGTAGTTAAGTAATTTTTTAGCGTATCTGTACTTTACTTGAGTATCATTCTTTCGTGAGACTTTATGCTTTTACTCAACTACATTTTGTACAGGAAAACCTTACTTTTTACTCCACTACATTTCAGAAACCTGTCGTTCCTTTCAAGTTTCCACGACATGCATGCATAAAGGGTAAAGGGGCATTTAGCAGACACTTTTGTCCACAGCGACTTACAATCAGTACATTTGTGGGGTTCGACATGTGGACAGTTGGAGGAGGGGGGATCAAGGGGATCGAACGGCCGACCCTACGGTGAGTGGACGACCTGCTCTGTCCACCCGCTCTACCCACTGAGCTACTGCCGCCCCAATGCGTGACCGTAGACAGTAAAGTGACAGGTCCAAATAAGTGCAGCTCTACCAATCAGAACACATGTAGTTTTCACAACTCTGCTTCTCAGTCCTCCATTCGTATGTCTGTTTTTGCTGTGCGCTGTCACGTTTAGTTTGACTTTTATAGCAAACACACAATAATGGAAGAAGCGGCAGATATTATTGAGCACACGTGGCCATATTTAAGCAAACTATTTGAAGTAGTGGAACGGAAGAATGACTCTTTAATTTTTAAGTGCCTTCTCTGTCTGCCTCAGAAGCCTAGGATTTCCTCTTTCAAGAATTTGCCGTCCAATCTAAAGAAACACAGAGAGGTAAGTTTGACTGTAGAACTAACTAAAGGCTAATATACCTGTCGTTTGAAGCAAACTGGATATGCTCATATACTGTGTTAGCAATAAACATGGACATCAGTTGCATTGTGCAAGGTTAGCTAAGCTAGGAAACTGCAGACTAGCAGCTAGTTCTAGCTCATTAACACCAAGACACTTGGCCTACGGTGACCAGACGTCCCCAGTTTCCGGGGACAGTCCCCGTTTTCAGTGACCTGTCCCCGGCTACTGCTGTCCTCGGAAATGTTCCCGGTTTTCACTGTGACTGAAAGATCCGAAATTGGAATAAAGGAAAAAATTAAAAAACGAAAATGTTGACCAAAAGACATGTAGTTGTGCACCGTAGCCTACTGCTCGCACAGCCACAAGCTAAAGCCAGCCAGACAAGCCCCGATCAGAGTAGAATGCCCCTCTAGAATGCCAGCTACGCGGTACAACTATCTTCTTCCCTTCGTGAGAGGCTACAGGTAGCCTACCTGCGCGGTACTTTCATGGCATTCGTGCATCTATTCAGCCTGCTATGGTACACAGCAGGAATATCATTTATTGAATATGATTAGCGAGCCAAAGGTGTTCTTGTAAGTGTTACTGTTTATCATTATCACTCCTTGGTGGGTCACACCCACTTTTACATGGAATTGACAGTGTCTGAAGATAAATCAGTGTATGGCATGACACATGTCCCAACCTCATGAATGTGCTGCCCATGTATAAAACATTGGCTTAGGTAAATAAGGTTTAAGGTATGTTGGCCTTCATTTGTAATGTTTTTATTTTTTTATTTTTAATAATTCACATATTTCAAGTTAGGGACCATTCACAATAAGATATTTATATTGTACAACAATATATGGCAGGTTAGGTGCTTGCTACTTCCCACCCACATTTGGGAAACCTGATTCAACCCGCTTAAAACCATATATTTTCTAAAACCATATAACCTGTAGATGGAAAATGAAGTGTGGCATTTTCCATTTTAAAGTCTTCCCCAAATCTTGTGAAAATCATATGGTGTAAGGAGGCCTTAGTTTGGGTGGAATGTCTGATAATGTTTTTTACAGCTGATTTTAAGGATGTTCTTGATCTCAGCTAGAATTTACTACTTAAATCACAGAGAAAAAACATAATTATTAATCATTCCTTTGCAATTTTGGATAAATAGAGAGAGAAACTGCTTTGTGAATGGTGAGGGCAGTGTCCCCATTTAAGTTTTTCTATGACAAAAACACTACATATTTGGAGGTTTTTAAACTTGTGAACCGAAAATGTCCCTGGATTTTGTCTCAGAAATCTGGTCACCTTAACTTGGTCAGAAATAGCCTACCGCCTAAAAATGCAATTTACTTGGCAATCTCGTTCATAGTTAGAAATTCAATGTAAAATTATGAAAATGCATTTAGGCTGATGCATTTCTCTGACATTTAGGCTTCTATATGACTCGGTTAACATCCAAGGTGATTGGTAGCTACTTGAACAGTACCAAGCCTGCTATTGATGTTGGCTAGTTAGTCTTATTCAGGTGAGAATGAGGCTCGGCCCTCGGCTAGAGCAGAGAATACCTGGCTGCCATTTTGAAATGAAAAGGAGGCTCGGTCCTGGCTAGAGCAGAGAATGTCTAATGACCTGAGAACAAGCACAAGATAACTAAAACTCAGAGATTATGTTAACAGGACATAACTTTAATGCATTTGCCTGTAAACAGAGCAGACCGGACCCAATTATCCAGCCTAGACTCATTTTAATTCAAAATGGCCGCCGGGTGAATAAGGCGAATTCAGCCTTCTCAGCAGCCTACATATGACATGTAAAAACACATTAAATGTGCACTTCATTTATAAAATTGAGATGTATTGCTGTGAAGATATGATATTCATGATCTGTTTTTTCCCTTTCATTCCAGAGAATGCATTCAAGTCACTTGGTAAGATACAATGCCCTCACATCTCCCTTGAAGAAGAAAAGTTGAAAATCCAGTTCCCTCCACATCCAGACAACTGAAATTGGGAGAAACGAAGATTGGGCTAGATTGGGCTACTATGTTGACAATATAGTCATACATTTTTTAATTCAGAGTCTTCAACCATTTCATGTGGTAGAACAGCCTGCGTTTCTGGCTTCAGTTGAATATCTACAGCCTCATTCACATGTGATGACCAGAACTACATGGTGCCGAAAAATAGAAGAGGGTGCCCAAGAAATCAATGTGAGGGCACAACGTGACGGCACAGTGTTTATGTAGATCTCATATGATGTCTTTACAACAATGCATAACAGTCAATTCCTAACCACGTAGTTACCGTGTAGTATGTTGTGCTTATAATTTCAAATGATATCAGTACTAGTACCAGATATCAAAAATAGAAAACCATCAAACCACCACCTTTTAACCATAAATTATTTGACTGAGTGTATAAAGGATAATGGAACTACATTACACCAAATTACTTTTGATACTCACTTACTCAAGTCGACGTTTAAATGGAGTACTTCCACTTTTACTGGAGTAATTTTTTACACTAGGTAACCCAACTTTTACCCAAGTACATGGTCTGAGTACTTTGTCCACTGCATTTACAAATGTGTTCCACAGAGAGGCCCGATCCTTCTAACCAATCAGTGAATCTTAAAGAGAAAGAATGTAATCCCTCAACTTTGTGCATGCAATTAAAGGCTAGGATAGCTTTTTGAGCATATAGTTTGCTAGCTGGTAGTACTGGCAAGTTGCAGAGAAAAAAGAAGAGGGTGGAGTGTGGCAGCTGCTTCACTGGAGGGAACCAAGAGTCTGTCTGCATTCGGAGGATTAAGAGCAAATTTAAACAAAAAATGTTTTACCTACTGCAGCTTTAAATAATCTGTTATACTTCTAATTTCCAGCATGAAATATTGATACTGTGCTCTGGTTTTTCAAGACTAGTAGCCCACAGAGAATACAGGACACCATCATCAAGAGCACATCGTTTCCTTGGAGATGATGCAAGCGTTTTGAATTCAAGTGTAATGATGATCTATTGTACTGCTGGGATGTAAAACTCTTTCATAAACCTTCGTGGCTCTGGCTTTATTAAAGACATGTCACATAACAGCCCTTGTGTTTGTGTGTGTGTGTGTGTGTGTGTGTGTGTGTGTGTGTGTGTGTGTGTGTGTTTGATTGTGTGTGTGCGTGACGCAACATTTTTTTAAAATATGCAGAGATATCATTTTTGGATGTACAGTTCTTTAGACGGACAAATATTGAAAGGGCATTACGTTGTTGATGGCAAAATATGGCCCAGAAGAGTCACAAAGCGCTGCACATAGTGCATACACACAGACACACATGCACTTACACGCCAACACACACTGGCTGGGGTTGATGAAGAGCAGTGGAACTATGACCCTGGTGGTTTGGTAGCCTCGCGTCCACTTAGATAATTACCCAGTGATCAAGGGTCCTCTCAGCTGTCATAGTTGCCCGGTGTTGCTGCCTGTTCAAAAGGACTCAAACTCTTTGGCTTGAGCTGAAAGGAAAGCTACCCACGGGGCTGTATTCACATCCAATAAACCCCAGTGTGGCGCAGATACCAGTGTAGGTTTGTTTTTTTTTAGTTGGGGGTGTGGGGGTGCGTTGGAAGCCTGACTTATTTAATATGAACAATGAAAGATCAAGCGTGCCTTCAACCTTCATCCATGGGGGCGTTGTCAGGGAACCACAACACACTGCATGTCGCATACTCATTATGAGGGAGAGAGAAAGAACAGGAAACACCGACGTGATTCAATCTCCCTCTTGCTTCTTCACAGCCCTTAGACCATCGCCTGGGGCTTTTAAAGACAGCTGGGTATTTAGAAGGCCAGAGAGTGGCCTTCATCCACTCATCCACAGCATCGTAGAAATGATTTGGATGGACGTCACTAATGAGGGGCTGTGCATTGTACCTGTAATCATCAGGGTTGAAGCCAGACAGAGTCCACACCTATATCAGGGTTGAAGCGGTACTCTACCCACCAGACAGAGTCCACACCTATATCAGGGTTGAACCGGTACTCTACCCACCAGAGAGTGTCCACACCTATATCAGGGTTGAACCGGTACTCTACCCACCAGAGAGTGTCCACACCTATATCAGGGTTGAACCTGTACCCTACCCACCAGACAGAGTCCACACCTATATCAGGGTTGAACCCGACCGACTAGACTATCCTGCCCACACCCATGCTGGAATGCAGTCTACAAACGTATGCAAAAACACATTTCATACTCGATCATTCGAACATGATCAAACCCAATATGATGTGTCACTAACCAATGTATACTCTTGCAAATCAAGACTGAGAGATTTGAAACATATCGACTTTGCTTCGTGTCTACAACGTTTTTACCGCCACCATCAGCAGACTTCCAGGCTGTTCGCCATCGCGATGGATCTCCTTACTGAGGGTCATGGAAACAGACCAAGAAGCATTCTGCACAACAGGGGCATTACGCAGCAGAGCCCAGTGTTGCTCTCCAATCTCAAACCCATCTCCTCAATACAACGCTCACTTAGCGGTCCAGCCCCAGGGCCAAGAGAGCTTCATGAGCGCTGTGGACCAGTGGACCGCAGCGGGGTACATGTTTATCCTGTGTGTGTGTGTGTGTGTGTGTGTGTGTGTGTGTGTGTGTGTGTGTGTGTCTGTGTCTGTGTGTGTGTGTGGAGATCATTTTCCATATGTTTTTTATTACATTTATGACATGTTTATTTGAGTTGATAAAGAGGTACAAAGGTCCCATAACACAATTTCGTCCCCTGTATCTACTTTTTTTCTATAATTTTAATGTATTGATCCGATATTCTTATACCGATATATTGGCAATATGAAAGGGTAAGGTCAGTAAGGCGCTTGAAATTGAGTCAGCATCAGCAGCAGAATATTTCATACTATATGACACTTTGAGATCGTATGAGTGCTTGATGTGCATGCGTGTGATCTTATTTGAGGAGTTTGTAAACGAATTAGATGAAATTAATTACTTTTGAACTGAGACTAACCCCTGAGACTAACCCATGAGACTAACCCCTGAGACTAACCCATGAGACTAACCCCTGAGTCTAACCCCTGAGACTAACCCCTGAGACTAACCCCTGAGACTAACCCCTAAGACTAACCCCTGAGACTAACCCATGAGACTAACCCCTGAGACTAACCCATGAGACTAACCCCTGAGACTAACCCCTGAGACTAACCCCTGAGACTAACCCCTGAGACTAACCCATGAGACTAACCCCTTAGACTAACCCCTGAGACTAACCCATGAGACTAACCCCTGAGACTAACCCATGAGACTAACCCCTGAGACTAACCCCTGAGACTAACCCCTGAGACTAACCCCTGAGTCTAACCCATGAGACTAACCCCTGAGAGTAACCCCTGTGACTAACCCATGAGACTAACCCCTGAGACTAACCCATGAGACTAACCCATGAGACTAACCCCTGAAACTAACCCCTGAGACTAACCCCTGAGACTAACCCCTGAGACTAACCCCTGAGACTAACCCTGAGACTAACCCATGAGACTAACCCCTGAGACTAACCCTAACCCA